>OY770008.1:7510133-7900382 GCA_963669245.1 Quercus cerris
AAAATTAAAAAAAAAAAAAAAAGATGAAGAGAAAGATGAATAGTGATATTAAGGTTGAGGGTAGTAGGGAGATGAAAAGGTAAGGGATGGAAAGATGAAGGGAAAGATGAAGAGACAAAATAAAGGAAGATGAAGGGAAAGGTGAATAGTGATATTAAGGTTGAGATTTACAATAGATTATAATATGCAGGGTTTAGAGAATGTATAACAACTCCTTTATTGCAGCTTATGATTTTTAAGGAGAAAGATGGCTTCTCATTTTGATTGGTGATGAACTGGACTAATTATACTACTCAAAAGAGTATTTTCTTTCTTTCAAGAGATAGACTGAACTTTGGTGAGATACAGTTTTATTTAATTAAATTCCTAGAACCATTGTTCTCTGTTAGTTTTTTTTTACGAAGTTTGTCTACAAAACTTTCTACAAGTGAATTGATAGAGAGTGTAGACGACTAAATTTCTAGTTCGAAATAAATCAAACAAGTAAAAATAGTTGCACAAATGATAATTTGTATTGATGATTGTGGTATAATTCTCTGTGATTACAAAAGAATTATCCTCTGATTCGATCTCCTTGCAAGACTTATTGATTTGGATTTGTGGTAATGTGATTTTGACTTAAACACAAAGTATCCTTCAATTTGGTTGAGGGATGGATCGAAGATTGCTAAAACGGAATTACAATGAATCTCTGGCTATGAGCTTGTTAGAAATTCTTTGTTCTTCGTGTTCTTCGTGTGTTCTTCGTGTTCTTGGATTTGTGGTGGAAGTTCTTCGGGGCTTTAGAGGCTTGAATCCGTAGAGCTTCACTGATTTGTGCTTTGTTGGTATTTTCGGACACTTTAGGCTTGATTCCCGCAAACTTTTGGATCTAGGCGGATGATTTGGATGATTTCTCTTCGAATGTTCTTCGTATTCGAAGTTGAAGTTCTTGAAGTTCTTGGAGGCTTTAGAGCTTGGTTCCGGCAGAGCTTCTGGACTTCTGAATCTTCTCTGATGCTGCTTGTGCTTTTGATGGCTTGGTGTCCTCCCTAAATGGCTTAGGAAGACTTCTATTTATAGGAGTTTTGGGGTAGGTAAGCGACACGTGGCGGAGTCTGATTGGTGACACGTGGCAGAGCTTGATTGGTCTGCTTATGTCATCGCCTGCACATGCTGGAATGATTGTGTCATCGCTTACACGTGCGAAGCTGATTATGTCATCGCTTACATGTACTGATGCATGATTGGTTCTTGTATGACACTTGGCGAATTTCTGTTGGCTTCTGAATAGCAATAGTAAAACCTAGCAGTAGCATGTGGCGCTTTGTAATTGGCTGCATTTTGTGGACTTGGTAGTGTGACGTGTCAGCTTGTGATAGGTCGGGAATTTTCCTTCTCTACAAATGCCCCATCGAGACTCGTTCACACACACAGTTTCAGAGTGTGGTGTGAGAATGAGTTTCGAAAACAGACTTTTACTTCTGGCTCTTCAAATGAAATAATTGAAGGTGGCGGAGCTTTCAGCAGGATGAGATAATTTCCGAGGAGTAGACCCACCCATATGAAAGGATCTGGTAAGACCGAAAAGGGGTCTGCCTGTATTTGAATGTACTTGCATGACCGAGCCTTCTCAGCAGAGATTAAGTTGAAGTAACTTCAGAAGAGTGTTTTTGGATTGTTGGCGACGATCACATGGTGTAGAAGATGGGGAAGACGCGAGGATGGTGGCTGGGTACAGCATGCGGAGCCATGGGGCTAGCCTCGTGCTATTAAGAGCCGCTGGTGAAGTTATATCAGAAGAGTACACTTCGGATTACGGCGAGGCCATGTGGGAAAGTGATTGAGTGCGCATGCGTCATCGTTTTACCCAGGTTGAAGAAATTTCAGAAGCTTATAGATTCTGAAGTGACAGTGGTGGTGGTGAAGAAGACGGGGATGAAGCAAAGTGAATGGGTGAAACATACGCCACCATGGTTCTGATCCTGTATGTCGGGAACCCTCTGGTGTAGGTGTTTCTAGGAGATACACCTTTGAAAATGGGGTGGCTGTATGTTTGCATGTGGTCTGACAGTGAGTAATTGAATGTGCGTGCGTAATGGGACCATACTGACAGACGTTAAGTTGAAGTAATTTCAGAAAAGTTCATTCTGAAATACTTCAAGTTGAATTTAAGTTGGAGTAATTCCAGAAAGTGTGTTTTGAGGTACCAGCAACGATGACCTTTGGATCCCATGCCGATGGGAACATGGAATATGGCTTTGGCAACCCTTTACCAGCCCCAAAAGCTGAACTCTGATGAACTGGTGCCCCGGAGGTCGTTTCAAGTGTTGGATGGAAAACAATTTGTAGGATACCCCAACACTTTTTACCATCTTCACTTATTGACACTTGTTGGGAAAGCACAACAAAGTGAAAGATGGAGCTAACTTGTGATTCTGGCCTTAAAAACCAGCCAAGTTGTTGTTTGTTCCGAACTGCTGCTTCTGTTGGAAGACCAAGCAATTGAATAGAGACTACAGGAGCCCTGAGGTTAGGCATAGGTGTCTCTGCTGGACTTGGATGTCCTGGCCAACCAAATCTGAAGAAGCATGGAACCACAATGCAGGCCTTGTTATGAATAACTTTATGGACAAAGGTGGTTGTTAGGTGGAGAAACAAAATTTGTTTGGATCTCAAAACTACAATGATGCTGTGAAGAGGGTTTCTACCGATCCATGAGAGGGCTGGTTTCAAACTGATTATGAAGCGATATTGGTTGCTGAGTGTTGAGAATGGTGGAGCCATAGTGAGAAATGGCTGTGAGAAGGAGGACTTGAAAATTTGAAAGAAGCAAATCTTCATTTATGACTCAGTGTGTTTTTCTGGACGAGTTCTTGATGAATCCGGCCCCTCTATTTATAGCTAAGAGACGAAGAATGGTGGATGGATAGTTGAGACTCGCGGACGTGAATTTTTGGTGAGACCGGTGGATGAGAATGGTAGGTTTGAGACCGGTAGAGAACGAGAATGGTAGGTGAGAGATGAAGAATGGTAGGTGGGAATGTTTGGCATCGAAAGGGGAGTGGTAGGTTTGAATGTTCGGCACCGAAAGGGGAATGGTAGGTTGGACGGGTGACCCGATGTAATTTCAAATTTAAGACACACTTGTGAGAGTTCATCTGTACTTTGAAAGAGAAGCTTTGATGAAGTCCGGAGAATAACCTTGAGGGGATTCAAACTAGATAGATGAATCTCAAATTTTGATATCGAGAGTTTTATCTTTGGACATTGTCAGTGCTCCGGAGATGTGCATTAGATTGGTGATTTCCAAGTCACAAAAAAAACTATGCAAGACAAGTCTGACTCGAAAATCTTGACTTTGGCTTGAATTCAACACAAAAATCAACTAGCTTGGAATTGAGTTATTTGTGCAATTTTCGAGTCTCAAATGATGGAACGGACTCCAAAATTGGAATGTATGCGAAAAATTGAGCAAGATAGGTCCATTTTAAAAATTTTGACTTTTGGTCAACATCTACGCAAAAGTCAACCTTTTAGAAATTGGTCGTTTGCACAATTTCCGAACTTCGAATGAAGAAATGGATCCCAAAATCGGAATGTACTCGAAAAACTGAGTGGGACAGACCCGTCTTGAAAATTTTGACTTTTTGGTCAAAGTATTATTTTTTTTTTTTCTTCCTTTTTTTTTTTTTTTTTTTTTTTTAAGGGGCGGTTCGGACCGGGTCGGATTTTCGGGTCGGTCCGGGTCAAACGGGTCAGACCGGGGTAGTGGAGGATGACGTCATTGATGACGTCATAGAGCTGAGGGCGCGTGCCTGTATGTAGCGTGTGGAAGCGCGTGGCGCGTGGGGAAGTGCTACCGGCGCGTGCTCGCGCGTGTGAACTGATGGAGGCGCGTGTACGTGGACGCAGCGGTTGCCGGAGCTTCTAGAGGCGCGTGGCGGCGCGTGGAAGGTCCTTTGGCCCCGAAATTTTCAGGTTCCATTGTTCTAAGGCTGTAGAAGACCATGGTATTGTCATTTTTTTAAATCTATAGACGGATTTGCACAGATTTGAAGGACTAGGCCGCGGTTCATTGAGAAATTATGGCGGCGCGTGGCGGCGCGTGATGGCTCCGTTGATGATGATCTTTCTGGGTTTTGTAGATCGAGGGCCGATGAATCTAATGGTGGCACCAGTTTTGTAAAAATTTTCTCGGATTTGTGCAGATTTGAATGAAAAACCCGCGGGACGTTGGGAGTTTTTTGGCCACGCGTGGCGGTCCGTCGTGACTCTACTGTGTACGTCCTTTCTGGGTTTTGTTGCTTGAAGTCCTTGGAAGATTTTGGTGGGTTGATTTTTTGTGAAATCTTGTCAGAAGCTTTTAGAAATTTGGACAGCAGATGGTTGGTATTGTTGGAATTATTGTCATTTTGGTCTGGTGGACATTCTGACATTGTTTGACAATCCAGCAAGGAATGGTTCTAAGTAATTACTGAACGTCTTTGCGCTGAATATCACCTTCTATCTTCAAAATTCCATGCAGCCTTCCTTGACTTGGAGTGCATTTGAGTTTGCAAAATATGACTTTGAACTCCACAACCCTCTATATAAGGCCATCTGGAGTATGTATTAAATTGCACAAGCAAAGTTTCCATGAGCAGCATAATACTAAGTGTTGAGAAATTATGCAGGGAAATTTTTCTTTTCTTTCTTTCTTTCTTTCTTTCTTTTTTTTTTTTTTTTTTTTTTTTTTTTTGGTTTACAGGCTAGAGATTACAATTGAAGCTCTCTCTTTTTCTGATTTTTTTTTTTTTTTAAATAGTTATTTAGACGTGCTGTGAGATTTTCTTCTAACAAGTTTTTTTTTTTTTTTTTTTTTTTTTTTGCTTGTTTTTGTCATGCAGCATGCTTTCCTTTATTCTTTGGGCTTTAACGTCGAGGTTTACACCAACGTTCTTATAGTGATGTTTGCCTCCATCCTTGACGTTCTCATAGCAACAGTCATCTAGGCAACAACATTATCAAAGGTGTTCATGATTCAATGATGCTATTACTAGCATTTGACTTTGAAGTTGTACGAGCCTTTGTCTTGACAATTATACTGCAGTAACACTTGTCTTTTCAACGCAGCCACCTCATGAGTTTTTGCAACATAGCCACATCAAGAGCCTTTACCATGAAGATATGCCAGCATTTGTCTTTGTACTGAAGTCATGCCAATATTTCATTTGCGCCGAAGCCGTGCCAACACCCACCTTTTTCATGAAGATCTGTTGTGAAGTCACACCATTATTTACACTGAAGTCGGGACAACATTCATCTTTGCCTTGAAGTAATGTTAACACGTTATTTGCACCGAAACCGTGCCAACGTTCATCTTTGTCATGAAGCAATATTTGCACTTGCCTTTACAATGAAGCTGCATTGAAGCCGTGCCGACATTCATTTTTGCCGTGTCAACACTTCACTCATATCAAAGCCATACGAGCATTCATCTTTGTCATGAAGCCACGACAACACTTCATATCGAAGCTGTGCCAACGTTCATCTTTGCCATGAAGCAATATTTGCACTTGCCTTTACAATGAAGCTGCATTGAAGCCGTGCCGACATTCATTTTTGCCGTGTCAACACTTCACTCATATCAAAGCCATGCGAGCATTCATCTTTGTCATGAAGCCACGACAACACTTCATATTGAAGCTGTGCCAACGTTCATCTTTGCCATGAAGCAATATTTGCACTTGCCTTTACAATGAAGCTGCATTGAAGCCGTGCCGACATTCATTTTTGCCGTGTCAACACTTCACTCATATCAAAGCCATGCGAGCATTCATCTTTGTCACGAAGTCACGACAACACTTCACATCGAAGTTGTGCCAACGTTCATCTTTGTCATGAAGCTACGTCAACACTTTATTTGCATTGAAGTCGCATTGAAGTTGCACCATTATTGACCTTATAATAAAGCTACAACAACATCAATTTTCTGAGGCAATATAGCTCGGACATTGAGGATACGTAGCACTGTAGCTAGACATCGGGATTTCAAGACTTTGAAGATGCAAGGAGTCCCTATCAAGACTTTGAAGATGCAAGGGAATACCAGCTAAACCTTGAAGATGCAAAGAGTCCCTATCAAAATTTTAAAGATGCAAGGAAATGTCATGAACAACTCAATATTGCACAAACATGCCCACAGAAGCAAGGTGATGCAACACCAACTTCGGCTATATAATCTACCACCATTCTGGAAGAAGATGACGTCATCCAGATTTCAGAAACATGATGTGAAACGACACCACTTAGAAGGGAGATGATGCGGTTTGGGCTTGCAAGGTACAAGAAGATGCCCCCAGGAGATAAGTGATGCGAAACATACTTCAGAAACGTGGGAGAGTGTCCATAGAAGATAGGCAATGTCATGCGGACTTCATTTCTTGCAAAAGTGGTTGAAGATTTTATTTTGCTCCACAACCAAGAATCAACTTATGTTCATCATCATTTCAAGGGTAGCTAAGCAACATCAACTCCTTGCAATCTTCATCCTCGACTACAACGATCTTCGATCATCCTATTGAGTAGTTGACTACCTTCAAGTAATGTCTTGCTGACCAAAGGGGCCTTAAAAGCATATTGCAAAATTCTTCAAGCCAGACTGACAATCCTTTTTCTTTTCATGTGACTGAACTTAGTGACAAGCACGAAGCTGCCTACGTACCCCGGAGAGGGATCAAGTCATCACGTAGTTCAACATTTTTTTTTTTTTTGAAAATTTTTATGATTTTTTGATATTTTCCTTTTGGATGATTTCTTTGTTTTTTTTTTTTTTTTTTTTTTTGTCTTTTTTTTTTTTGTCTTGTTTTTTCTTTGTTTTTTTTTTTTGTTTTTTTTTTGTTTTTTGTTTTTTTTTTTTTTCATAACTTGATAAATTTTTTTTTTTAGTGCGTGACTGAACTCAGCAAAAAATACTAAGTTGCCTACGTACCCTCGAGAGGGATCAAGTCATTACGTAGTTCAAATGGTTTTTTTTTTTTGCAAAAAAGGGGGGCTCAGTGTGTAATAGTGGGTATCACCACTAATCGAACCCGAGACCTCTCAAGGGCGAATTGGGCATCCAACCACTACGCCACACTAGCAATTGGTGACATAGAGTGAGATTAATTTCTCTTTATTGATATGCTTTCAAAGGTAATGGGAAGACATCATGTACCCTTGCAGCATTACAGTAGGCAGTTTAAACTCTTACCAAGGAGCAATCCTCGACTTTCAAGCATAGAAGCGCTTGAGGAACTTCCCATTGATGGGGCCGATCCTTACACCATCATTATCAATCAATTTATAAGCTCCATTGGTGTAGACTTCTTGCACAACATAAGGGCCATCCCATTTTGAAGTGAACTTATTGCCTGTACGATGAGTTGTGATGATAGGTCTTCGAACAGAGAGGACTAAGTCACCAACTTGGAATGATCGTGGTTTAACTTTTTTATTGAAGGCGCTTGAAAGACGAGCTTGATAACACTCAAGGCGTTGTTGGGCCTCGAGCCTTTTCTCATCAAGTGCCTCTAATTCTTGCAACCTGAGTTTGGCATTTTCTTCTCCAGTCAATCCTTCTTGAATGGCAATCCGTAATGATGGGATTTGACGTTCCAAAGGAAGGACAGCTTCCACTCCATAGACAAGAGAATATGGCGTCGCTTGAGTAGGCGTTCGAAATGTTGTTCGATATGCCCATAATGCTTCTCCGATTCTTTCATGCCAATCTCGCTTCGTCTTGGAGACCACCTTTTTCAACAAACTGTCAAGTGTCTTGTTAAACGCTTCAGCTAGTCCATTTGCCGGGGCATTGTACATGGAGGAGTTGTATTGTTTAAACCCAAACTTCTCACATAGTTCCGTCATCAACCTATTGTAGAACGGCTTCCCATTATCAGTTATGATATAACGAGGGACACCATACCGATAGATCAAATGAGTTCGAATGAAATTGACAACTGTCTCTTTTTTCACTTCCCTGAGGGGTACAGCTTCCGCCCACTTCGAGAAGTAATCAGTTGCGGCCAAGATGTACAAATGGCCACCGGATGACTTTGGTAATGGTCCTATCGCATCAAGCCCCCATGCATCGAAAGGCCAAGAAGCTACAGTTGGGTGCAGAGGTTCTGGCGGCTGGTGGATGAAGTTTGCATGATACTGACAAGCTTCGCATTTCTTAGCGTACTCCATGGAATCTTGTACCATCGTAGGCCAATAGTAACCCATTCGTTTGATCCTGTAATGTAACTTAGGACCTGACTGATGTGCGCCACATATTCCAGAATGAGCCTCCTCTAAGGCTTGTTTAGCCTCCTCCTCTCCTAAGCAACGGAGAAACAATCCATCAAATGAACGGCGGAAAAGAGTGTCTTTATAGTAAATGAATCGAGCAGCCCTCCGCCGAATTTCAGTCTTGTGGCGTTTATCATCCGGGAGTCTTCCATGTTGAAGGTATTCAATGATCGCTTGTCGCCAATCTTCTTTTTCAACAAGGCACACCGAAATGATATTAGCTTGCTCTTCTTCTTCTTCTTCAATCACGAGAGGTACCACCCACCTTTGGGAAATAGCAACTTTGGTGGTCTCTTCTTGGGATAATGCCAAGGCGGTAGCCAAATTAGCTAAAGCATCAGCCTGCCTATTCTCCTTTCTTGGTATATGCTCCAATGTGATGGCCTCAAAATTTTTCAACAACTTCTTCGCATACTGGCAATAGGGGATGAGGTCTTCCTTCTTGACGTCATATTGCTCCAAGATTTGGTTGATAACCAATTTGGAGTCCCCAAAGATCTCAAGTTGCGATATGCTCATTTCAATGGCCATTTGTAGACCAATAATCAATGCTTGATATTCGGCTACGTTGTTAGAGCAAAGTTCACTTAATGAGAACGAGTACAGAAGTATTTGCCGTTGTGGAGAAACAAACACTACACCTGCCCCCGCTCCTTCTTGACGTGCAGCCCCATCAAAGAACATCATCTATGGTGGCATTACCTCAATGTAGAACACGTCTTCATCCGGGAAGTCATCGGAGAACTCCCAATCAGATGGAACTGGGTGATCAGCCAAGAAATCTGCCAATGCTTGTCCCTTAACAACTTTTTGTGGGACATATGTAATGTCATATTGTTGTAGCAAGACCGCCCATCGAGCTATACGACCCGAAACCACCGGCCTAGAAAGGACATACTTAATCGGGTCCGCTTTTGCTATCAAACGAACCGTGTATGCTTGCATGTAGTGCTCCAGTTTATCTATAGCAAAGAAGAGAGCGAGACACATCTTTTCAATAGGAGAGTAATTTAATTCAGCTCCATTGAGAGTTCGACTTAGGTAATAAAGGGCTCTTTCCTTTCCTTCTTCATTTTCTTGCGCCATAAGAGCACCTAGAGACCTTTCTTGTGCCGCGATGTACAACACTAGAGGCTTTCCTGGAATGGGAGCACCCAAAACTGGAGGATTAAGCAAGTATCTTTTGATGCGCGCAAAAGCATTGCTACAAGTCTCATCCCATTCAAAGTGCACATCTTTCTTCATCAATCTATTGAAAGGTTGACATCGACCAGCCAAGTTCGAGATAAATCGTCGGATGTAAGCTAGTTTTCCCTGCAAGCCTCTAAGTTCTCGCAGATTCTTAGGCTCCGGCATTTTCTGAATAGCCTCAATTTTGGACTAGTCAATTTCAATACCGCGATGCCTTACAACGAAACCAAGAAATTTCCCAGACGTTACGCCAAAAGCGCATTTGCGTGGGTTCATTTTAAGCTGATATTTTCTCAGGCGGTTGAACACGGATCGCAGATCTACCAGATGGTCTTCCCTCATTTTTGTTTTGACCACCAGATCATTGACATAACACTCTACGTATTTGTGAAGTACATTATCAAAGATCTTTTGCATGGCCCGTTGATAAGTAGCACTAGCGTTCTTTAATCCAAAAGGCATCACTTTGTAACAGTAAATGCCCTTAGGGGTACGAAAAGCTGTGAGCTCTTCATCCTTAGGATTCATTCGAATTTGGTTGTAGCCTGAAGAACCATCCATGAAAGATAAAGCTTCATGACCAGTAGTGGCGTCAACCATGACCTCAGTGATGGGTAATGGAAAATCATCCTTAGGACACGCATTGTTCAGATCACGAAAGTCAACGCACACCCGGATTTGTCCATTCTTCTTTTTGACAGGGACAATGTTAGCGATCCATTCCGGGTACTGCACCTCACGAATGAAACCTGCCTCGATTAGCTTATTGACCTCAGTTTCTATTTAAGGGATAAGCTCCGGTCGAAAGCGTCTTTGGGCTTGTTTAACTGGGCGCACGCCTTTCTTTACCGCCAAATGGTGTACAGCAATACTTGGATTGAGCCCGGGCATTTCCTTGTAAGTCCAAGCAAACATATCTTTGTATTCTTCTAGAAGCTTGAGGTACCCTTCTTCTTCTTCAGGGGTGAGAAGCGCACTGATGAAAGTTGGCCGAGGTTCTTCAGCAGTTCCTAAATTGACCTCTTTAAGTTCATCAACTGTAGCCTGTCCTCCATCTTCCAAGGCTGGAGGAGCTTCCTCAACCTCTTCATCTTCAGCATCTGAAATTGTATCCTCTTCTATTGTAATATGAAACGAGGATGATACTTCTTCAATTTGCTCGTTGTGGGCGAGTGACTGACTTGTGTGTACAATCGTTCGTCTTTTGACTTTAAGCGATCCTTCAATGTTGATATCTAAGGCAAAGTTACGCTTCATGCGCGAAGGAATGCTACTGCGGATCTCATCATTGGCTTTCTTCTCCCTTTGATCCTCAAGGTTTATTGAATTTTGAGAATGATTATCACCAGGCCTTTTTGTTGCCCCCAATCTATCAAAGACTGATTTACAAGCACGAGTGTCACGATTTTGTGTTAAGCAAGTTGTATTTAACCTGTCGAACACTGTAACTTGTGATGATGAGCCCTCAATGCGATCAAACACCGAGACCCGTGATGGAGGGTGATCTTTTCTTTGATTCAAACTCTCGTCGACCTCCACTGTTATGTATTGGGAACTTGAAGCATTGGTTCTTCTCTTGATCCATATCTGAGCTGGTTGTTCCGGAGTATAACCTAATCCTGTTTTTGGGATAGGAATCTTATGCCCTTCAAGCCGCATTTTCCTTTGTGTTTTGCTAAGGCCATGCATCTTTTCTCCGGTAGCTTCTGGAATTAGTTTTCCTAAGCCTCCTTGTTTCGAGAAATCATAGCCTGCTCTGGCTAACAGCCTATATGCATTTGGGTCGAACCAATCTTTCGTCCGCTCACTTGGTGGAATACCATGTTTTGTCAAACTTTGTGAAGACCTCACGAATCCCTTTAGTGGTTTCGAGGGCAAAGGATTTGTGGATGAAGTTAAAGGCATGACATGATTTTCTTTCAATATGGCTACATCTTCCATCGTGAGTTTTGTAGAAGGCTTTTCCATGTCTTTTGTAGATCGAAGGCATTCCACAAATGGTGACTGTCCATTCTTGCGGTGTGACAATGGTACATAACGGAGGAATGGAGGATTATTGGAAGGTGTTGAAATTTCAGCTTTTGTTGAATTACTGGTAGATTCACTAGAATGATCATTCCCGCATTCTGGACCTTTCTTTGAGGAAGGATTATGCTTCTCTTCCCTCTGCTTACTTTCTATTGACGGGATCTCAACCGGGAGAACTTCACTAGTAATGTTATCTTCTATATAAAATTTTGCGTCAGCAAAATGAGCTTCAGTCTCAGCAAAAGGCTTTAAATCAGCATTGACCTTTTTTATTCCACCTTGAAGATACTTGAAACATTGATGCAAAGTTGATGGCACTATTCCATTTCCATGGATCCACGGACGTCCTAACAACATGTTGTAGGTTGTCTTGGCATCGATGACATGGAACAAAACGTTACTTGTCAATTCTCCAATGATTAATTCCAAGTGTATCATGCCGATCGCACGTTGTCCTCCCTGGTTAAAACCTTGAATGACTAAACGACTGTGCGATAATTCCTCCATAGTCAGACCAAGTCGTCTCATTGTCATTTTTGGTAGTATATTAACAGCTGAACCTCCGTCAATGAGAATTCGATCGATCTTTTGCTCGCGAGTATAGCCAGAGACATAAAGTGGACGATTGTGGGGCTTGGAGCCTAACAACAGATCCTCATCAGTGAAAGTTAAGTCTGGAGAGCACGCGTAACATTCCTGGGTTTGTTGGAGCGTGTTGGTAGAAGAGGTGTATATCTTTGGCTTTTCAAGAGTTTGAGCAAGTGCTTCTCTTGGTGAGATGGAGGATTGCAAAGGTTCAACTTCATCAACTCGAGATTGGAGTTCCTCCACAGATGGCAAAGTTTCATTTGGACCACCATGGCTAACATCCTCATTTTCATCCTGAATTTCGCAATGAGAGACTGTGTGAACGGCCTCGGCTGAGGCATTTTGAAAGAATTTTCTAGGGAAGAATTCCTCTAATGTGATGAGATTTCGAAGTTTTTGGGTTCGTGCTGAATTGTCAGACATTTTTGTTCCCAGTTTTTCTTGCCTTTTATCACTCCTTCTTGACCAAGGCTGAATTTGGTTTTGTGCTCTTCTAGACTCTTGGGTGATCAAATGAAGAGGGAATGTACGTTTCTTCTTCCATCTCCTGCGAGTAACCACCGTCCAACCTTCTTCCTCATCCATTGTTGACCTTTTATCATCATTTGAATCATAATCAAGTGCGTTTTGTGAGAGCTGAACTTGAATAGGTTCTAGAGAACCAAATTGAATGAGAGTGGTATTTGCCCCCTGCTTAGTAGTTGGAGACATACAACTAGGTAACTCACAAGCAAAGGTTACAAGGTTTGATTGGGCAACATCATTAAAATCCAAGTCGATTTTCCCTTCCTTGGCGAGCTTCATGATGAGTTCTTTAAGAACAAAGCATTTTTGGATTGGATGGCTTATGATGCGATGATAGTTACAATAGTTCGGGTTATCAACTTTTCCCATTTCCTCCGGTCGTTTGCATTCCGGTAATTCAATTAACTTCAACTTGAGCAGCTGTTCTAGCATTTCGGGCATATCGGTATCTAGGAAAGGATACACTTTTTGTTCCCATTCCTTGAGTGATGAGCGCCGCGTCTCACGCTGTTGGCCCACATCGGGCCTCTTTTCATTAGCCTTCACATTTCTCGTTGCAATTTTGATTGGGGCAAGGTTGATATTCATTGAGTCTTTGACATTACTTTTCGGATTCCTGTCATTTTTCCTCATTTCTCGTTTCTCTTTCCTTTCTTCAGGTACGGGAGGTTTTGTATTTCCATGGTTAGAGATACTCAATTCCATGTCATGCGCACGAGTTGCTAACTCTTCAAAAGTTCGGGGTTTTATCCCTTGAAGGATGTAAAGAAGTTCCCAATGCATGCCTTGGATGCACATCTCTATAGCAGATATTTCAGAAAGTCTATCCTTGCAATCTAGACTCAAAGAACGCCATCGATTGATATAATCAACGACAGGCTCATCTTTCCACTGTTTGGTATTGGTAAGTTCCATCATGCTTACCGTGCGCCGTGTGCTATAGAATCGGTTGAGAAACTCTCTTTCAAGTTGTTCCCAGCTATCGATTGACTCAGGCTCTAACTCCGTATACCAATCAAAGGCATTTCCTTTCAGCGAACGAACAAACTGCTTTACCAAGAGGCCTCCTTGAGTCCCTGCATTCTCGCATGTTTCTACAAAGTGAGCCACGTGTTGCTTAGGGTTTCCTTTGCCATCAAATTGTAAGAACTTGGGGGGTTGATACCCATTTGGCATCCTCATATTATCGATGCGCTTTGTATAGGGCTCCGAATATATGAGAGAACTTGTAGAAGAGCCTCTATATTGTGCCCGAATAGTGTTCGTTATCATATCCTGCAATTGTTGGATAGATATTGAAGCCATCGAGGCGGAATGTCCATGTTGAGAAGTGCCTTCACCTCCTTTTCCCTTGTCACCCCTAGCATTTTCTCCTTTCAAGGTAAAGCCAGGTGGGCGCTCAAGGCCATGACTTGATTCACCTGAATCTTCTATCTCCAGCTTGTTCATTAGGGTTGCAATTTTGACATCTTTTTCTTCAAGTGATCTTGTGAGGAGGATGATCCTTTGTTCCATTTCAGCCATCTTTTCTTCCATGGTAGAGGTGTTAGTCATCATTACTGGCATGACCTCTAGATGTGATGGAGAAAATGATGAAATAGGATGAGTCAAAGGTACTTCATTCCTTAAGTTTCTCATCACAGGTGAAGAGTTGATAGAAAAGGTCCTTGTTGGGGATGATTCATTACTGTTCTCCAAATCTTTCGAGACAGATGAATCCTTATTGGTAGCTTTCCTATTTGCAAGAAAGTCTAGAGAGATGACAGTAGAAAGCTCGCCCTCTTTGGTTGGTTGAGGGTGAAGTCGATCAAGAGCTTTGGATCGACTGCGAGTGACTGGGCCGACATAATCACCAGTACTGGAAGTATCAACGGCTGATTTTCGAACATTCTTGCTAGAGGCCATTGAAGTTGGTAGCAAAATGATGTCGAATTTCTTTTGAAGAAGAAAGAGATGAGAGGCAGAGAGGTCCCACCGGGCATGCCAGAATATGTAGACGACTAAATTTCTAGTTCGAAATAAATCAAACAAGTAAAAATAGTTGCACAAATGATAATTTGTATTGATGATTGTGGTATAATTCTCTGTGATTACAAAAGAATTATCCTCTGATTCGATCTCCTTGCAAGACTTATTGATTTGGATTTGTGGTAATGTGATTTTGACTTAAACACAAAGTATCCTTCAATTTGGTTGAGGGATGGATCGAAGATTGCTAAAACGGAATTACAATGAATCTCTGGCTATGAGCTTGTTAGAAATTCTTTGTTCTTCGTGTTCTTCGTGTGTTCTTCGTGTTCTTGGATTTGTGGTGGAAGTTCTTCGGGGCTTTAGAGGCTTGAATCCGTAGAGCTTCACTGATTTGTGCTTTGTTGGTATTTTCGGACACTTTAGGCTTGATTCCCGCAAACTTTTGGATCTAGGCGGATGATTTGGATGATTTCTCTTCGAATGTTCTTCGTATTCGAAGTTGAAGTTCTTGAAGTTCTTGGAGGCTTTAGAGCTTGGTTCCGGCAGAGCTTCTGGACTTCTGAATCTTCTCTGATGCTGCTTGTGCTTTTGATGGCTTGGTGTCCTCCCTAAATGGCTTAGGAAGGCTTCTATTTATAGGAGTTTTGGGGTAGGTAAGCGACACGTGGCGGAGTCTGATTGGTGACACGTGGCAGAGCTTGATTGGTCTGCTTATGTCATCGCCTGCACATGCTGGAATGATTGTGTCATCGCTTACACGTGCGAAGCTGATTATGTCATCGCTTACATGTACTGATGCATGATTGGTTCTTGTATGACACTTGGCGAATTTCTGTTGGCTTCTGAATAGCAATAGTAAAACCTAGCAGTAGCATGTGGCGCTTTGTAATTGGCTGCATTTTGTGGACTTGGTAGTGTGACGTGTCAGCTTGTGATAGGTCGGGAATTTTCCTTCTCTACAAATGCCCCCTCGAGACTCGTTCAAACACACAGTTTCAGAGTGTGGTGTGAGAATGAGTTTCGAAAACAGACTTTTACTTCTGGCTCTTCAAATGAAATAATTGAAGGTGGCGGAGCTTTCAGCAGGATGAGATAATTTCCGAGGAGTAGACCCACCCATATGAAAGGATCTGGTAAGACCGAAAAGGGGTCTGCCTGTATTTGAATGTACTTGCATGACCGAGCCTTCTCAGCAGAGATTAAGTTGAAGTAACTTCAGAAGAGTGTTTTTGGATTGTTGGCGACGATCACATGGTGTAGAAGATGGGGAAGACGCGAGGATGGTGGCTGGGTACAGCATGCGGAGCCATGGGGCTAGCCTCGTGCTATTAAGAGCCGCTGGTGAAGTTATATCAGAAGAGTACACTTCGGATTACGGCGAGGCCATGTGGGAAAGTGATTGAGTGCGCATGCGTCATCGTTTTACCCAGGTTGAAGAAATTTCAGAAGCTTATAGATTCTGAAGTGACAGTGGTGGTGGTGAAGAAGACGGGGATGAAGCAAAGTGAATGGGTGAAACATACGCCACCATGGTTCTGATCCTGTATGTCGGGAACCCTCTGGTGTAGGTGTTTCTAGGAGATACACCTTTGAAAATGGGGTGGCTGTATGTTTGCATGTGGTCTGACAGTGAGTAATTGAATGTGCGTGCGTAATGGGACCATACTGACAGACGTTAAGTTGAAGTAATTTCAGAAAAGTTCATTCTGAAATACTTCAAGTTGAATTTAAGTTGGAGTAATTCCAGAAAGTGTGTTTTGAGGTACCAGCAACGATGACCTTTGGATCCCATGCCGATGGGAACATGGAATATGGCTTTGGCAACCCTTTACCAGCCCCAAAAGCTGAACTCTGATGAACTGGTGCCCCGGAGGTCGTTTCAAGTGTTGGATGGAAAACAATTTGTAGGATACCCCAACACTTTTTACCATCTTCACTTATTGACACTTGTTGGGAAAGCACAACAAAGTGAAAGATGGAGCTAACTTGTGATTCTGGCCTTAAAAACCAGCCAAGTTGTTGTTTGTTCCGAACTGCTGCTTCTGTTGGAAGACCAAGCAATTGAATAGAGACTACAGGAGCCCTGAGGTTAGGCATAGGTGTCTCTGCTGGACTTGGATGTCCTGGCCAACCAAATCTGAAGAAGCATGGAACCACAATGCAGGCCTTGTTATGAATAACTTTATGGACAAAGGTGGTTGTTAGGTGGAGAAACAAAATTTGTTTGGATCTCAAAACTACAATGATGCTGTGAAGAGGGTTTCTACCGATCCATGAGAGGGCTGGTTTCAAACTGATTATGAAGCGATATTGGTTGCTGAGTGTTGAGAATGGTGGAGCCATAGTGAGAAATGGCTGTGAGAAGGAGGACTTGAAAATTTGAAAGAAGCAAATCTTCATTTATGACTCAGTGTGTTTTTCTGGACGAGTTCTTGATGAATCCGGCCCCTCTATTTATAGCTAAGAGACGAAGAATGGTGGATGGATAGTTGAGACTCGCGGACGTGAATTTTTGGTGAGACCGGTGGATGAGAATGGTAGGTTTGAGACCGGTAGAGAACGAGAATGGTAGGTGAGAGATGAAGAATGGTAGGTGGGAATGTTTGGCATCGAAAGGGGAGTGGTAGGTTTGAATGTTCGGCACCGAAAGGGGAATGGTAGGTTGGACGGGTGACCCGATGTAATTTCAAATTTAAGACACACTTGTGAGAGTTCATCTGTACTTTGAAAGAGAAGCTTTGATGAAGTCCGGAGAATAACCTTGAGGGGATTCAAACTAGATAGATGAATCTCAAATTTTGATATCGAGAGTTTTATCTTTGGACATTGTCAGTGCTCCGGAGATGTGCATTAGATTGGTGATTTCCAAGTCACAAAAAAAACTATGCAAGACAAGTCTGACTCGAAAATCTTGACTTTGGCTTGAATTCAACACAAAAATCAACTAGCTTGGAATTGAGTTATTTGTGCAATTTTCGAGTCTCAAATGATGGAACGGACTCCAAAATTGGAATGTATGCGAAAAATTGAGCAAGATAGGTCCATTTTAAAAATTTTGACTTTTGGTCAACATCTACGCAAAAGTCAACCTTTTAGAAATTGGTCGTTTGCACAATTTCCGAACTTCGAATGAAGAAATGGATCCCAAAATCGGAATGTACTCGAAAAACTGAGTGGGACAGACCCGTCTTGAAAATTTTGACTTTTTGGTCAAAGTATTATTTTTTTTTTTTCTTCCTTTTTTTTTTTTTTTTTTTTTTTTTTAAGGGGCGGTTCGGACCGGGTCGGATTTTCGGGTCGGTCCGGGTCAAACGGGTCAGACCGGGGTAGTGGAGGATGACGTCATTGATGACGTCATAGAGCTGAGGGCGCGTGCCTGTGTGTAGCGTGTGGAAGCGCGTGGCGCGTGGGGAAGTGCTACCGGCGCGTGCTCGCGCGTGTGAACTGATGGAGGCGCGTGTACGTGGACGCAGCGGTTGCCGGAGCTTCTAGAGGCGCGTGGCGGCGCGTGGAAGGTACTTTGGCCCCGAAATTTTCAGGTTCCGTTGTTCTAAGGCTGTAGAAGACCATGGTATTGTCATTTTTTTAAATCTATAGACGGATTTGCACAGATTTGAAGGACTAGGCCGCGGTTCATTGAGAAATTATGGCGGCGCGTGGCGGCGCGTGATGGCTCCGTTGATGATGATCTTTCTGGGTTTTGTAGATCGAGGGCCGATGAATCTAATGGTGGCACCAGTTTTGTAAAAATTTTCTCGGATTTGTGCAGATTTGAATGAAAAACCCGCGGGACGTTGGGAGTTTTTTGGCCACGCGTGGCGGTCCGTCGTGACTCTACTGTGTACGTCCTTTCTGGGTTTTGTTGCTTGAAGTCCTTGGAAGATTTTGGTGGGTTGATTTTTTGTGAAATCTTGTCAGAAGCTTTTAGAAATTTGGACAGCAGATGGTTGGTATTGTTGGAATTATTGTCATTTTGGTCTGGTGGACATTCTGACATTGTTTGACAATCCAGCAAGGAATGGTTCTAAGTAATTACTGAACGTCTTTGCGCTGAATATCACCTTCTATCTTCAAAATTCCATGCAGCCTTCCTTGACTTGGAGTGCATTTGAGTTTGCAAAATATGACTTTGAACTCCACAACCCTCTATATAAGGCCATCTGGAGTATGTATTAAATTGCACAAGCAAAGTTTCCATGAGCAGCATAATACTAAGTGTTGAGAAATTATGCAGGGAAATTTTTCTTTTCTTTCTTTCTTTCTTTCTTTCTTTTTTTTTTTTTTTTTTTTTTTTTTTTTTGGTTTACAGGCTAGAGATTACAATTGAAGCTCTCTCTTTTTCTGATTTTTTTTTTTTTTTAAATAGTTATTTAGACGTGCTGTGAGATTTTCTTCTAACAAGTTTTTTTTTTTTTTTTTTTTTTTTTTTGCTTGTTTTTGTCATGCAGCATGCTTTCCTTTATTCTTTGGGCTTTAACGTCGAGGTTTACACCAACGTTCTTATAGTGATGTTTGCCTCCATCCTTGACGTTCTCATAGCAACAGTCATCTAGGCAACAACATTATCAAAGGTGTTCATGATTCAATGATGCTATTACTAGCATTTGACTTTGAAGTTGTACGAGCCTTTGTCTTGACAATTATACTGCAGTAACACTTGTCTTTTCAACGCAGCCACCTCATGAGTTTTTGCAACATAGCCACATCAAGAGCCTTTACCATGAAGATATGCCAGCATTTGTCTTTGTACTGAAGTCATGCCAATATTTCATTTGCGCCGAAGCCGTGCCAACACCCACCTTTTTCATGAAGATCTGTTGTGAAGTCACACCATTATTTACACTGAAGTCGGGACAACATTCATCTTTGCCTTGAAGTAATGTTAACACGTTATTTGCACCGAAACCGTGCCAACGTTCATCTTTGTCATGAAGCAATATTTGCACTTGCCTTTACAATGAAGCTGCATTGAAGCCGTGCCGACATTCATTTTTGCCGTGTCAACACTTCACTCATATCAAAGCCATACGAGCATTCATCTTTGTCATGAAGCCACGACAACACTTCATATCGAAGCTGTGCCAACGTTCATCTTTGCCATGAAGCAATATTTGCACTTGCCTTTACAATGAAGCTGCATTGAAGCCGTGCCGACATTCATTTTTGCCGTGTCAACACTTCACTCATATCAAAGCCATGCGAGCATTCATCTTTGTCATGAAGCCACGACAACACTTCATATTGAAGCTGTGCCAACGTTCATCTTTGCCATGAAGCAATATTTGCACTTGCCTTTACAATGAAGCTGCATTGAAGCCGTGCCGACATTCATTTTTGCCGTGTCAACACTTCACTCATATCAAAGCCATGCGAGCATTCATCTTTGTCACGAAGTCACGACAACACTTCACATCGAAGTTGTGCCAACGTTCATCTTTGTCATGAAGCTACGTCAACACTTTATTTGCATTGAAGTCGCATTGAAGTTGCACCATTATTGACCTTATAATAAAGCTACAACAACATCAATTTTCTGAGGCAATATAGCTCGGACATTGAGGATACGTAGCACTGTAGCTAGACATCGGGATTTCAAGACTTTGAAGATGCAAGGAGTCCCTATCAAGACTTTGAAGATGCAAGGGAATGCCAGCTAAACCTTGAAGATGCAAAGAGTCCCTATCAAAATTTTAAAGATGCAAGGAAATGTCATGAACAACTCAATATTGCACAAACATGCCCACAGAAGCAAGGTGATGCAACACCAACTTCGGCTATATAATCTACCACCATTCTGGAAGAAGATGACGTCATCCAGATTTCAGAAACATGATGTGAAACGACACCACTTAGAAGGGAGATGATGCGGTTTGGGCTTGCAAGGTACAAGAAGATGCCCCCAGGAGATAAGTGATGCGAAACATACTTCAGAAACGTGGGAGAGTGTCCATAGAAGATAGGCAATGCCATGCGGACTTCATTTCTTGCAAAAGTGGTTGAAGATTTTATTTTGCTCCACAACCAAGAATCAACTTATGTTCATCATCATTTCAAGGGTAGCTAAGCAACATCAACTCCTTGCAATCTTCATCCTCGACTACAACGATCTTCGATCATCCTATTGAGTAGTTGACTACCTTCAAGTAATGTCTTGCTGACCAAAGGGGCCTTAAAAGCATATTGCAAAATTCTTCAAGCCAGACTGACAATCCTTTTTCTTTTCATGTGACTGAACTTAGTGACAAGCACGAAGCTGCCTACGTACCCCGGAGAGGGATCAAGTCATCACGTAGTTCAACATTTTTTTTTTTTTTGAAAATTTTTATGATTTTTTGATATTTTCCTTTTGGATGATTTCTTTGTTTTTTTTTTTTTTTTTTTTTTTTGTCTTTTTTTTTTTTGTCTTGTTTTTTCTTTGTTTTTTTTTTTTGTTTTTTTTTTGTTTTTTGTTTTTTTTTTTTTTCATAACTTGATAAATTTTTTTTTTTAGTGCGTGACTGAACTCAGCAAAAAATACTAAGTTGCCTACGTACCCTCGAGAGGGATCAAGTCATTACGTAGTTCAAATGGTTTTTTTTTTTTGCAAAAAAGGGGGGCTCAGTGTGTAATAGTGGGTATCACCACTAATCGAACCCGAGACCTCTCAAGGGCGAATTGGGCATCCAACCACTACGCCACACTAGCAATTGGTGACATAGAGTGAGATTAATTTCTCTTTATTGATATGCTTTCAAAGGTAATGGGAAGACATCATGTACCCTTGCAGCATTACAGTAGGCAGTTTAAACTCTTACCAAGGAGCAATCCTCGACTTTCAAGCATAGAAGCGCTTGAGGAACTTCCCATTGATGGGGCCGATCCTTACACCATCATTATCAATCAATTT
Organism: Quercus cerris; assembly: GCA_963669245.1. Taxonomy (NCBI): domain Eukaryota; kingdom Viridiplantae; phylum Streptophyta; class Magnoliopsida; order Fagales; family Fagaceae; genus Quercus; species Quercus cerris. The sequence goes on from OY770008.1 coordinate 7,531,618, forward strand.
ATAAGCTCCATTGGTGTAGACTTCTTGCACAACATAAGGGCCATCCCATTTTGAAGTGAACTTATTGCCTGTACGATGAGTTGTGATGATAGGTCTTCGAACAGAGAGGACTAAGTCACCAACTTGGAATGATCGTGGTTTAACTTTTTTATTGAAGGCGCTTGAAAGACGAGCTTGATAACACTCAAGGCGTTGTTGGGCCTCGAGCCTTTTCTCATCAAGTGCCTCTAATTCTTGCAACCTGAGTTTGGCATTTTCTTCTCCAGTCAATCCTTCTTGAATGGCAATCCGTAATGATGGGATTTGACGTTCCAAAGGAAGGACAGCTTCCACTCCATAGACAAGAGAATATGGCGTCGCTTGAGTAGGCGTTCGAAATGTTGTTCGATATGCCCATAATGCTTCTCCGATTCTTTCATGCCAATCTCGCTTCGTCTTGGAGACCACCTTTTTCAACAAACTGTCAAGTGTCTTGTTAAACGCTTCAGCTAGTCCATTTGCCGGGGCATTGTACATGGAGGAGTTGTATTGTTTAAACCCAAACTTCTCACATAGTTCCGTCATCAACCTATTGTAGAACGGCTTCCCATTATCAGTTATGATATAACGAGGGACACCATACCGATAGATCAAATGAGTTCGAATGAAATTGACAACTGTCTCTTTTTTCACTTCCCTGAGGGGTACAGCTTCCGCCCACTTCGAGAAGTAATCAGTTGCGGCCAAGATGTACAAATGGCCACCGGATGACTTTGGTAATGGTCCTATCGCATCAAGCCCCCATGCATCGAAAGGCCAAGAAGCTACAGTTGGGTGCAGAGGTTCTGGCGGCTGGTGGATGAAGTTTGCATGATACTGACAAGCTTCGCATTTCTTAGCGTACTCCATGGAATCTTGTACCATCGTAGGCCAATAGTAACCCATTCGTTTGATCCTGTAATGTAACTTAGGACCTGACTGATGTGCGCCACATATTCCAGAATGAGCCTCCTCTAAGGCTTGTTTAGCCTCCTCCTCTCCTAAGCAACGGAGAAACAATCCATCAAATGAACGGCGGAAAAGAGTGTCTTTATAGTAAATGAATCGAGCAGCCCTCCGCCGAATTTCAGTCTTGTGGCGTTTATCATCCGGGAGTCTTCCATGTTGAAGGTATTCAATGATCGCTTGTCGCCAATCTTCTTTTTCAACAAGGCACACCGAAATGATATTAGCTTGCTCTTCTTCTTCTTCTTCAATCACGAGAGGTACCACCCACCTTTGGGAAATAGCAACTTTGGTGGTCTCTTCTTGGGATAATGCCAAGGCGGTAGCCAAATTAGCTAAAGCATCAGCCTGCCTATTCTCCTTTCTTGGTATATGCTCCAATGTGATGGCCTCAAAATTTTTCAACAACTTCTTCGCATACTGGCAATAGGGGATGAGGTCTTCCTTCTTGACGTCATATTGCTCCAAGATTTGGTTGATAACCAATTTGGAGTCCCCAAAGATCTCAAGTTGCGATATGCTCATTTCAATGGCCATTTGTAGACCAATAATCAATGCTTGATATTCGGCTACGTTGTTAGAGCAAAGTTCACTTAATGAGAACGAGTACAGAAGTATTTGCCGTTGTGGAGAAACAAACACTACACCTGCCCCCGCTCCTTCTTGACGTGCAGCCCCATCAAAGAACATCATCTATGGTGGCATTACCTCAATGTAGAACACGTCTTCATCCGGGAAGTCATCGGAGAACTCCCAATCAGATGGAACTGGGTGATCAGCCAAGAAATCTGCCAATGCTTGTCCCTTAACAACTTTTTGTGGGACATATGTAATGTCATATTGTTGTAGCAAGACCGCCCATCGAGCTATACGACCCGAAACCACCGGCCTAGAAAGGACATACTTAATCGGGTCCGCTTTTGCTATCAAACGAACCGTGTATGCTTGCATGTAGTGCTCCAGTTTATCTATAGCAAAGAAGAGAGCGAGACACATCTTTTCAATAGGAGAGTAATTTAATTCAGCTCCATTGAGAGTTCGACTTAGGTAATAAAGGGCTCTTTCCTTTCCTTCTTCATTTTCTTGCGCCATAAGAGCACCTAGAGACCTTTCTTGTGCCGCGATGTACAACACTAGAGGCTTTCCTGGAATGGGAGCACCCAAAACTGGAGGATTAAGCAAGTATCTTTTGATGCGCGCAAAAGCATTGCTACAAGTCTCATCCCATTCAAAGTGCACATCTTTCTTCATCAATCTATTGAAAGGTTGACATCGACCAGCCAAGTTCGAGATAAATCGTCGGATGTAAGCTAGTTTTCCCTGCAAGCCTCTAAGTTCTCGCAGATTCTTAGGCTCCGGCATTTTCTGAATAGCCTCAATTTTGGACTAGTCAATTTCAATACCGCGATGCCTTACAACGAAACCAAGAAATTTCCCAGACGTTACGCCAAAAGCGCATTTGCGTGGGTTCATTTTAAGCTGATATTTTCTCAGGCGGTTGAACACGGATCGCAGATCTACCAGATGGTCTTCCCTCATTTTTGTTTTGACCACCAGATCATTGACATAACACTCTACGTATTTGTGAAGTACATTATCAAAGATCTTTTGCATGGCCCGTTGATAAGTAGCACTAGCGTTCTTTAATCCAAAAGGCATCACTTTGTAACAGTAAATGCCCTTAGGGGTACGAAAAGCTGTGAGCTCTTCATCCTTAGGATTCATTCGAATTTGGTTGTAGCCTGAAGAACCATCCATGAAAGATAAAGCTTCATGACCAGTAGTGGCGTCAACCATGACCTCAGTGATGGGTAATGGAAAATCATCCTTAGGACACGCATTGTTCAGATCACGAAAGTCAACGCACACCCGGATTTGTCCATTCTTCTTTTTGACAGGGACAATGTTAGCGATCCATTCCGGGTACTGCACCTCACGAATGAAACCTGCCTCGATTAGCTTATTGACCTCAGTTTCTATTTAAGGGATAAGCTCCGGTCGAAAGCGTCTTTGGGCTTGTTTAACTGGGCGCACGCCTTTCTTTACCGCCAAATGGTGTACAGCAATACTTGGATTGAGCCCGGGCATTTCCTTGTAAGTCCAAGCAAACATATCTTTGTATTCTTCTAGAAGCTTGAGGTACCCTTCTTCTTCTTCAGGGGTGAGAAGCGCACTGATGAAAGTTGGCCGAGGTTCTTCAGCAGTTCCTAAATTGACCTCTTTAAGTTCATCAACTGTAGCCTGTCCTCCATCTTCCAAGGCTGGAGGAGCTTCCTCAACCTCTTCATCTTCAGCATCTGAAATTGTATCCTCTTCTATTGTAATATGAAACGAGGATGATACTTCTTCAATTTGCTCGTTGTGGGCGAGTGACTGACTTGTGTGTACAATCGTTCGTCTTTTGACTTTAAGCGATCCTTCAATGTTGATATCTAAGGCAAAGTTACGCTTCATGCGCGAAGGAATGCTACTGCGGATCTCATCATTGGCTTTCTTCTCCCTTTGATCCTCAAGGTTTATTGAATTTTGAGAATGATTATCACCAGGCCTTTTTGTTGCCCCCAATCTATCAAAGACTGATTTACAAGCACGAGTGTCACGATTTTGTGTTAAGCAAGTTGTATTTAACCTGTCGAACACTGTAACTTGTGATGATGAGCCCTCAATGCGATCAAACACCGAGACCCGTGATGGAGGGTGATCTTTTCTTTGATTCAAACTCTCGTCGACCTCCACTGTTATGTATTGGGAACTTGAAGCATTGGTTCTTCTCTTGATCCATATCTGAGCTGGTTGTTCCGGAGTATAACCTAATCCTGTTTTTGGGATAGGAATCTTATGCCCTTCAAGCCGCATTTTCCTTTGTGTTTTGCTAAGGCCATGCATCTTTTCTCCGGTAGCTTCTGGAATTAGTTTTCCTAAGCCTCCTTGTTTCGAGAAATCATAGCCTGCTCTGGCTAACAGCCTATATGCATTTGGGTCGAACCAATCTTTCGTCCGCTCACTTGGTGGAATACCATGTTTTGTCAAACTTTGTGAAGACCTCACGAATCCCTTTAGTGGTTTCGAGGGCAAAGGATTTGTGGATGAAGTTAAAGGCATGACATGATTTTCTTTCAATATGGCTACATCTTCCATCGTGAGTTTTGTAGAAGGCTTTTCCATGTCTTTTGTAGATCGAAGGCATTCCACAAATGGTGACTGTCCATTCTTGCGGTGTGACAATGGTACATAACGGAGGAATGGAGGATTATTGGAAGGTGTTGAAATTTCAGCTTTTGTTGAATTACTGGTAGATTCACTAGAATGATCATTCCCGCATTCTGGACCTTTCTTTGAGGAAGGATTATGCTTCTCTTCCCTCTGCTTACTTTCTATTGACGGGATCTCAACCGGGAGAACTTCACTAGTAATGTTATCTTCTATATAAAATTTTGCGTCAGCAAAATGAGCTTCAGTCTCAGCAAAAGGCTTTAAATCAGCATTGACCTTTTTTATTCCACCTTGAAGATACTTGAAACATTGATGCAAAGTTGATGGCACTATTCCATTTCCATGGATCCACGGACGTCCTAACAACATGTTGTAGGTTGTCTTGGCATCGATGACATGGAACAAAACGTTACTTGTCAATTCTCCAATGATTAATTCCAAGTGTATCATGCCGATCGCACGTTGTCCTCCCTGGTTAAAACCTTGAATGACTAAACGACTGTGCGATAATTCCTCCATAGTCAGACCAAGTCGTCTCATTGTCATTTTTGGTAGTATATTAACAGCTGAACCTCCGTCAATGAGAATTCGATCGATCTTTTGCTCGCGAGTATAGCCAGAGACATAAAGTGGACGATTGTGGGGCTTGGAGCCTAACAACAGATCCTCATCAGTGAAAGTTAAGTCTGGAGAGCACGCGTAACATTCCTGGGTTTGTTGGAGCGTGTTGGTAGAAGAGGTGTATATCTTTGGCTTTTCAAGAGTTTGAGCAAGTGCTTCTCTTGGTGAGATGGAGGATTGCAAAGGTTCAACTTCATCAACTCGAGATTGGAGTTCCTCCACAGATGGCAAAGTTTCATTTGGACCACCATGGCTAACATCCTCATTTTCATCCTGAATTTCGCAATGAGAGACTGTGTGAACGGCCTCGGCTGAGGCATTTTGAAAGAATTTTCTAGGGAAGAATTCCTCTAATGTGATGAGATTTCGAAGTTTTTGGGTTCGTGCTGAATTGTCAGACATTTTTGTTCCCAGTTTTTCTTGCCTTTTATCACTCCTTCTTGACCAAGGCTGAATTTGGTTTTGTGCTCTTCTAGACTCTTGGGTGATCAAATGAAGAGGGAATGTACGTTTCTTCTTCCATCTCCTGCGAGTAACCACCGTCCAACCTTCTTCCTCATCCATTGTTGACCTTTTATCATCATTTGAATCATAATCAAGTGCGTTTTGTGAGAGCTGAACTTGAATAGGTTCTAGAGAACCAAATTGAATGAGAGTGGTATTTGCCCCCTGCTTAGTAGTTGGAGACATACAACTAGGTAACTCACAAGCAAAGGTTACAAGGTTTGATTGGGCAACATCATTAAAATCCAAGTCGATTTTCCCTTCCTTGGCGAGCTTCATGATGAGTTCTTTAAGAACAAAGCATTTTTGGATTGGATGGCTTATGATGCGATGATAGTTACAATAGTTCGGGTTATCAACTTTTCCCATTTCCTCCGGTCGTTTGCATTCCGGTAATTCAATTAACTTCAACTTGAGCAGCTGTTCTAGCATTTCGGGCATATCGGTATCTAGGAAAGGATACACTTTTTGTTCCCATTCCTTGAGTGATGAGCGCCGCGTCTCACGCTGTTGGCCCACATCGGGCCTCTTTTCATTAGCCTTCACATTTCTCGTTGCAATTTTGATTGGGGCAAGGTTGATATTCATTGAGTCTTTGACATTACTTTTCGGATTCCTGTCATTTTTCCTCATTTCTCGTTTCTCTTTCCTTTCTTCAGGTACGGGAGGTTTTGTATTTCCATGGTTAGAGATACTCAATTCCATGTCATGCGCACGAGTTGCTAACTCTTCAAAAGTTCGGGGTTTTATCCCTTGAAGGATGTAAAGAAGTTCCCAATGCATGCCTTGGATGCACATCTCTATAGCAGATATTTCAGAAAGTCTATCCTTGCAATCTAGACTCAAAGAACGCCATCGATTGATATAATCAACGACAGGCTCATCTTTCCACTGTTTGGTATTGGTAAGTTCCATCATGCTTACCGTGCGCCGTGTGCTATAGAATCGGTTGAGAAACTCTCTTTCAAGTTGTTCCCAGCTATCGATTGACTCAGGCTCTAACTCCGTATACCAATCAAAGGCATTTCCTTTCAGCGAACGAACAAACTGCTTTACCAAGAGGCCTCCTTGAGTCCCTGCATTCTCGCATGTTTCTACAAAGTGAGCCACGTGTTGCTTAGGGTTTCCTTTGCCATCAAATTGTAAGAACTTGGGGGGTTGATACCCATTTGGCATCCTCATATTATCGATGCGCTTTGTATAGGGCTCCGAATATATGAGAGAACTTGTAGAAGAGCCTCTATATTGTGCCCGAATAGTGTTCGTTATCATATCCTGCAATTGTTGGATAGATATTGAAGCCATCGAGGCGGAATGTCCATGTTGAGAAGTGCCTTCACCTCCTTTTCCCTTGTCACCCCTAGCATTTTCTCCTTTCAAGGTAAAGCCAGGTGGGCGCTCAAGGCCATGACTTGATTCACCTGAATCTTCTATCTCCAGCTTGTTCATTAGGGTTGCAATTTTGACATCTTTTTCTTCAAGTGATCTTGTGAGGAGGATGATCCTTTGTTCCATTTCAGCCATCTTTTCTTCCATGGTAGAGGTGTTAGTCATCATTACTGGCATGACCTCTAGATGTGATGGAGAAAATGATGAAATAGGATGAGTCAAAGGTACTTCATTCCTTAAGTTTCTCATCACAGGTGAAGAGTTGATAGAAAAGGTCCTTGTTGGGGATGATTCATTACTGTTCTCCAAATCTTTCGAGACAGATGAATCCTTATTGGTAGCTTTCCTATTTGCAAGAAAGTCTAGAGAGATGACAGTAGAAAGCTCGCCCTCTTTGGTTGGTTGAAGGTGAAGTCGATCAAGAGCTTTGGATCGACTGCGAGTGACTGGGCCGACATAATCACCAGTACTGGAAGTATCAACGGCTGATTTTCGAACATTCTTGCTAGAGGCCATTGAAGTTGGTAGCAAAATGATGTCGAATTTCTTTTGAAGAAGAAAGAGATGAGAGGCAGAGAGGTCCCACCGGGCATGCCAGAATATGTAGACGACTAAATTTCTAGTTCGAAATAAATCAAACAAGTAAAAATAGTTGCACAAATGATAATTTGTATTGATGATTGTGGTATAATTCTCTGTGATTACAAAAGAATTATCCTCTGATTCGATCTCCTTGCAAGACTTATTGATTTGGATTTGTGGTAATGTGATTTTGACTTAAACACAAAGTATCCTTCAATTTGGTTGAGGGATGGATCGAAGATTGCTAAAACGGAATTACAATGAATCTCTGGCTATGAGCTTGTTAGAAATTCTTTGTTCTTCGTGTTCTTCGTGTGTTCTTCGTGTTCTTGGATTTGTGGTGGAAGTTCTTCGGGGCTTTAGAGGCTTGAATCCGTAGAGCTTCACTGATTTGTGCTTTGTTGGTATTTTCGGACACTTTAGGCTTGATTCCCGCAAACTTTTGGATCTAGGCGGATGATTTGGATGATTTCTCTTCGAATGTTCTTCGTATTCGAAGTTGAAGTTCTTGAAGTTCTTGGAGGCTTTAGAGCTTGGTTCCGGCAGAGTTTCTGGACTTCTGAATCTTCTCTGATGCTGCTTGTGCTTTTGATGGCTTGGTGTCCTCCCTAAATGGCTTAGGAAGGCTTCTATTTATAGGAGTTTTGGGGTAGGTAAGCGACACGTGGCGGAGTCTGATTAGTGACACGTGGCAGAGCTTGATTGGTCCGCTTATGTCATCGCCTACACATGCTGGAATGATTGTGTCATCACTTACACGTGCGAAGCTGATTATGTCATCGCTTACATGTACTGATGCATGATTGGTTCTTGTATGACACTTGGCGAATTTCTGTTGGCTTCTGAATAGCAATAGTAAAACCTAGCAGTAGCATGTGGCGCTTTGTAATTGGCTGCATTTTGTGGACTTGGTAGTGTGACGTGTCAGCTTGTGATAGGTCGGGAATTTTCCTTCTCTACAGAGAGATTGAAAAATTGAATTGGAACTTAAGCAAACTTATCTGTCATTCCCATATTTGATAAAATAGTGGATTAGGAGCCTCATTAAAAATCTGAAAGGATTATCAAATAGTCATAATACAATTGCAGGATAGTTTACGTACCTTAAATTTGGTTTTCTACAATCCAATTTTTTCTTTAATTGGGTACTGATCTTACGTTATGAGATTCCGAGAATTTTGATACTTGAATTTGTTTTAGGTTTCAATTTTAAGTAGAAGTTGAGTCTAATCTGATGTCAAATATGTATTCTTGTATGATTAATTTTCTTTACTTTTAGATGAATTGCATGAGGTTGATTAATAATCTTTCTCTAAATGTATGTCTTAAATAATTATATATATGATCAAAGTGTATTCTCAATTGGTACTGTGAGTAGTACTTTTTGCTTCCAATATGTTTTCTGTGTTTTCTTTATTTCAGAATTTCTTTCTTTTTTGGTTTTCAAGAAACATAGGTCTCTTCTCATGAAAGCCTGCAACAGGAAGTCTTCCCTGCACAGATTCTAATATGTACTTCTCTTTTCCTTTTAAAATTTCTTTTTGGAATTTATTTGCTCAATTGATCCAATTTATAACTCTCTTAACATATTACTATTCTCAACTTTATTCCCATCATCTATAGGGTTTTCGGTTTGAATTTGTTGTTGATTCAAACCCTATATGTAAATCAAAAGAAAATGCAAATTGTTTGATGAATTACATTAGTTTTTTGTTCTTTTTCCACAATTTGATTTTGTACAATGTCCCTTTTTCAGGTTTAATAAGTGGACATATATACTCAATGCTTACTCAAATTTGCATATGCCTTTTATAAAAAAGGTATAATATACTCTCCTACTTTTGCACTGTCTCTTTAAGACCATGGGTTCTCCCAATGGCTACTCTATTTTATGAAATTAAGATAAAAAAACTGAAAAATAAATTACATAATTATGACAATAATTAAAGAAAAGAAGCTATTGAAGATCAATATTAAACTCAAGTTCTCACTTGAAGTGAAGCTACAACCCACATTTAGAGTTCAAAATGCTTTATTGTGCACAAAGGCCTTAAGAATTGGATTTGTTAGGACTAAGGAGGGGTTATTTAAAATATGATGATATGACCTTCTTGGCTAATTAGCATTAGCAAGAGGACTATTTTCTTCATTTTCAGATTGTAGCTTATCATGTAAAATTATGCATGACCATGAAATTTCTATCCAAAAAACTGTATGTTTTAGTTTTACCTAAGAATGATATGATATTCTGTTTCATTTCCATGAAATTTGATAATAGTTTTCCCTCTCATCATATCTTGAATCTCTAGGAGAATATATCTCTTTCCAATTTACAATAGATTATAATAAGCAGGGTTTAGAGAATATATAACAACTCCTTTATTGCAGCTTATGAATTTTAAGGAGAAAGATGGCTTTTAATTTTGATTGGTGATGAACTGGACTAATTATACTACTCACCAGTGGCATGGAATCTTTGAGGTTAGTTTTTACTTAGGAATATTTATCCTATTTATTCTCTTTTTAACAAAAAGGAATATCACATCGATGTTTCGCCCTTTTTGATTGAGAGAGTTTAGCTTAAGGTTGTCTAAATTTTATTCTTTTGATAGTTAAGGTGAAAAGGGTTGCACTGGTGAGCTTCTTTTGTATTTCTCTTGCCTTTCAAAGGGCACGAGACTGAGGATGTATACTATTATAATGCCTGGTCTACATGAGATGGAGTTTCTACTAATGAACAATTAGATGCTTGCAGTGCACACAAGACTGAGACAGGGCTGATGAATAAATTTATATGTAATAACATTATAACCTTAGTTCACCAAGTTCAAGGTCCTTAATGTTTTTATTTTAATTTTTTTAAATGGATGTAGTTTATAGAAAGATATGTTAAGCATTCTTGTGTTTGCATGTTATGCTCCCTTTCTACTTTTTACCAATTGCACCATATATGACTTTTCAAATAATACTCCTAAATGTGATTTTTTAAGCAACATTGATGATGACAAGAACAAGGAATAAACAACCAGGATTTTGTAAACAAACTGAATAATAGAAGATATTATGTTAAAAAAATGATAGAGACCTTAAAGTTCATGAAAGAAAGGATGCAATTGATAATAGACGTAGGATGCCTACCATTAGTTTAGGTTCTTAACTAAAGGTACAAATAAGTTATACAAAGTTAGATGTTGTTTTTAACTTTGTACTTGGGTAGAACAAAGCAATCAAATTTCTCATATTGGTATAATGGTTTAAGAGATTTGAACTTCTATAAATACTCGTGTTATTTAACATTCTTAAAAATAAATAAATAACACTATTTTAGAACTTAGTTATTAATTTTCCCATGCATTGCACGGGTTAGCGACTAATTTGTAGTAAGATGATGTGAATATGAAGATACAAAATAAAGCAAGATGAATAGTGATATTAAGGTTGAGGGTAGTTGGGAGATGAAAAGGTAAGGAAGGGAAAGATAAAGAGACAAAATAAAGGAAGATGAAGGGAAAGATGAATAGTGATATTAAGGTTGAGGGTAGTGGAGACAGGGGAGATAAAAAGGTAAAAGAATGAGAAAGATTGGAGAAAGTGTAATTATTTAAAAAAAAAAAAAAAGTAAATGTTACAAAAAATTATAGGAAAATTGGAAAAAAGAAAAAGAAAAAGATAATAACGTGGATGCTGATGTAACTCAACTAGAGCACAACAACAATAAATGATATGCTTAAGCTTTTAAATAAATAAATAAATATATATATATATATATATAAGTAAACGTAAAAAAAAGGGTAAATTGCAAAGTACACTCCTAAAGTTTGGAGTTGCTTGGATTTTACATCCTGAAGTTTAGTTCTGATATATATATATATATATATAAATAAGTAAACGTAAAAAAAAGGGTAAATTGCAAAATAATGATGTGGATGTCGATGTAGCTCAATTAGAGCACAACAACAATAAATGCTACGCTTAAGCTTTTAAATATATATATATATATATTTATATAAGTAAACGTTAAAATAAAAAAAAAAATAAAAAAGGTAAATCGCAAAGTATACTCCTAAAGTTTGGGGTTGCTTAAATTTTACACTTTGAAGTTTAGTTCCGATATATATATATATATATATATATATAAAAGTGAACGTTAAAAAAAAAAAAAAAAAAATTAAATTGCAAAGTACACCCCTAAAGTTTGAGGTTGCTTAGATTTTACACTCTGAAGTTTAGTTCTGTTAGCAAAACCTTACTCTCAGTTTGTTTTAGTTGTTAAGTGACAAAGTGGAGTGCTGATTCAACCTCCCAAAACGACTTCGCGCAAACTTAAAACACAAAACCATATGCAACACGACCCATTACCAGAAATCAAAAACTCATTCCAAAATAACTTCCATGGTAGATCCTTGTGGCATAAAGAAAAAAAAAAAATCATTTCCTTTTAATTTGATCTCTAAATAAATTCAAAACTACATCATAACTGATCTGGCTTCACTCAATAGGGCATCCCATGATTATACAACTCAATGGAAGCAAAGACACAGAGACTCTTTAAAATTCGTGTCTAATAAAATTTCATCCATCTTAGTGGAGCAGGCTACCATTGACAAGATACAAATGACCCGTGGCATAAGTGGAGGAGATGTCACCGCATGGTGAAACATGATTGAGGCTATCAGTGCAAACTGGTGCGTGTGGAGTCCTGGTGGCACATGAGGTGTGTGGGACAATTCACCATGGCTATTGCCTATCGGCGACTTAAGTGGGCACTCCCAAAATCCAAAATCCACAAACAAACTTGCTAAAAACCCACAAACAAAGTGCAGCGACCAAAAATCAAAAGCCAATTCCAAATAAACCTGCTGAAACCCAAACCTCTTTGTTTCGTCACCCACAAAACCTTTCCATCTTGTTCGAACATAAGTGACACAGTGTTGTTTTGTAGTGCTGATTTGGCAAAGAAAAAAACACGTTAGCACGCCACTTGTCACTTAACAGCTCAAACTAATTGGGGGTGAGGTTTTGCTAACGGAACCAAATTTCAGGGTGTAAAATTCAAGCAACCCCAAACTTTAGAGGTGTATTTTGTCATTTACCCAAAAAATAATTATAAGAAAATTGGAAAGAAAAAAGATAATGACGTAGATGTTAATGTGGCTCAACTGAAACACAACAATAAATATTACGCTTCAGCTTTTAGATATATATAGAATATAGATATAGACATAGATTCCTGAAATGAGTTATGGTTTATTTATGTATATTGTATTGTATATTAAGGTGCTCATTAATGGGAGAGCAATAAGTGATTCTGGAAGCGCTGGTCCATGACAACTGTGTAGGCCTACGTTTTGGCCACTAATATTCTATGCCCCTCCAATCCTTCTGTAGCCAAGCAATTGAATTGCTCTACTTTATGTTTGATAGAGATAATGACTATGCGAGTAAATTTAGCAATAGAAAAAATAAAAATAAAATTTGACACAGACAAGAGAAAAAAAAAAGTGGTGCATTCATATAAAATTATTTTAAAGGAACAAGTTAAAAACACGTCTATGCTAAAATTGTAAAATAACTTAGATCCATAAATGACAAGATTGATTAATTCTATGCTCGGATTGTTTATGTTGCTAGATCTCCTTTGTCACCATGACTATGTTCTACGAATTTTTGCCCCAAAAAAGTGTAGTTACATGTTAGTGGTGGAAGATGACATTTCTGACAAACTTCAATATTTGAGTAGTAAATATAATTAATATGGACATCACTTAACCAAAAATTGTAAATCTACAAGTTTGCGATCAACTGCCTTATATTAATCAATTGAGACATTCATAGTTCAAATTACCTCACCTCTAACTATTGAATTTAAAAATAAATAAATAAATAAACTCAACCCTTATAATTTTTGTTGAATTTTTTTTTTTTTAAATCACTCAACTCTTATAATTTTTGTTCAACTTAAGACTTTTTAGTCACACATGTATCACAACAGTCAAATTATCTAACTTCATACTTGTTACAAGTATGCTATTACAAAAACCTAATAAGGATAAGAGAAAATACTAAAGATGAACATGGAATATTATTTGCCCATAAAAAAAAAACATAGAAACTTTTGTCCTCCCCCAGGGTGATCTTTTTTTTTTTTTAGAGATAGTTACAACATGCTGCTAACCTCGCAGCTTGAATCATTTCCCCCCAGGGTAATCCTAAAAAGAATGTAAGAGTACACATTTTTAAACCATTAATTTATATTTGATATAAAGGTTAAGGCCACTTGTGGCCATGTCAACATTCTAGTAATTAGTGGATAAGGCATTATGCCATTAAACTATCTATAGCTGGATTCTTCTCTCTCTCATAAGTGACTTTCTTTAATACTACCACCATGAGCAAAGAATAACAATAAGCACTAACATTGATGCTAAAATTGCTAAAAAGCTATTTAGTACCCCAAAACACTTAAAAAACATTCTACATTGGTGATTGTAAAGCTAAAATGTTTAGCAACCAAGCAACAGTAAAATTGTATCAATACCAATTCCTTGTAGCTAAAAGGTAAAATTTTATTTAAAAAAATTATTCACTCTCTCTCTCTCTCTCTCTCTCTCTCTCTCTCTCTCTCTCTCTCTCTCTCTCTCTCTCTCTCTCTCTCTCTCTCTCTCTCTTAACTAGCCTTAGCCAAGACCCATGGTCGAAGCACATGATAAGGCTACCATTGACAATGGCGACATGCGATAGTGCCACCACCACCACCACCAAGACCCATGGCCAAAGCTTTCCACTTTCTCTCTCATCGTCCTCTCCTCCCTTTCTCTCTCTCACTTCTCTCTATCTCCTCTCTTGCTCATTTAGTTATTGCAGCACTGGATGGGCTATGGATGTTTGTGGTAGCGATGGTGGGTTGTAAGGGTGGTATGGGTTTGTGGTGGTGGTTGTTGTTGTTGGTTTTTTTTTTTTTTTTTTTTTTTTTTTTTTTTTTTTTAAATTTTAAATTAGAGTTATGGTGGGATGGTTGTGATTGTGGTGGTGGTTGGTTGTGGCTAGGTTGGATCGATGGTTGTGACGTGGGGTTGTGGTTTTTTTTATTTAGTTTTGGCTCGGGGTTCCAATTTGTGGGGGGTTGTGGGTGGTAGGGGTGGTGGTTTTGTGTTTGTTGGTAGTGGTGGCGGTGGTGGCTATAAGTTTGCTAGTTTATGAAGGAAAATGTGTGGGTTTGGTCATGGTTGTTTTTTCTTCAGAGAAAGAGAGAGAGAGATGGAAGAATAGAGAAAGAATAAGAAAAAACAATAAAGAAAAAATATTTAAAAGAAATGGTAAGAAAATAGATCCTTTGATGTTGGGTGTATTATAAAGTAGGGTGTTAAAATAGATAAAGTAACTTTTTATATTGTTAAAAGCTAAAGTTTTTAGCACTAATAATGCACAAAAAATCATCAGTGATCCAATCATTCAAACATGCAATGATAGGAGGGGTACCTAAAGAATAAAGAATGAAGAACTTACAGAGAGCATTGGTGGGGTGCTAGCCAAAGACCCTCTGAAAGTTAAGTTAGTGACTCAATGATTTCCAATAACTCCAAAAGTATGAGAGATAAGAAATTCAAGATGCATTGGAGAAGAGGAGGCTTGTTGCTTATATAGTGGTGTAGAGTTGACCAAACTCCCGTTAATGTCCAAAGATCTTCGGGTCTGACTTCCAATACTTGGAAGATATGAATATGTAAAAAGATGTGTGTATGTTATTTCCTTATGGGGATAGAGAAGTGGAAAATATGGTAGAGTTTGAGAGCCAAGTGTAAAGGATTGTTCGTCAAGTCTTGCTCGTTTGTTACCATAGCATGTTGGAAATGTAGACCCTAGGTAGGTTGCATTGTAAATCGTCAAGTATGGCACCAAACAATAGGGGGATACATGTCGGCTCTTTGGTTACTTAGTGACTTCGCACATATTAGGTGTCAGGGAGGGTACTTGATGACCCGTGGGTACATGACAGCTGTCTTCAACTGGTATGTACACGGTACACACGTAAGACATAATACACTAAGAAATATTATAATAAGGCAGAAAGCCACTTATTTCTTCAACAAAAGAAAAAAAATAAAAGACAGCCACTTATTTCACTAATTAACGTCCAATGGAACTGTGCTGGTATGTTCAGTGCTTAGCCTGAGGAAGAAAATTAGATTAAAGAGTTGTTAGCAAAAAACACACTTGCAGAAAGTAAGAGTAGAAAAGCTTCAACGAAATCAAATTCATAATTCCATGACTAAATAATTAGTACCAAAAAGACGGCACTGTAATATTCAACGGTCAGTTTGGGATCCCTCTTTGTTGGCTTATAAGCATCAATCTTGTTCACCTCCTGCACAAGAAATTAACAAGAACAATTACCATTCAAGAACCAAGAACTCTGTCCGATACATTAGGAACTCATGCCTCCTTCAGAGCCATGTTTAAAGTTAAGAGAATATAAAAATATATAGCATTTGCATGTATGCTCCGCCGTAAAGATTAATGACTAAAATGAATTAGCTAGTAACTAAATGGGGGACAAAATTACTTTACAAGTTGTAAATCTTAACTAATAGAACGCGCAATTGCCAATAAACATCGTATGTGTTTTAATTGAATTACCTCAATCCACTTAGTAAGTTTAGGCCTTCCTGCAGTGATGTCGTAATTCCACACTCCTGAAAGGAAGGCTTGGAATTTTTCAACAAACGGGATGTAAATTATCTCCACCTGAAGATCACATAGTTTCACTCATGAATTAAAGGAGGAATTGTAGAAAATATCGTTTAATAAACATATAACTGGTTTCCACTTCCCATATCTATATATAACGATATAAAATCATTTTCTAGAGCATAGGTAAAATAAAATTTGAATCTTTAATATGCTTAAAGAGAATGTACCAAGGTCAATATATACAAAAAAGGCACGCATCACAGCACCAACGAAAGATAAAAAAAATAGTTGAGAATTCAACTTACCAAACTGAGCTCATGGCCAAGGAAGAAAGGCCCATCATTAAATCTATGAAGAGCATTCTCTAGGTGATCAAAAGCAGGACCTGATGCAAGTTTAAGGTTTTAGTGAGCCTGGCTTTTATACAAAATGGTGTAAAGACTCAAGAGGCAGCAAGTTTTAAGTCTTACCGGTTTCTTTGGCTGTGTCTCCTTTGAATGATGCGAACACTATCTTGTTGAAGGTATCACTGTAGGTTATCAGTTCTTCAGCAAACTCTTTTTTAGCAGGATCCTACAGTCATGTCATAACTTTAGAGTCAAATTCCAAGGGAGCTATAGAGCTTTTATGAAGGGCATAATGAATTATGCAAATCTTACATGGGGGTAGGGAAGAGAAGGCCCTTCAAAGTTGCTGTCTACATATTTAATCAAATCAAGGCTCTCCCCAGTGACTTTGCCATTGTGTTCCAATGAGGGTACCTGATAATATATTTAAAAAAATGATAATAAATAAAGAAATTCAAGCAGCTCAATGAAGTGTGCATTAGATACGCATTTAAATGTATCACCTTGTTTTCATGGTAGACTTTCTCTTTGTACCAAGCAGGCCTGTTCTGAAGGTCAATTGGAACTAATTTTATCTTGTCATGTAATCCCTGCAACCAAAATGTTCATCAACTTAAATAGTAAGTAAAAAATATAATCCCAAGAAAGGAAAAGGACAGATGATCCCAGAAGGGCTAAAGGGTCAGTCTTTTAATTGAAATTAGAAGCTAGAAAAGCAGTAACGAATAACTTGAGTTGAAGTTTAGAAACAAATTAATTAAGAAATGAGAACAAAGAGGACAAAAAGTGATGAAAATAACCTTATAGTTCCTGAAGATCCACACACGCTGGGCATGGATAAGCGATGTACAACCTTCAAAAAAAGGTCCAAGTTCATTTTGGCATACAAGGTAAAGGTATAAAAATAAAATCCTAAACAAAGGACATAAATAAAACAAAAGAAAGTGAATATCGGACAAAAACAAACACACTCAAGATAGTGAATATCCGACCCAAAAAGAAAAAAGAAAAAAAGTACTGGTGTTTATTGTATGTCACGTCAGTTGAATTCACGATTTCAATTGTTAAATTGTAAAATCATGATTTTACTTTTTCATAATTATATCATAAAGAGTTCCTTTAGTCCTCTCTCCCTCGTAGGAGTCTCCGTCTCTCTTCTCTGGTAGGAGTCCTTTTCTCCTCTCCTTTCTGGAAGAGTTTTTTTCTCCCCCTAGGGGGGCGCCACACCACCCCAAATACACACGCTCCTTCACAATGGAACAGGAGGTAGTAAATGGTCTTCAAAACCTTTGCCTCACCAAGGAAGAAGCAATACCAATCACAACTCATAGCAAAGCAGATCTCCTAGAGGAATGCTCATTAAGCCTGTTTGGGAGGCTACTCTCAGACAGACAACAAAACCAAAGAGCTCTGAAAAACACACTAAGGGCGGCATGGAAGAGGGGATCGGAGCTAAGAATAATTGAAGTAGGAAACAACACTTTTCAGTTCAAGTTTGGCTCTCGCTATCAGATGGAATGGGTGGAAAATAATCGGACATGGAACTTTGAAAACAATCTGCTACTTTTATGCAGATGGAAGAAAGGTCGCACATCAGAAAACATAGTTTTCACCCACTCCCCGTTTTGGGTGCAACTATGGGGCTTACCATTCGAACTCATGTCCAAGGTGGTAGGTCGAGACATAGGAAATAGCATGGGGTGCTTCATTGAGATCGACAAGCGAGCTAACCAGTCTAACCAAGCGAAATTTATGCGCGTAAGAGCAGACCTTCCAGTTGACAAGCCACTTCACAAGGGAGGAAATGTTGTGGGCGTGGAAGGTGATAAATATTGGTTTCACTTCAAATATGAAAGGATCCCAACGTTTTGCTTCCTTTGTGGAAAGATGGGTCATGACGATAAGCACTGTCAAGCTTGCTCAAATAGACAGAATGCCACACCCCAATATGGAGAATGGTTAAGAGCGTACGTCACTCCTAAAGGTGGGAACAGCAGAACGAGAAACTTCTCCAACAGCATCCACAACGCCGGTAGTGATAACCAAGGTGGTGAAAAAGGCCAAACTTTTGAGAATATGCTCCAATCTGCTCCGGCATCTCACGGCGGGGAAAGCACCAGCAACGACAGCATACAAAATTCAAAAAATTCAAAAGTCTCAAGCAAGTCAAATCAGATGTGGGGATGTGATGTTTGGATCCTCTCCATTTCTAAGAGAAATGGAGAGTGTCCATTTTATGGACATGATGCATTTAAAATAAATCAAGGGTGTAAAAAGTGCCACCTCAATTAACATCTAAAACACTTGACTACGGGGAAACTCAATTGTGGTTAAACATTGAGTCAACTAAGCAAACCCATCTTCTCTGAATATTCCAAAATCTCAATCTTTCTCCTCCATTGCCATGGTTTGCTCTCTCTCAACCTTGCCGTCGCTGCTGCCACAATCACCAACATGCCAAGCCACAGTTGTTTGGTCGGCCACGTCTCACACCAACCCAAAATCACCGAACCCACTGCCCAGTGAGTTTTCTCTCTCTGATTTCTTATTTATAAGCTCTGTTTGGTTGCTTAGAAAACAAAGGAAAATAAATTAGTATACCGCTATTTTTTTATTATTGATTTCTTCATGCTGAGTTTGGCTTCTATTTTGTGTGGGTTGAGCTTTGGAATAAAACAATACAGCTGGTGGGTGTTTTAGCTTTATGGGTTGTTTTGATCTGAATCTGTTCCAAAAGGTAATTGATTTTTGGGTTGTTTTGATACCACACCCAAGTTTCTTGAGACTAGGATGAAAAATCTGAAAAAGGAAAACAATAAACAAAGCTAATACTGGAAGGGTGTGAGAAGAAATAGAATTAATCATTGGAAAATGGAAAAATCTTTATAATTTGCAAAAGTTAAAGAAAAAAGACATGTAAATGATAACATATAAGAAAATCATGAGTTAGTTTTTGTAAGCTAGGGTAAACTCTCTTCCCTTTGGTGTGCCTCATCTTCTAATTTATTAAATTATCTTAAATTTTTGGTTAGTTGTTTGCAAACTTTTGGGGGAGGACTAAGGGGAAAATTTTTGACAATTTTTATTTGGTAACCATGCATGAGTGCACTAATTCACCTTATAAAAAGTTTACAGCCTTGTCTGTTATTATAAGGTTAATCACATTGGCTTGAGGATGAGTAGACTAAATATATGATACTGTGAATGTTCAACTTTGGCTTTTAATCAGTGTTAATTATTTTTATTCTTCTTTCCCCTCTCCCCAATCCCATGAAAAACATAATATTGGTTGCGAGTAATTATCAAAATACAAGCTTAGTGTTTTACTTAATCATAATAGTTAAACCTGTTGGAAAATAGAGAAATTTACAATGTGAACGATTGGCATTTGTTGGATATTGCTTGTAGGTTTCATCAATCCCTGCTTGGTATACTTTCCTGCATTATTTTGAATCATCAGTAACTTGAGGGGGGAAGACTCTCAAAGTGCAAGGTACTCTAGGCGATTGCATTTCATATGCCCAGAAACTTGGGATTCTAGAGCTTTGGTAAAAAAAACTTAATAATGAAGAGACTTCATACCAGGAAAGGGTAGGGCAAGCTGTATAACACGAGACAAGTTAAAGTGATCAAGCTAAGACTGAAAATTGCTGACTGTGGAGGGAATGTATGGTCAATAAGCAAGAGACACGCCAAGTGTAGAACTAGCTAACATTGTTATCAAAGTGTATATTTCAATAGAACTCTAATTATTATGGCTTTTGTAATCAAAATGTACATTTTAATAAAATTTGTTCTTTTTTGGATCAAATTTTGATTGTAATGGACCATCAATTATTCAACTTGAAGCAATTTGCTTTATTGTTGATGATGCCTTACGAATTCATAGTGATGTAAACGTTACATATTCCTTTGGTTTATGGTTTCTTTAAAACAACACAAAAATAGGAAAATATGTTATACACAAGTACGCACCAGTTGCAATGATTTAAGAGCTTTGAATATTAATGTAAAAGCGTGATTTAATTGCTTTGAATGTTAATGTAAAAGTGCATCAGCACTGTTATACACAAGTACTGCTAAAAGTATGCACATATGAAAACCAAGCTAGCTCCCTCAGATCTGGCTAACTCAGACAAAAAATCTGGAATCTCCATTCTCCACATGACAGATTCTCTGATTCTTCTAGCATGCTAAGCTAGTTCATGGGCTATTTTGTTGCTAGTCCTATTAATGTGTCTGATTTTTGACTCCTGGAAATTGCATAAACTTTGCACAATGCCCTTCACAAAGTGGCCAACAACTCCTCTAACATCATTAGCTTCAACAGCTTGGACAGTCAAGAGAGAGTCACTCTCTATGATAACTCTCTCTAGCCCAAGCTTTTTTGCCAGCACACATCCTTGCTCCACTGCAGCTGCCTCAGTTTCCTCAACAGAATATCTTCCTTGGAGGGGCAAACACATGGCTGCTATAAATCTACTGTCACTATCTCGAACTACAACTCCAATTCCTAAATGTCCATTGGCCAAAGGGATAGCACCATCCACATTAATGGTGTAAAAGCCCACAGGAGGAGGTTCTCAATGATCCTTCTTATCCCTCATGTGCTTAATTTTCAGACCATTTGCTTCTTTGAAGTCTTCAATCATACGGATAGCAGCCCCCCCAGATGTGAGTTTCTGAGGTTCCATTTGCCTCATAAAGCACCTGGTTTCTATTGTACCAAATCCTCCAAGCCACCGCGCAAAATTTCTCCAGGTCCCTTTGGGTTCCTTGGTGCAGGATCTCAATAGTCAAATTTGTAGGACTCCAAATTGTCCTACAAGCTAGAATATATCAAATGTGAGTCTTTACTAAAATTGAATTTTAAAGTTGCTAAATTCAAGATACATTGTCCTCAACGAGGCATGGAATACTTCAAAACCTTTCAAAACCTTTTCTTGATAATGAGCAAAATTTGGTACATGAAACTTTGCATAACAGAGCTTGCACTTGACTTCATGAATAACACTTATACCCTTCTCTTCAAACCTTTTTACAGATGGGCTGCTAGGCTGCTTCAAGTCTTCAACTCATTTTCTATAAAAAATAAAAATCAAATGCATTACGTACATCAGAAAAAGAAAAAAAAAAAAATTCCTCAATAATCCATACCATCATATTAAAAGTTCTACACATATTGCAAATACACCATGACAAGCTGAAAGTGGTCCACATACTCAGCCATTAAAATGAACCAAAATAAGAACAAAAGCACTATCTCCTTTTAAATATACCTTCTAGCAGAAAGGAAACTAGGTAAGAAGCGAAACAAAATTCCAAACACTTGTGTTTCAAAAGAACATGAGTTCAAAGAGAGAATAGAGTAGTGTTCATCCACTCATTAGACTCCAAAGCAAGACAAGAAACTGCATTCAAAAGCCATTTAATAATAGATATTTTGATGATAAATATTTATGCTTTTATATGCAGTAAGCCATATGTTCAATGCTTTAAACCCCTTCACACAAGCATTTTGACACATCAACCAAAAGGCCATTTAAAATTCAAGCACTAGTTAGTTAGGGGATATGATACAATGTAAAAGTATGATTCAAGCACGCCAAGATGCAAAAGCAGCAAATAAAAAAAACAACATATATTATGGAGATTCATAGGCCTGTCGTCCACTTTAATAAATTTTCTAAAAATAATCATATCCTTTAGTGTTAAATTAGTTTTCCTGATAAAGAATAAAAAATGGTTTAAAATGCATTTTACCATGTTCCGAATTATCTCGCAAATACAGTTTCTCACCAAGATTCAATCAGCCCCTTTCGTTTCATCTGTACGCCACTTCATTTCTCCTAGCTCTTCCCTTTCAATTAGACAATTTCTTACAAATTTCAATCAATCCCCAAGCTCAAAACCAACAACAACAAAAAAAAAAAACACAGAAAAGAAATCAAAATCAGCATGGAGAAATCAATAAAAAATAGCCGTATAATAATTCATTTTCCTTCTCTTTCCAAGCAACCAAACAGAGGTTATCAATAAGAAATGAGAGAGAGAAAACTAACTGGGCAGTGGGTTCGGCGATTTGGGCTGGTGTGAGACGTGGCCAGCGCAACAACAGTGGTTTGGCATGTTGGTTGTTGTGGCAGCGGCGACGGCAAAGTTGAGAGAGAGGCAATGGAGTAGAGAAATTGAGATTCTGAAATATTCAAATCAGATGGGTTTGCTAAGGGTTAACTGAACGTTTAACCACAGTTAAGTTTTCCAGAGTTAAGTGTTTCATATTTTAATTGACGTGTCACATCTTACACCATTGATTTATTTCAAATACATCTTGTCCATGAAATGGATACTCTCCATTTCAAAGAGAAATGGAGTCCAAATCCATGTTTCAGCATGTCAAGCAGCAAAAAGTAGGATCAGATTAGACAATTTGGAATCAGGTAAGCAAGTCTTGAGGCAGAAAGAGGACCCACGTGATGGGGGTCTACACTATTTCCTATGGAAGTATCTGAGCCTGGTAAGCGGGAAATTGTTAGTGACGTGTTATCTAAAATGGGCCAAAGTGCACAGGAGACTGAAGATCCCCCTGAAGTTACAAGCCCACACAAGCCCATGAAATCGGCCCAAGCATGTGAAGCCAATAGAGAACAATAGACAGATCATGGGATTTTGAATACCCAAGTTGGAAGAGGCTGAATAAAAAAAAACTTGCTAGAGAGCAAGGACTAACCCAAGGTAAGGATTCTGAAGCCCAAAGTTCAATTATAGGATTAAATCGCCATGGTTCTCAAATCTTCTCAAAGTGTGAAGAAAAGGTAGCTAGAAAAAGAAATGTGATGGCCTCGTTGGAAGCTCCGGCGATGAAGATATATCTACAGTGACTGCTACACAGCACTGCCGAGAGCCATGAATTTGTTAGGATGGAATTGCCGGGGGCTTGGGAACCCCCGGTCAGTTTGAGCGTTGCACGATCTTGTGCGACAATGGGCTCCCAAAATAGTTTTCCTATCAGAAACTAAGCTAAAAACAAAGCATATGGAAAGAATTAGAGACCGAATCGGGTTTGCAAATAGGCTTCTCGTTTCGAGTTGTGGTCGTAGTGGAGGTCTGGCGCTCCTTTGGATGAGGGACACTGACCTAGAAATCAAAAGTTTCCGCAATCATCACATTGATGTGATAGTCACAGAGATAAACTCAAGGTTTAGATGGAGAATTACAAGATTCTATGGCCACCCCCAAACTCATTTGAGGCAGTTCTCGTGGGATTTGCTTGCTTTCCTGAAAGACCAGTATCAACTTCCATGGATTTGTTTCAGCGATTTCAACGAGATTTTATCCATGGAGGAAAAATCTAGTGGGCTTTTACGTTCCCAAGGCCAGATTGAAAAGTTCAGAGACATGGTTAACTATTGTGGCTTTAAGGATTTAGGCTATGTTTAGCCAGACTTTACCTGGTGTAACATGCAAGAAGGAGTTGGAAGGATGTTTCTACGGCTTGACAGAGTGCTTGCTACAAATGACTGGGTTGACAAATTTGGTGAGGTTAGAGTCCACCACCTAGTTGATTCTACCTCAGAACATTGTGCTCTGTTTTTATCTAACCCCAAAGCTCCCAAGCTGCCACGTGCTTGTCCTTTCCATTTTGAGTCTATGTGGACAAAGAGAGAGGAATGTAAGGAAATCATTGAAGCAGCATGGTGCTCCAGAAGTGAATTGTGTAAGCCAAAAGGGATTGCTTCCACTCTTACTGCTTGTGCAGTTGATCTCAAGGCTTGGAGCTCAGCTGCTTTTAGGCAAAGCCCAAAGGTAATACAGGAAAAAAGGAAGAAGCTCAGTTCCTTGATTCAGCTTGATAGTGATGGGTCTTTGGGTGAAGAAATAAACCAAGCAATAGAAAGGAAATCAATGATCTCCAAGATAGTGAAGAAATTTATTGGGGTCAAAGCTCAAAAGCTCACTGGCTCAGGGAGGGAGATAAAAATACCAAGTTTTTTCATGGAAGGGCCTCTGAAAGACAGAAGTAGAATACAATCTTGGGAATCTGGGATAAAGATGGAAATTGGTGTGGGGATCAGGACAGTATTGCCAAGGCTGCCATTTCCTATTTTGAGGAAATATACTCCACCTCCCAACCTGAGTCAAACAAAGAATGTAATTGCTCCCATTCCTACCTTGGTAACTACTGAAATGAATTCAGAGCTTTCTAAGGCCTTCACTAGAGAAGAAGTGGTTTCTGCCCTCAAGCAACTACACCCCACAAAATCGCCTGGTCCGGATGGTATGTCAGCACTCTTTTCTCAAAAATACTGGAGTATTGTACGTACTAATGTTTCAAATATGATTCTAAATGTTCTTAATTCCAAGATGTCTTTATCAGATATTAATAGAACCAATACTGCTCTTGTGCCAAAAACTAACAATCCCCAAAGAATGGCTGATTTCAAGCCAATAAGTCTATGCAATGTGGTTTATAAGCTTGTCTCAAAAACTCTAGCTAACCATCTCAAAGCTATCCTTCCTTATATTATTTCAGAAAATCAAAGTGCATTCACGGCTGATAGACTTATCACTGATAATGTCATGGTGGCGTATGAGATTATGCATTTTTTGAAACAAAAGAGAGGGGGGAATGATAGTTTCATGGCTGCAAAGCTAGACATGAGTAAAGCTTTTAACAAAGTCGAATGGATTTTTATTGAAAAAGTCATGAGGAAGATGGGCTTTAATGAGAATTGGATCAATCTAGTGATGAAGTGCATTTCCTCAGTGTCATACTCAATCATTATCAATGGCACAACGTATGGAAACATTGTACCTACTAGGGGACTCTGACAAGGCGATCCGCTTTCTCCGTATTTATTCCTTTTGTGTGCAGAAGGTTTCTCTGCCCTCATTCATGATGCGGCAAGGAACAATCAACTAAATGGCATATCCATTTGTAGGGGGGCTCCAAAAATCACTCACCTCTTCTTCGCAAACGACAACCTCCTTTTCTGTAGGGCCAATGGTAATGAGTGCAACAAGCTGAAAGAAATTCTTTGTATGTATGAGTCTACTTCGGGGCAGAAAATTAACACGACAAATCCTCTATCTTTTTCAACCCAAATACCTCCCAAGAGCTGAAAGATGAGATCCTAAACATTCTTGGGCCAATGCATGACTTAAGTCATACAAAGTACCTTGGCTTTCCCTCTATCATTTGTAGATGAAAGAAGCTTGTCTTTGCAGAGATTAAGGAAAAGGTATGCAAGAAGCTGGCTGGTTGGAAGGGTAAATTACTCTCAATGGGGGGGGGGGGGGGGGGAAATATTCTTATCAAAGCAGTGGCCCAAGCCATTCCCACTTACACGATGAGCTGCTTCCAACTTCGAAAGAGTCTCTATGAAAACCTTGAGAAAATGATGAGAAGTTTTTTATGGGGGCAGAAACATCAGGAGTCCAAAATGGCCTAGGTTGGTTGGAAAACAATGTGCAAGCCAAAGTCACAAGGTGGCATGGGTTTTAGAAATTTGCAGTCCTTCAATCTTGCCTTGCTTGCAAAACAAGCCTGGAGAATCCTCACAAATCCGAGCTCCCTGGCAGCTCATATCCTTAAGGCAAAATATTTTCCCTTTTGTGATATTCTCCATGCAAATTTAGGCAACAGCCCCTCCTACACCTGGTGGAGTATTTTCAATAGCCTAGAAGTTTTACGAAGTGGAACAAGATGGAGAGTGGGAAATGGGCGTCTAATCCACATTTGGGACGACAAATGGCTCCCAAACCCTCAATATACAAGGTCATTTCCCCTCCCTGCCCCCTTGTGGACTTCCCAATGGTCTCCTCTCTCATTGACCTGGTGACTAGATGGTGAAAAGCTGGGGTTGTCCAAGCTTTCTTCTTACCATTTGAGGTTGACATGATATTAAAAATTCCCCTAAGTCACAATCCGCCTGAGGATAAACTCATTTGGTTAGGGAATAAAAGGGGTGTATTCACAGTTAAAAGTGCTTATTTTGTTGCAACCAAACTCCTTGACACAAGGGATGAAGGGGAATGCTCCTTTAGAGATCCAAATGCTCTCCTTGACACAAGGGATGAAGGGGAATGCTCCTCTAGAGATCCAAATGCTCGGATTCGGAGGAAAATCTGGTCGCTAAAGCTCCTAGCAAAAATTAAGATTTTCTCTTGGCGTGCTTGTGTGAATGGCCTTTCTGTGCTCACAAATATGGCTGCAAAAGGCATACAAACCTCCTGCGTCTGCCCAATCTGTGATGAGGAGCCTGAGAGCCTTATTCATGCCTTAATCTCTTGTGACTTTGCACTCTCGGTGTGGTCCCTTTGGCAAGACTGCCCCATTGAAGCGCTGTTGAATGCGAAAGTCTTCAATGATTTAGTGTTCCAAATAAGCTCTTCCCCGGATGCCAAGCACCTTGAATTTTTCTTTGCCATTTCCTGGTTGGTTTGGTATAATAGAAACAAGTTTATCCATGACGAAAGTGGTTTGCCACCCTTGCAAATCTGGGAAATGGCTAAGAACATTGTTAAGGATTTCCAGGAGGCCACCACGTTGGACTTTCCCCTTATGCATTCTCCTCAAAGTGGCTGGGTTGCTCCCCCGTCAGGCTATTTCAAAGTAAATGTGGATTGTGCTTCTTCCATAGATGGCAGCGGAGTCTCTGGTGTTGGGGTGATCATTCGTGATGAGTTGGGAAGGGTGGTCACTGCTCTTTGTGTAAAGCTCTGCCCTTGCACTATCCCGTGGAGTGGACGGAGTTTTTTGCTATGGAGCAAGGTGTACTCTTGGCTCAGGAGATGAATCTTTCAAATGTTATATTCGAATTTGATGCTTCCTTGGTCATCTTAGCAGTTTCTCAAGCCCTCACTAATGGTATTATGGGTCATCTGGTTCAAGGCATTTAGCTCACATGTTCTTCTTTCTCCTGCTGCTCGTTCCAACACATGAAAAGGGATTACAATAGGGCTACCCATGAGCTTGCCCAATTTGCCAAATGTAATCATGTTTCAAATATCTAGAAGGTGTTATCCTGCCCTCTTTAGTTCACTTGATTCAATTAGGCATTAGATGATTCTGTTAGCTTTTGGCCTCTGTTGTACTCCTTTTCTTGTGTTAATGAAATATAAGTTTCTTCTCCCAAAAAAAAAAAAAAAAGAAGTGGAAGAGATGAGTGAACCTTGTGGTTCCATCAAAGAGAGGAGGTTGTTCAGAAGTGGCAGTCAAAGGTGTGGGAAGATGCTTGTTCACGATCCTGCACAACCCACAGAGCAACATTAGTAAAAACAATCTTACTTTTTACCACAAAATTCAGAGAACTCCAAATGAGCAACAACAAAAAACAGTTGAGAAATGGAGAATTGGTTGTGATTTCAAATTCAAAGACACTTAACGCAGCTGCCATTGATGATTTTTTTTTTTTTTTTTTTCTTTTTTGGTTGTTGTTCGGAGAGCTCTGAGATTTCAGTTTATAGTCTTCATATCTGATGCTGAATGAAATCAATGTTTACCGAGCTACCCTTTATATAGGTCTTTTCTGCCTTATTACCTGCTTACTGATAAGGTTGTGGACTCTGGTCTTTAACCATTAGATTTGATTATTTTTCTTGGGTCAATCATATAGTGAATATTTTATGTATTCAAGTATTCCAAATTTTAATAGGAATAAGCAGCCCAAAACCGAAAAAATTATGAGCTTTTACCTTAATCCCTTACTTGATTGAAATGGGTGTTGAGGTGGTTGGAGGTCAAGGTAAGGTTGCCTAGTGGAGCCGTGGTGGTGAGGGGCAAGTGGGAGGGTGGGGTTAAACTTAAATGGGTTGGTATTTCTAGAGAGGGTAACGTTGATGGGGAGGGGGAACTTGTGGCTGAAAATGGCTAGCACCATTTAGGGCAAAGAGACCTCAATTTCCTCTAAAAAATTTTCTACTTTCAGTTTTGGTCCTTCCCTTTATTTTATTTTTGTTCACTCTCTACCCTTTTTTATTTTTATCCTAAATAGGTGTCGTGAATTGTGATATTTTTTATTTTTTGTTTTTTTGTTTTTTTAAAGAGTTTTAATTTATGACGTCCGTTTCTAGTAATAGCTATTTATTGTCAGACCAAGATATTAGTTAGTTTTTAGTATAGACGGTGATTAAATCTCGAATCTCTTATTTAATCGTCAAAAAGTTTACTAGTTGGAGTAACTAAAATCCACCTTAAGTGTAGTAATAGCTGATTTAATAGGGTGTTACAGTGTTTTTCATACGAGAAAAGAAGCATATAAATAGATGCATGTAGTGGACCTACCAATATTATAATCTACTGCTTGAGCAATCCATGCACTATTACGTACAGTCAGTACATAAGAGTTGAGAGCTATAAACCACGTGGTGTTTAAAACTACTTTACCAGTACTCCCAATCCATACACTATTATGTAGTCACTTTTCATTAATGAATTATATATAATTAGTTTGTGAATATTCATAGCTAAACTCAAAATTTTGAGATTAAGGTTTTCCTGTTGTTGTATAAACTTGGAAATCGATCATGCCGAGCCGCACACTAGCCTTATATGAATTAAGAAAATTCCCAAGAAATTTATATATATAATTTCAGCAAAATATTCCTATTAAAATTAAATAATCAATATCTCAAACCAATAAGAAAATAAATAAATCAAACACAAAAATACCAAGTGAAGGACCAAATGTAGCAGCGTGAAGAGGGAAATGTAACGGGAGGAGTCCAACTCAATTGTCAGGTCGGTTTTAGAACAAGAAGAGCTATAATAAAATCAACGTGGGCCAGCAAAGCTGGTATAATTAACGGGGTTTCATTCACAGAGGTCAATAAAATTTTCTAAGGATGTGTGGGTCTTTATGGATCAATCTCATGTTATAAATGAACAACCTTTTACTTTTTTTTTTTTTGAAAAGGAATTAAATTCATTGAACCAATAAAGGAGGGTCATACAAAGGAAGCCTGCAAAGTCAGGTCACAGAACAGCTAAATACACCAGATTGCAGAAAAGGCAATATAAAAGAAGGGGCTACGCCTTTCCAGATTTGATGATTTCTAGTTCTTCTAGCGTGTTGGGCGAGCTCATGGGCCACAGTATTGTAACTTCTACTTAAGTGCCTGAAATGGCAAAGACTCAAAGGAATCACAAACCTGAAGAATTCCTTGAATAAGGTGCCCGTACATGCCACCAGAAGCCTTATCATTGAGTGCTTGAATAACAGCCAAAGAATCAGACTCAAAGATGACCCGAGGCAGCTGAAGCTCCTGAGCAAGAAGGACACCTTGCTCTAATGCAAAGACTTCAGTAAGCTCTGCAGAAAAATAAGACTAGAGCGGCAAGAATAGAGCAGCCACAACTTGACCTTTGCTGTCTCTAATGGCTACACCCACACTAGAAAAACTGTCTTGTTCTGAAGAGGCACCATCAACATTTACTTTGAGGACTCCAAGAGGGGGCAGAACCCAATTTGAAGGAGCAGGCCTTGTTGGGTCAGAATCCCAACTGACAGTGCAAGCATAGTCATCCACAGCATTTCCTGCCATGTGCCTAACTTGGAGAGGAGACAGACCACCATCCTTATGCACTATTTTGTTTCTGTTGGACCATAAGGCCCAAGTTGTGGCAAAGAAGAGCTCCAAATCTTGGAGTGTTGAGTGAGAGAGGATAAATAATGCAGAGTCCAGGAAGGATTTTTTAAATCCTTGAATGCGAAGAGGATTTTCAAGCCAAAAGTTCCAAAGCGAGGCTGAAAAATCACAATTAAAAAGAGCATGATCAACATCTTCAGCTTCAATACCACAAACAAGGCAAGCCTTACTTTGAGAAATCCCTCTGCTGAAAATGGCATCCATAGTAGGGAGACCATTGACACAAGCTCTCCAAACAAAAACTTTGATTTTTGCTGGCAAGTTGAGATGCCATAGCCTTTTCCACAATGGTTTGCAAGGATCCCTATTAGAACTTTCTCCTCGATCATTTTTCTCAATTAGATTGTGGGCAATATGGTAGGCACTTTTGACTGAGAATTCTCCGCGTCTATTTCCAATCCAGATGATTTTGTCTTCTGGAAGGGTGTGACTTAGAGGAATCTTCAAGATTGTTTCTGCTTCAAAAGAGAGGAAGGAAGCTCTCACTAGATCCACATTCCACCATTTTGTCATTAGGTCAATGAGGGATGAGACCATTGGGAATTAAGGAATATCATTTGGAGGTGAAATGACCTTGTAAGTGGAAGGGGTTGGCAGCCATCTGTCATCCCAAATGTGGATTAGTTTACCGTTGCCCACTCTTCAACAAGTTCCCACTCTAATAATATCAAGGCTGCTATGGATGCTTCTCCAAGAGTACGATGGGGAAGTACCAAGCTTGGCATTTAGGATATCCTCGGTAGGAAGTATCTTGATTTGAGAACCCTTGCCACTAGAGAGTTTGGGTTTTGCGGAATTCGCCATGACTGCTTAGCAAGCATTGCTTTGTTAAAAGCTTGTAGATTCCTGAACCCCATTCCCCCGCTTGCTTTCTGGTTAAACATTGTTTTCCAGTTAACCTAACACATTTTTGTTTCTTGCTGCTTTTGGCCCCACCAGAAATTTCTCATCATGCTCTCAATTTCTTCGCATAGGCTTTAAGAAGCACCCCAATTTTTTCGCATAGTGTACGTGGGTATTGCTTAAGCTATTGCTTTTATGAGGATTTCTTTTCCCCCCATAGAGAGAAGTTTACCGTTCCATCCGGCTAGCTTTTGCCCAATCCTCTCTTTAATAATAGAAAAAACTTGCTTCTTCGATCTTCCAATGAAGGATGGGAGGCCCAAGTATTTTGTATGTCTAGAATCTTGCATAGGGCCTAGAGTAGCAAAAATCTCTTCTTTGACTTCTTGAGATGTGTTGGGACTGAAGAAAATAGAGGACTTCTCGATGTTAATTTTCTAACCTGAGGCTTCTTCATAATTCTGAAGTATTTGCTTTAGTACCCAACATTCCTCAGCATTGGCTTTGCAGAAGAGAATGCTATCATCTGCAAATAAAAGGTGAGTGACTCTTGGGCAACCCCTACATATAGAAATGCCTGTCTAATGCTAGTTTCGAGCTGCCTCATGAATAAGAGCAGAAAGCCCTTCAATACAAATGAGGAAGAGAGTTGGGAAGAGGGGATCCCCTTGTCAAAGTCCTCGAGTAGGAGTAATATTCCCATAAGCAACACCATTTACTAAAACAGAATATGACACCGAGGTGATGCACCTCATAATAAGATTCACCCACTGTAGGGGCCTTTTTTACTATGTTGGGCTGGGCTACCCCTTTCGTGGTTATAGGCCCAAGTGTTCTGGGTTGCGGGAGTAAAGACCGGTCCAACTGGAACTCAACTTGGCCGGCTTATGCACAAACTAGGCCTCGTCTGCCAAGAGAGTGTTTGCGGCAGGCAGTACTGTTTTAGAGAAGCTTGCGGCAAACAGACATAATTGATAAAAACAGAGCAATATATTCTGGAATGACCAGATAATTCTTTTAATAATGAAAGACCGAATGATCTATAATCACAATAATATGAATCATTTTGACAAATAAAGTAGTAAGGGCGAATGGCAACAAAGATTAATCAACGATTAAAAAAGGAATGAACCCAGTTTGGTCCGCGGGGGCAAGGACAAGGAGGAAGAACACCTCTTCTAAAAAACGATTAACCTCCGAGGAAAAGGAAAATTCCTGCCGTGGAAATTAATGGGTTTGAGGGAGGCGGACCTGAATGGACAATGCCCAGGACGATTCTAAAAGAGAGCAGGGATTTGCGAGGGAGAGAAGGGAAGGGGCCTATCGGTGCATGCCACTAACACTTGCTCTTTTTCTCTCTTTTTTCTTACTTTTCTAATCTTTTCTTAGTGATTTCCACAATGGTAGTTTTTAGTATTATGCTCCTCTGTTTTTCCAAGTATGTTACAGAGTATTTTCCTTTACGTTGTGTTGTATTGCTCTCGTGCCTCTTGTTTTTGCACACGGCAGAGGCTTCTTTTATAGTGCCTGCCATGACCGATTTTTACTATTCTACCCCCTAACCGCTTTTTTCTGGTCTGGGCGTACTTGTCGACATTACTGTTCCGTCTGCGAGTTCCCCTGTTACAGACACAGACAACTTTTTATCCGTTAGTCTGCCACGGTGATGTTTCTCTCTCTCTATCCCTCATGGCATGCACCTATTGGTTCCAACTCAGCCTTGCCTCTTTTGGGTGGTATGTCATCCTAGCAGGATTTATCCCCCAAAAGAGCTTGAGCAGGAACCTCAAAATAGGCCTTCCCCTCTCGCCACCTCCAAACCATGCCCTCTTACCTTTGACCCACGACCCCACCACGCCCTGTATTGGCTGGGTACATGCTGGTGGTGATTGAGCCTTGCACGTGTTTATGTCTGAAATCTGCCTGTTGTTCATGCATCTGCCGTGTACTGGACATTTTGTTTGCATTGCCTGTCGTCCGTTCTTGGCTTTTCCCGAGTTGCTACTCTGATTTCCCACCCTCATAGGGTCTGGATTTTACCGAATACTGGGCTTTGTGTTCTCTTCAGCCCAATTCTTTAATTGCCTTAACTTCCCACCGTGTTACTCGGCCTTTCCTGCCGCGGCGATTTTGTTCCTGCTGGGCCTCTTTTCAGGCCTGTCGTTCCTTTATTTCCCCCAGTGGCTTAATATGGCCACGGGTGTTCTCGTTCGTGGGCTCCAATGTCCCTCTCTTTTCACTCGGGCTTATCCGGCTCATTTACTTCCTTTGGACTTCCTCGGTCCATTTACTAACTTTGCATCCCATGTGCATTTACTAACTCAATTGGGCTTCCCCGGCCTAATTCCCTCATTCTCATCCTTAGAGTTCATGGGCTTGCCATTATCCCCTACTTTCTTTGTTTTCATTACTTTGGGCCTGCCGCAGCCCATTCTCACTTTTCCATACGACATACTGCCTATGGGTGCTGTTTTCTCTCTTTCCGGGCCTTTTTAGGCCCACTTACTCCTTTAAGACCTGTTTATTCATATTAAGGGTCTGTGATCCATTATTCCTGCTGCTTGAGCCTAATGGTTTTTTCTTAGCCTGTCGCTTATCCGCTGCCCATATTTCTGGGTTGGGCTGCCTTCTGCTTATTTCAAAAAATGACCCTCAACACCCACTTAGGACTTAAACCTAATTTCTCCATAACTGCCTCAACTCTGTCAAAGGCCATACTTATATCAAGTTTGGCCGCCATATAGCCCTCCTTGCCTGCATTTTTGTGATTTAAAAAGTGCATTAACTCAAACGCCATAAGCACATTGTCAGTAATTAGCTTGTCAGAAGTGAAAGCACTTTGATTTTTTGAAATAATATGAGAAAGAAGAGCCTTAAATCTATTTGCAATGGTTTTTGATATGATCTTATAAACTAAATTACACAGGCTTATGGGTCAAAAGTCAACCATCATTTTGGGATTATTAATCTTTGGAATGAGAGCAATATTGGTTCTGTTAAGACTAGCCATAGACATATTACCATTAAGGACATTCAAAACCATATTAGTAATGCTACATCTCAAAATATTCCAGTACTTTTGATAAAAAATGGCAGACATACCATCTGAGCCGGGTGCTTTTGTGGGTTGCATCTGCTTGAGGGCGGTGGTAACCTCCTCTCTGGTGAAATTCTTGTTTAGGTTTTCGTTCATCTCTTCGGTCATCTTTGTAGGAATAGCAGCTGTTACCTCCTGTATCTGTGATGGGGAGGCTGTCTTATATATATTCTCAAAGTAATCAATGGCAACTTGGGCTATACTGTCTCTTTCATTGCACCATCTGCCATGACTATCCCAAATCCCTGTTATATTGTTTTGTTTACACCGCTTAAAGGCCTGGACATGAAAAAACTTCATGTTCTTATCGTCCTCCTTAAGCCAGTGTGCCTTAGCCCTTTAACCCCAGTAAATCACCTCATCATCTAGAAGGTCATTGATTTCCCATCTTAGATGGTTGATATCAGAACATAAGCCACCATCCTTATCTTGAAGAGTCAAAGAGTTTAGCTCGTTCCTTTTTCTTGAATCTTCTTTGGAATTTGCCCAAACACATTAGAGCTCCATTTCGACAACTCCGCGGCGCAACTACTCAGATTAGCCATCACCCCATCAGGAGTACTAAGATCAAGATTCATTCCCCAAGAATTTTCAATTATAGATTTACATTCTGCATTTTTTGTCCACATTGCCTCGAAATGGAAATGTCTTGCTCGGGTTTGTTGTTGGGATACAGAAGTAGAAACAAGCAAGGCACTATGATCAGAAGTTGAATCAGGCAAGTGATGCACCTTTCATTTCCCCAAACTTTTATAACCACTCCAAGTTGGCAAAAGCTCTATCTAATCTTAAATATATTCTATTATTTCCCCCTTGCATATTACACCAGGTAAAGTCAGAACCATAATAGCTTAATTCTTGGAAAGCACAGTAATCAACCACTTTCCTAAAACCGTCCATTTGTTGCTGAGAACGAATAGCTCCCCCTGATTTTTCCGTGTTAGATAATATCTCATTAAAATCTCTTAAGCATAACCATGAGAGTTGTAATTGATTATTTAAAAAGGCAAGGAGGTGCCAGGACTCATACCTTCGGTGTGTCTCCAAATGACCATAGAAGCTTGTTAATCTCCATCTGCATCTTTTATCCATATCATTGATTACTGCATCTACATGATTTTGTGAGTAGTTTTTTATCTCCAAGTCTACCTCTCTAGCCCAAAGCAAAGCCAGTCCACCTTTCCGGCCTAAACTAGGAACAATGAGAACATTAGCAAGACCAAGTCTGTGTTTTATTCTTTCCATTCATCGAGTTTTTGCTTTTGTCTCCATAAGGAAAACTACTTTGGGATTCTGTCGTCGCACCATGTCGTGCAATGCTCGAACTGACCAGGGGTTCCCAAGCCCCCGGCAGTTCCAACTTATAGGATTTATGGCTCCCGGCGGTGCTACCTTGTAGCCACTATCGTTCCCTCGTCAGATTGATTCTAAGCCATAGTTGTTACTGCACACTACCTCTTATGTGATACATCTTTCTCTTCTTCTTCAAAAACCAATTTCCCCGCCCTTTTTGAACCAATACTTAAAGGCTGAACTTCTGACCTTGGGCTTTTATCCTTTCCTTTCTTCCTAGCAATTCTTTTCCAGTTTGCCTCTACCTTTATTTTTTTTCCTGTCTCTTTTCCCATGGGCTCTAGTTTGCTTCCTTTTTCTTCATTAAGCCCAGCTTGATTTTAATTGGGCTAGACACTTCCATTTGTTCTTTTTCTGGTTGGGCTTGCCGGCCCACAAGTGAAAACACATCATCCAAGCCCATAAGTTTTTCCAAATCACGTGGGGTGCCAGAGGGAGGGAAAATTCCCTTCTCACGTGATTCTGACTTCCCTGTAGCACTTTGTCCCCTTTGAACAGAAAAGTTACCTGCTGGACCCTGTTCACTGTCACCCATTTTGATGTCATACCTCATTGTACTCCCTTCACTTGAATTTTTCCCGTTATTTGTATTGCCAGAGTGACCTTCACCGCTGACGGAAACTAAGCCAGTAGAGAATTTTGTTGTGGTATTTTTATTTTCTTCAATCTTGTTCCCGCTACCACCTTCACGTTCTCCACTACTGGTTGATTTAGATCTCTCCATTCCCAGCCTTGTATTTCCTTGAGCCCGAAGCCAATCCCCATACTGCCTGGGATTTTGCTGGTCTGGGACATCAAGACAATGCTTCTCATCATGCCCCAACTTACCACACTAAAAACAGAAGACTGGAAGCCTTTCATACCTGAAACTTACCCAACATTTTTCCCCTTCAACACTAGCTACTTTACCCCCTCTCCTTAAGGGTTTATCCAACTGAAGATCTACTCTGATTCTCATGAATTTGGCTTGATCAAACTGCCTTGCTCTCCGATCTATTTCAATGAATCTCCCAATGCTATTACCGAGCTCTCTACCTACCTCCTTTGACATGAGCTCAAAGGGGAGTCCCCATATTTGAACTCAAAAAGGAGAATGAGTGAACTTGATATTTATGGCTGAAAGCCCTCTTCTCCATCTGCACAAAAACAACAGATTATTATCAAAATTCCAAGACCCATTTTGCTCAACCCATTTCAATTGATACTCAGACCCAAATTTGAACTGTAGGACATTATTTCCCACATCCACAATCTAAAGATTTGAGCCCATCTTCCACACCGACCTCATCATGTTCTTCAACGCCCTCTGATTCTGGTTTTTATCTGTCAAAAGGCAGCCAAAAAGACTAAAGGAGCATTCCTCAAGCAGATCAGATTTACACCTTGATTTTATTGAAATTTCCTCTTCTTCCTCCTTAGTAAGTCGAAGATTGAGTAGTCCCTCCACCATCCATGGCAGTGATGGGAGAGATAGAGAAACAAAACTCAAGGAAGAAAACCAGGCGGTGAACTTGTGGGAAAGAAAGCAAGTCAAACTCTAGGAAGAAGACCTGGACGGCGAACTCGTGGGAGAGAAAGAGAGTCAAGCTCTAGGAAGAAACCCCAACAGCGAACTCATGGGAGGAAAAACTCAGATGAGAGAGAAAGACTCAGATGAGAGAGAATAGCTCCTACAGGGGAGAGTGAACAACCTTTTACTGATGCGTTTTAAAGTTTTATATATCGGGTCCGTTTGAATTGAACTTATTGTTGCTAAAACTGAAAACTGAAAACACTGTAGCAAAATAATTTTTAAATTGTGAATAGTCCAGATGGGATCTATTTTTAATATTTTTTAGTGCATAAACAGTATATGCTGTATACACTGTTTATATACTGTACCTTTTGTCTCTAAACGTCAACACAAGCGGCTGAAAAAAAAAAAAAAAAAAAAAAAAACGCGAACGCCAGACGCTGAGACGCAGACGTGCAATCCAAACTGCACCATCATATTTGTTACCTTTATTTCCATTTTTTTCCAGTAGTAGTATAGAGAATAAGTGGAATTTTGTTTGTTTTTTTATTGTAAAAAAAGAAAAATTCAACCGACTTATTCATCCAATATTTTTTTAACATAAACAGAATATAGTGAATGTTACATTTTTTATGAGTTTTTTAATATTAATATTATACCACTCATATATACACAAGAATGGTTTTTTTTTTTTTTAATCTCTGGTACAATATGTAACTAATGTATGTTCGGGTGTAGGTGCATGTGTATGTAAAATTTCCCCCCTGTTCCGACTCCTAACTTCTTTTTTGCACTAAAAGAGAAGTGTTATTTGTGATTTAAATCAATGTTTGTTTAAAAAGAAGTCAAACTGTCTGCTCTATGGGATTTTTTTTTTTTTTTTTGAATTATGAATATAATAAAAATCTTACAAAGAAAATCACCCACCCCAAAGCAAAAATGATGGAAAATTTGAATCTTTTAAAATTACATGAACTTACATATATAAATGGAAGAAAACTACAGTTATGGTTCAGTAAAATTTTATTACAATGTAGTTTATTTCTAATTTCTGACACTAACAGAGGCATAGACTAGATCCCAAAATGTATCCAATGTCTTCTAAATGACACACTAGCTAGCCATGAACCTATAATTGTAAATACAAATATATACTCACCATTTGTATGTACAAATTGTTAGGTTTTAAGACTTTAGTAACTAATGTATTAGAACTTCACTTTGTATTTGTTGGCAAACTATGATCAAAACACAGAGTCTAGGTTTAGGCTTGCTCAAAGTTTGGTTTGATGTAAAGATTGGAATCAGGTAATTGCAGGAATTACTATTCAAATTTTGCAAGGCTCGATCGATCGAAAGTTAAACTCAATTGATCGAAACACGTGCATCAGTAATTTTCTGCAGAATTATTAAACCACCCCAAGCCCATATGATGCGTAGGGTTATGTGTTTCAGTCCAAGTATAAAAGGAAAAACCCTAGCTATATTTTAGAAGTCTTTTTTGAGTTGTGTATTGAATCTTTTGTAAGATCTGAGAGGTGTTTACCTTTATACACACATACATAGAGTAATCAAGATCAAGATTCACGTCAAAAACTTGATGATCGCTTCAGTTGTTACATAAAAAACATTCAAGAAGATCTGAAACCTTTTAGTGGAGTCACAAAGTCACAAGTAGAGAACTTGTGGTTGCTACAAATCAAGGTAAAAAGTAGTCCGTGGACCCGGAGCTATCACGTGGTTGTGGTAGTAAGTTCTCTACACAAGGTAGCAATAGGATGTTAGTGGTCTAAATCTTATTGTAAAAACTTCAATTCTTTCATAACGGATCTGCTTTTATCTTGAGGATAGTTAGGTTAAATTCTCCCCAAATTTTTTACCGATTAGGTTTTCCTGGGTCATCAGATCTGTGTGTTCTTTATTTTTTTCGCATTATATCTGTTTTACACATATTGGTTTAACCTAGATTTAATTAACAAACTTGTTAATAAACTAGGCTTAACATTAGGTTAAACATATTGTGTTAAGGGGTCTAAAAACTAACAAGTAGTATCAGAGCGGGTTAGCTCTTGTGTTAGATCTTTTGATCTAAGAATTGATCCTTGACCCCTGTTGTCATGGAACACAGTCACTCTCTTTTGATCCCTCCTCACTTTGATGGGAATAACTATGCTTATTGGAAAGTAAGGATGAAAGCCTTCCTGAAATCTATAAATGAGAGAGTTTGGAATTCCATTAAATATGGATGGGAGAAACTGACTACTCCTGTTAGTGAGTGGTCAACGTCCCAAAAAGAAGTAGCCGCTTTAGGTCAATAATGTTTTGATTGTCAAGGGTATGGTCATGTGAAATCTGAATGTCCAACATTCTTGAGATCAAAGGGTGAAACTATGGCTGTAACCCTTAGTAATGGTGAAGTTTCTAATCACGAGTCTGGAAGTGATGAAGATGGAAACTTCTTTGCTTTCACTGCTACTACTGTAGTTAATGAAAGTGTTTTGGTTGAAGAGAACTCTTCTAATGAGGAACTCTCTGAGTGTGTTGAATTGCAAGAAGCTTATAATAAGCTATGCAAGGTTGCTGCAAAGGATGCAATGAGTGTAGACTTAGGGCTAAAGAAGATTGCCACTCTTGAACTTGAAAAGAAAAACTTCTTGTTGAATTTTCTTGGTGCTAATGAATTGGTTAATAAGGTGAAGATTGAAAATATGATGTTGCTTGATAAGATTAAGAACCTAGAACTAGAATTATCTATTGCTAGAGAACAAACAAATAGGTTTGCTAGGTCTAAACTTAATCACATGTTGAGTGTTCAGAAGTCCCCCTTAAACAAAACGGGTTTAGGTTTTGTTGATAGCATCTTTGTGTCTGAAAATCATTCCACAAATTTTGTTCCTTCTTCGGAGCCATCAAAGATAGAGGCTGTCAAACCTATAGAAGTTGTTCCTACTCCTAGGAAGATTAGGATTGATCTGAAAGAGTCTAATCCCAAGAATCCTAACCACCCTAAGGACAAGAAGCACGATATACTTTTGTGGGTTTGTCATTTTTGTGGAAAGGCTAGGCATACTCGCCCAAACTGCTTCAAGTTGCAAGCTGTAAAGCTTGCAAATAAGCAACAAGTACATGTGCCTTAAACACAAGATCCTATGGTACTTATTGGTGAATTAGTAAAAGCTTTAAACCTTTATACCAATGCTGAAGTTGCTCATCATTCTAATATAGAGTTGCTCATCACTCCAAAACCAGAGTTGCATCAAAGAAATTTTGGATGCAAAAGGCTCAATCTAATTGAGTCTTTCTGACATGGTCCTTGTACTTCATCTCAAAATCCTTTGTGACCATTTTTTCTTGATGTTTTTGTTTTCCTTTGCTTTTAGGATTTGCATTGCATTACATTCATGCATTTTATATTAGGTTTTTTTTTGTTTGTTTGTTTGTTTGGTTTTTTTTTTTTTTTTTTTTTTTTTTGTTTGTTTTCCAAAAATTATAAAAAAAAATTATAAAAAAAAATGGAAAAAGGAATGTGGAAGGATGAGTTTTGTATTACACATCATGGATGTGTAGTTAAGGTTGGCCATATTATCTTTACATAACATGCCTGTGTACCTAGATTAGCTTGGATGAGCTTATTTTTCTGCACTTTGCTAGTTTTAACTATGTAGTGCATGTTGTGTGGGAGTTGTTTATAGTTTTTGATTACATGATCTTGATTTTGAAGTCACATGTTTTTGATCATAAGGACTAAAAAATTCTAAGAGAAAGGCATAAATAACCATCTCATCATTATTTACTAGCCAATCATGAACACCTTAGTGCATATCGTAAGATTTTGTGCTCGAGAAAGTGTAGCACATGCACAAAAAGAAAATAAGGTGTAGCCTTAAAATAAAATTTAAAAAAAAAAAAAAAAATTGCATGTATATAATAAAGCTAAAATTTAAAAAAAAAAAATGCATGTATACAATAAAGCTAAAATTAAAAAAAAAAAAAAAAAATGCATGATTGCAAGCTTGTTTTCTAGGAGATGTGGGAGTTATATGATGTAACTCTTTAGGTGATAGTCACTTTCAAACTTATGTGATGAATAATGTAGAAATTATGATTGATTACTATCAACATATCACCTCACATGTATCCCATGCTGTTACTAGTTGCACATACTTCACAAGTTATTATCTGCTAAACTTCGTACATGAAATTGTGTGTGAATTTGGTTTGGCCATCCAAGATTATATACTTTATGATTTTGATACAAAATGTATTTATTGGATTGAAAATTTGGGGGTAAAATTGTGAAAATCTTGTTTTTAAAGTTTTGGGTTGAAAACAAATGCTTTTAAAAAACTTTTAAACTCATACTCATGCATTTCATTCATGAAATCAATTGGTTTGATTGTTTTCTGCATAAAACTTTTGCTGTTTTTCAAAAAATCTTGTTTTCTAGACTTTCGATCGATCGAATGTGTTTCTCGACCGATAAAAGATCCCTTGATTTTTTAAGCTTGGTTCTGCCTAGTTCGATTGCTCCTCGATTGGTGCTCAATCAGTCGAATCTGTTTTTTCGATTAATCGAATCCAATTTTCGACTGATCAAAAATTTTAAAGTTTTCAAAGAAAACTTTCTATCTGGTCTGATTGG
Source organism: Quercus cerris (assembly GCA_963669245.1). Taxonomy (NCBI): domain Eukaryota; kingdom Viridiplantae; phylum Streptophyta; class Magnoliopsida; order Fagales; family Fagaceae; genus Quercus; species Quercus cerris. The sequence goes on from OY770008.1 coordinate 7,573,047, forward strand.
TACCCGATCGTTGCTTAACCGATCGAGTTTTGAAAGAATAGAACAAAAAGGTCTTTTTCTTAGCCCGTGTTTTACACTTTTTCAAAGACTTTTCTATCTTTTTCTCCCTTTTCTTTCTCAACCGATCCAATCCAAGCTTCCTTGTTGTTTTCTTCCTCAAATTTACAAGGGATTTTGTCCTCAAGCATAGGTAAGACCTAAATACCCTTCCTTTTTCATTTTAATTACATTTTTCATGCATTTTCTTTGAAATTTTTCGAACAAAAGATTTTTGGGATTTTTGATGTTTGGGTTTTTTTTGTTCACATTTAATCACTGGGTTTTTTTTTTTCCCTAGGTCAGATACATATGATTCCCATGCATTAATTGGATTAATTTTGTGATTTGAGAAGGATTGAAAATTCTAGGGCTTGGAATTTTGAGAAATTTGGGGTTTTGTTCAATTGGATTAAAATTCATAAAATTGACTTGTGTAATTGATGAATTATGTCATTATATGATGTTTCCTAACTAGTGTAATGATTAATTGATCAATTGGATCTGGTTTTGAAAAATGGGTTTTTCAAAACTTGGGGCTTTTGGTTAAAACTCTTGGTTCAAGTCAATGTTGAAGAATTGAACAAGTTTTTTGTGCGTTAGAGCATGCATCATTTGTGCATTCATTACATGCGTCGTATAGATTGTTATTTATTCATATATTTTTGTGCTCTAACCCTTTCTAATGCAGTTTGCCCTTGGTTTTGTGTTTTTTTCTTTTTTTCCTTTTCCTTTCTACTCTTAGAATCATGGTTAGGAAAACTAGAGCCAAGAAAACCTCTACTTCATCCTCCTCTTCTACTTTTCAGATTGATAGGTTTCGGTTTAAGTCAAATCAAGAGACGTATGAGAAGTTTGTTGTCTTTAGGCCTATTTGGGCTGAGAGGAAAGTCATTCTAGATGAGGTTGACCCTAAGATTCATAGGAACTTTGAGTGTTGAGGTTGGTTACCTCTCCTAGATGTAAAGCATCCCCCTCCGGCTGCTTTGATTAGAAAGTTTTATTCAAACCTCACTATCCACTCCGATGATTCCAACATTCACTTTGTGAAGACTTGGATAAGGGGTGAAGAGTTTCTTATTACTCATGATGTAGTGGCTTCTGCTCTTGGTGTACCTTCGGTACAGCAGCTTGTGTATTCTTACACAGAGTTACCTCCTCTCGATGACATTATGTCTCTTCTTACCGGTACTACCATTAGTTAGGGTACTGATTCTAGAGTTACCACACATGAGCTTACCGAGCTCAATTACTTGTTCTTTAGGATTTCTTGTCACAACATTTGGCCTATTTCTCATATACATACTATTCTCATTGAGTGATGTGCGTTTTTGTATGCTCTCATCACTAATGCTCCTATCAGTTTTCCTACTCTTTTTATTCATTCTCTTGTTGAGGTTCGTAGGAGTAGCGCTAAGTCTCATGGTTTTATTCTTTCTTGTTTTCATTCATAGGATTTTATTAGATTTAGGTTTAGAGGACTTCCCCGTGTCTGAGCCTATTTATATCATCGCTCCCATAGGTGCCACCTTTTTTAGGCAAAGGGCTACTCGGTTGAAAGCAAGCTTTAAATGCCCTCATGTTGAATCTTCTACTGGTGATGCATCTTGAGCCCTTCCTTCTGGTGAGGCATTTATGGACCCCACGGCTACCGTGGATCCTCCACCATCTACATCATCCTCGTCATCTATGCGTACTTTGTTGGAGACATGTCTCACCGTTCAGGCGGCACATGGACAACTTTTGTTGGATTTGCTCAATAAGGTTGTGGCCTTACGAGCAGATTTGGCTGATGCTACAGGTGCTTCTCCACTGGCTCCACCCTCTGATGAGTCTTGATTTCCCTCTGACAATACGTCACAAAAAGGGGGAGTGCATAGAGATAGGGGGAGATAAGTGTGTTTGATAAGATTTTTTTGGATGTAGATTGTATTTTAGGGAGATATGATATGTATTTGCTTTATTTGATGATGAGTTGTATATGATAGGGGGAGACATTGTTGTTTTTATGCTTTTATGTTTTTGGTTTATTTATGTTTTTATTTCACATTATGATACATTGGTTATGATTTATATTATGAGGTTATTCATGGTATATGCCTTTTATTTTATGTTTTTGTGAAATCGAAAATTCTATTTTGGTTTACTTGTATTTTCTAGACATACATTTATCGTTTGTTTAGTGTTTCAGGAATCTACATGTTAATTCATTCGAAGCTGGTGTTTACTTTTGCAACTGATAGATAGTGATTAGGGTGAATTGTATTTTGGGCTTTAAAGTGTTCGAGCTTTCTATTTTGTGAAATGTGTTTTGTCACGGATTGCCAAATGGGGAGATTGTTAGGTTCTAAGACTTTAGGAACTAATGTATTAGAACTTCACTTTGTATTTGTTGGCAAACTATGATCAAAACATTGAGTCTAGGTTTAGGCTTGCTCAAAGTTTGGTTTGATGTAAATATTGGAATCGAATAATTGCAGGAATTACTATTCAAAATTTGCAAGGCTTGATCGATCGAAAGTTAGACTCGATCGATCGGAACACATACATCAATAAATTTTTGCAGAATTATTAAACCAGCCCAAGCCCATATGACATGTAGGGTTAAGTGTTTTACTCCAAATATAAAATGAAAAATCCTAGCTACATTTTAGAAGTCTTTTTTGAATTATGTATTGAATCTTTTGTTAGATCTGAGAGGTGTTTACCTTCATACACACACATAGAGTTATCAAGATCAAGATTCACGTCAAGAACTTGATGATCGCTTCAGTTGGTGCATAAAGAAATTTCAAGAGGATCTGAAACCTTTGAGTGGAGTCTCAAAGTCACAAGTAGAGAACTTGTGGTTATTACAAATCAAGCAAAGAAGTAGTCTGTGGACTCTACACGAGGTAGCAATATGATGTTAGTGGTCTAATTCTTATTGTAAAAACTTTAATTCTTTCATAGTGGATATGTTTTCACCTTGAGGATAGCTAGGTTAAATCCTCCCCGGGTTTTTTACCTGTTAGGTTTTCTTGAGTCATTAGATATGCGTGTTCTTTATCTTTCCGCATTATATCTATCTTACACATATTGGTTTAACCTAGATTTAATTAACAAACTTGTTAATCAACTAGGCTTAATATTAGGCTAAACATATTGTATTAAGGGGTCTAAAAACTAACACAAATATATACTCACACTAGCCTAAAAATAATTCACCATTTCATTTACAATCTAGTTGCTAGTTGAAATACATACTCTTGGGCTAGAAATTAAGTCCCACACACACACACACACATATATATATGGGACTTAATTTCAAGTGCCTAAAAGTGAAGCTGTGTTGGGTATGCTCACATCCAATACAAGGTCCAGCTCCACTAGTCCATTAACGTTACAAATGCTTGGCTAATTGGATGCTAGAACCTTCACATTGGTTCCTACTTCCTAGTGCTTCAACATTTTCTTCATGACAAACAACAACATTGGCACCACCCTTGTAAACATTAAGGGCACGTTTGGTAGACTGTAATAGATACTGTAATGTAATAGATATTCCTAGAGCATAACTATTCTGTTGTTTGGTTATGTTTTTATTACAATGTGTTAGGTTTTTATACCCCTTAAAACACAACCAGATTAACTTAGTTAATAAGCGAAGTTATTACTTAGTCCAAATTCCAAATCTAGGTTATCACAATCAAAACAATCATATCATGTATAGGAACGAAAAAATAAATAACACAAAGATATGATCACCCAGGAAAACCAAACCTGTAAAAAACTTGGGGAGGATTTAACCTAGCTATCCTCAAGGTAAACTTGAATCCACTATAGAAAGAATTGAAGTTTTACAATAAGACTTAGACCACTAACATCTTATTGCTACCCACCAGTAGAAACTTACTGACCTGATCACGTGTAAGCTCCGAGACCACGGACTCTTTTTTTCTTTGGATTCTCCAGAAAATACAAGCACACTTGCTTGTATATCTTTAAGCTCATATGGCAGCAACTGAGTGATCATCAAGTTCTTGAACATATCTCCTCTTGATAACCCTAAGCTTGTGTAAAGGAAAGCTCCTCACAAATCTCACAAAAGATTTACACAAACAGCAATATGAGCAACCTCTAAAACGTGGCTAGGGTTTGCCTTATATAACTAGGGCAAAAACATGAAACCCTAAACGTTTTAAGAGTTAGGGCTGAGTTGGAAATTATGCAGAAAAAACACATCTGCCCGATTTTCAATTGATCGAGCCTAAGCTTCGATCAATCGAGCCAGGTCGAGATGCACATTAAATTCTACATCAGCTCGATTCCAACTTTACATAAACAACACAAGTTTGAGCAAGTCTAAACAAGACTAAATAACCTGTTTTGATCATGGTTTGCCAACAATACATATTAGAGTTCTAAATACATTAAATCCTAAGTCTTTAGAACCTAACACAATGAATAGTTATTCCTTATGAGTAGTTATTCTTCAAAATGAGGAATAACTATTCCTTATCAAAAGTACTGAATATTTATTCATTCACCTTATGTAATAACTTTTAAAAAAAATTTCCTAAAAAGTCATTAGTTGCCACATCTTCAAAAGGAAAGAAAATAAATTTTCCTTGTTGTTAATTATTAGCTCTATTTTGAACACCCTAATATAAATGTATTTTAGGAACTTTAACTTAAAAATGATTTAATTACATCTTATTTTTATACTCTACTAAATTGTGGATGCATATTTAGGACTCTATTTCTAAATGGTCACCAAACTAATGAATAGTAATGCTTAGGAGAAAATGGGCATTTGCTCCTTTCGCCAAAACTTTCCTAATTAGTTTCAGACGTGGGCATTTTGCTGGATTTTTTAAAAAGAAAGGACAAAAGCCCATTTTAGCCATAATACTTATTACATTCCAACTTAATGTATTCCTTATAATACTTATTCCTATTCTCATGTAATAATCATTACAGTGTACCAAACATGCCCTAACATTACTAATTTTGTATTAAAGGATTGGATATTTTAGAGGAACCCCTCATTGACTGTAACTTTAGATCCTCATCGTAACTTTGAATAATGGATCATCATCGTCTATGGCACACTTATGCCATTTAACCATTCAAACTCAACGAATAATGTGCGAACCAGGTCACACCATGTGAGAGAGGATGGAAGAAATTACGTAAATAATTCAATCGTGGTTGGCGGACTTTAAATTTGGTTACTAATAGTCTTAGATTCTATCTTAAATGATGATGATATCTTAATCAGTCAAACTTCTCATTACACCAACATTTAAAACCTCGTATATTATCTAGAACCCGAATCATGTACCAAGCTTTGAGGACAGAGAACCCAATACGTAATTTGTGGGTTTCAATCAAAAGAAGTACAGAAGAGCCAGCAATTAAGCCATAGAATACACCATGAAACGAATACAAATCTTCTGTACCACTTAAGTTTGGCTTGTAAAGTAATTTGGTTTTTGGCAACACAGTGAAAATTGTTTTGATTTGGCTAGTGGGTTGTGCTTAATTGTGATTGGTTTTCTCTTTTTTGTTTGTTTTGTTTTGTTTTATTTTAATTTTCTTAAATTTATTAAGCATTATAAGAACGGTTGACTGTGGACCTGTGGTCCTCCTGTAAACATATTTGTGGTTCCAGTAAAAATGGTAAATAATCATTCTAAAGGAAAAATGCTATTATACACTCTTTCTTTCACACACAAACTTATACACATACAAAATGCGGCCAAAATGGGTATTTGCCCCTTCCACCCAAAACAAGTAACAAAATGTCCATGTTCTGAAACTATCTAGCAAAATGCCCTTGTTTTGAAATTCGATTTTTTAAAAATCAAGTTTCAATGAAAAACTCGATTTAATGAAAATCGAGTTACTTGCAAAATGTTACATGGAACTCGAGTTCCATGTAATTTTTTTTTTTTTTAAGCTTTTTGCCTATAACTCGATTTTCTAAAAATCAAGTTTAAAACAGGAGCATATTGCTAAATAGTTTCAGAACAGATACATTTTGCTACTTGTTTTGGGTGAAAGGGACAGATGCCCATTTTGGCCCACAAAATGCACCGAAATTAAAGTCACGATATTTAGAATTCATGACTTGAAATCATGATTTTAGTGCATTTTGCGTGTGTATGTGTGTAAGTTTGTATGAATGAGCGTGCAATAAAGATTACTCATTTCTAAAATATGCAAACCTACTTTGAGAATGGGACTTGAAGCACGTGTTGTAGCACTTGTTTGCACTTTTGAAAAGATGAGCTTTCATATCTTCTTCATTAGAGTGAGAAAGCTAGCAAATTGCTTAAATAGTTGAATCTTAAGAACAGGAAGAAGCAAACTGATCCAATGAGCACATTTTTGAGAGAGATGTGAGATTATTGGGTTTGCTCATGTAATTGCAACCTGGAGGGACTTTCTTTGTTAGTATTGGTTAATGTGAATTAGGCTGTAATTCTTCTGTTCTTAGATTAAGATCAAAATCATCCATATGGCTTTTTCATGTGGACAGTGTGGGAACAGGTGATCAAAGTCTTCCTCCTCTTCTTGGCATAAAATACAAGATGTGTATTGTACCTATTTTCCTTCTTGCTAACAAATTTTGAGTAATAGAGCTTTATGGCATAATTTCCCAAGGAAAACTATAAGTTTCTTGGGAAATCTTAGCTTCCAGATATATTTCCAATATTTTATGTTATAGCTCTCAATTTGATGGAATTTGGTTGGGCTCTTTGGAGGTAAATGTATTAAGTATATGGTGCTTTTCTTTTTTTATTTTAATTTTTATTTACCTTATAAGGAGATAGGGAGTATCCTAATTTATATCTATATCATATCATATACTATATATAATAGCAGAAGCTGAGAGAAAGTTAGTTCCTACAATTAAAGAGGTGTTGCCATGTAAGAAAAGTGGCTATCTAAAATTCAGACACGTTTAACTTAAAAAAGCGATAAATTACATTGTTTGGTAACGCTATAATACCATTTAAAACACTATTTGGGAGCCCTCTTGGTAGGGCTGTAAATGAGCCGAGCTTTGTCGAGTAGTGCATGTTCAAGCTTAGCTCGTCAGGAAAAATCAAAAGCTTGAGCTTGGCTTGAGCTTGTGACAAGCCTAAAAATAGTATTTGAGCTTGAGCTCGTGGGAATGCCAAAAAACTTGAACTTGGCTTGGCTTGGCTTGATTAATTAGTCAAGCCAAACTCGAGCTTAATATCAAGCTCAAACTTGAGCTTAGGTCAAGTTTTTGAGCTTGAGATCTAAAAAAATTACATCATTAAATGCTTAAATCTCTAAAATTAAGAAAAAAGAAAAAGAAAATAGTATACTCATTTTATCATACATCTAGTCTTACTTATGATTAGCTATTATTCAAATTAATAATTTACATAATTAAATTCATTCATTCATCATTCCTTGTCTACAACTTCAGCAATTGTTCAAAATACAATTTTTACATTTACATTAGATGGTGAAGGACTAGAAAAATACATGTTTGTAACTATTATGAATGAGAAAATACTAACATGTTTCATAACTTTACTTTAGATGATTGATAGGGAAGGATCATATTTGGCCTACTTAATTATTTATTTATTTTTAAATGTAACTATAGTTTAAAGTGGTTCTTGATCAATTTAAAGGGAGGGAAAAAATTAAGGTAATATAGACAGTGGTCTCATGTTGGCCATGTCATTATTAAAATATGTTTAATGAGTATATTTAGCTAACACATATAAACTTATAAATGAGTCTATACTTGAATTGTTGTGTATCAAGCCTAATAGCTCACAAGCTTGTTCGTGATCAACTTGGTTCATTTACAGCACTACCTCTCAGTATAAAATGAAACTAACTGCTTCCCAAAAAAAAAACAAATAAAGAAAGAAAGATTGCTACACGGAGAAAGGAGAGAGAGATCGAGAGAAGAAAGAGACAGAGAAATAGAGAGATAGAGATAGAGAGAAGGGCGCCACCTAGATCTTTTACCATCACCGTAAGCCTCCACTCACTACCCAACGATTGGAATCGCTACTAGTAAAGTTCAGTTTAAAAATTTAGGGTTTTAGGTTTTTATTTGGAGAATCAATTGGGTGTTAATTATGATTTAGATTGGTATTTTGGGTCAGATTTGGTTCTTAATTTTTCCAATCCTACTTTTAATTTTGATTTTAGGTTTTTGAATGTTTTGGTAGATATTTAGATTCCAAAAACAGCGATTGATAGAGAGCATAAGGCAGAGAGAGAAACATTTGAGGACTGCCATTACCGCCATTTTGGCCTTCCACAATCATGCAGTCTCTCGCTGACTTGCTATCAGTAAGTTTCGATTTTGTAAAACATTTTTTACTTTTTGAGAAAGAAATTGGCGTTAAATATTATTTAGGCTTGGGATTGTTTTTGCTATATGTATTTGGCTAAGATTAAGGTATTTTGATTGTTTTTGCATAAACCTTATGACTGACAACCTTTTGCTATTTACATATAAAGAAACCGAAACATTTAGAATCAACATTAAGAGAAAGTTGGTAACTGTAAGTCACGCACAAAGACGAAGAGATGGACAGCGAGAAAGAGGAAACAGAGTATTCCCACCCATCGGCAGGTAAAGCTTTTAAATAAAAATAACAAATTCGGCTTTAAAGTCTAGAATTTGGGTTGGAATCCGTTTGAACTAAAATCTTTTGGTTAGAATCAAATAGTTGCTTTAAGAGATTTATTTTATTTTGGGTATTTGTGTTAGATTTAATTTTGTTTAGGGTATTTGTTTTTATAAAACATCAATTGACTCAAATTTAAACTTCGCTTTTAAGATAATGTGGTGTTGAAGAACTCGCATGGCTAACATGTTTTATTCTTTATAAATTCTCATCACAGTTTAAAAAAATCATGTGGGTTGCATGTTTTGTTCATTAAGAATGATAGTGCAGTCCCATGGTTTTTCCTATATTTGCTAGGAATTGACAAGCGATATTTTAATTAGTTCATGCATGTGATTTGTATAGTGTATATTAGGTTATAGTACGTTGGTATCTACAGAAAGGAATATCTCATGAGATTAATATTCATAATTTTCCTACTTTTTTTTTTTTTTTACTTCTTTTATCTTTATGTTTATTGCCTAAATGGTTTCCTTCTTTTGTTGCTACCAAACCCACATGAAGAAACCATATTTGAATGAGACATTTATAACTGATGAATTTTTACCCTGCCAATCCTGTTTTGAATGTACCTATTATATGATTTATATCATTATCATATAAAATATGAGTGGGGTAGGGGATTAAATTCTGCTGCTTCTTCTTTGCTAATTGCTTACTATAAGTTTATACCACATACATGTTTGAGTCTAGGAAAATCCTTTTCCTTTGTTCTGTGTTTTAGGATTATGCATGATTTGTTGTTCTGTTTGAATTTTTTTATTAGTTTTTTTTTTTTCCTTTTTTAGGGAAGAGACGAATGTTTTATTAGTTATGTACACAATGCAAGTTAATTTAATTTCTTTGTTTGACTTGATTTCATGTGTTATAATTCAGATCCTTAGACCCACCTTATTAACCAATATTATTGACAAAGTTATATTATAATGAAAGTTTTTTGTTATGTTCTATAATTTCACAGCTCTAACACAAGAGTTCCTTTTCTCCCCCTACTTGGATCAAGGCACATTGGTTTTTGATGGACTTAGGAAGAATTTTGTAGGGGTGGGTCATTTGAATTAAGCATATAATACAAAGTTTAATTTATTATCTATGTTTTTTTTTGGGGGGGGGGGGGGGGGGGGGAGGGAGGGGAGTGGTTTTTCTTTTAATGTTTGATAAATTGTGTTGAAAAGCTTAAAACATCTATGCTAATGGTTGGAGAAATTGGAGGGAATGATTATAACTATGCATTGTTTCAAGGCAAAACAATTGAGGAGGTTAGACACGTGGTTCTAGAAATTGTCCAAACAATAAAGGATGTTGTTACAGTAAGTTCTTTTTTTTTTAGTAAACAAAATATTTTTTTTTTCTTGCAAAATGACTTTCTATGATTATTGATTCCTAATTCTCTATTATTGTTCCATAGGGTCATTAGTTATGGTACTACCCGAGTGGTTGTCCCTAGAATCTGCCCAATAGGCTGTTTACCAATATATCTTGCAGTTCTAGACCAAATCTACTACTTATGACAAATTTCTATTGCCTGAAGGGATTGATTAATTTCTCAATAAATCAAAATGATTAACTCAAGCAAGCCCTTTAAAATTTGAGAAAAAGGAAATTATGATGTTATTATAGTATATGGTAATTATTGTAGTGGTTTCCAATGGGTTTACCATTATTCTCCACTTCTTGGTGAGTCTTATGATTTTGTAATTTCTATAGACTTAAAGTAGGAGGTTAACTGCATTTAAAATTCTTCTCCATCTAAACTAAATAATTATGATTAGCACATAATCATTCATTTTAAATACTCTAATTTTCTGTTTTTGTGGAGGTGATTTTGTAGATTTACATGCCAATATTGCCTATCTAAGAACAAACAATATACACTGTGGATTAGGTTTGGATTAAATTCCCCTTTTTCACAAGTCTGAACATTGTTTATGTTGTTTTAGAAGATTTTTTTTTTAATTTTAAAATTTTAAATTTATTTACTTTTAAACTTAGTTTTTTCCGTTATACTATCCTTGGTGATATTGTAAATAAATAAATAAATGTTGTAAGAATTATTGTTCTTTAGATAGTATAACTATAATTGAGATACAAAATTTTAGTTGTTCTATAAAATAGAATGGATTTACTACATTACCTGAATGAGTATTTTATTGTATCGTTGTGTCAAGTTGATGGTATTTTAAATATGTAAAATATTTCCGTGCATTGCACAGGTTAAATGCTAGTAATAACTAATAGCTAAAACTTTTAACCTTTTTTTTTTACCATTCCTCATTGTGCCATGTGGCTACGTAAATTAATGCCACGTCTACCATTAAAAACACAGAACAATATATCTTTTCATTTGGTGCTTATACAAACCATTTCAATACAATCTTTTGTTACGGATGGTGTTCAGTTGCATTTTTCCAGCAGGTAGTTATAAATTCTACAATTAAAAACACAGAAGAATGTACCTTTTTGTTTGGTGCTTAAGCAACCGTTCTTCTTTATTTTTTAAGAACATTAAGCAACGTTTTAGTACTATTTTTACAACCATTGGTGTTCAGTTACACCGTTCCAGTGGGTAATTTTAAATTTTACATTGTTTCAAATAAATTTAACTTTATATTTCTCCAGGCAGCAAAACCAAAAAACTTCATTTCATTCTTCACGCGCTCTCTTCGTTCTGAGAACCTTTAGTTTTTACAAAAAAATTTGGGGGGTTTTAAATTAAACGTCATGTTCCATTTTAGTTTTCTTTATTCAAGTTATTGAGTCACATTTCAATATTTGAAAAAAAATTTGGATTTTCACTCTAATTCTCTCTTACTGGACTCTCTTTTTTTAGGTATGCCAAAGGAACTTCCAAACTGGGCAAAACCAAGAGGTGCAAGTAGAAACAGACTTTTGTTCTTTGCAATGGGCAGTATTGGGAAAGGTAATACAAAATTTAGAGTCTTCTTTATAAACACAATTTTCATTTGATTGTTATATAATATGCATTTGTAGTGAACCGAACCCAGTTGAACGCCTAGGGTGTGGCTTCTTCTTAATTTTGTTTCTTTCTTATTAATCTTATTTTTCCATTAGCTGGTTGGTTTCTAACTGTCCCAAAAAACCAGCAGTATGATTTTGAATTATGGGTTCTATATTTTATTTTGCAAATTAGAAGGTTTAACATCAATTAAGACAGATATCATGTGCTTGCTTATGATATACAAGCCATGGAAGAGTTGGGTTTTTGGCTTTACACCGTTCATGGAATAATTTAATTAGTTATGTAGTTTCGTATATTTGATACTCTTCAATTTGTTTGTTTTGTTATTGTTGTTGTTTGTTGTGTTACAGGAACTGTTCAATGTGTAAATAAGTTGTATATTTCTGTTTTATTAAACTATTAATTTCTTTTATTTAGAATAACAATTGTTAATATCTTAGACATTATTCAGAAGAAAAAAAAATCCTTTATCATAGACATTGATACATGAGGTGTGGATTTCTGGCAATTATTTGAACTATTTGATGTGCTCATCCCACCCTTAGGATTGTTCATTATCGGTTTTATGGTACATTCTAATGTTGAAATTTTGTGTGCACCATGTCTTTGACAAAATGTTTTACTTACTCTTGCATTAGTTTATATCCACTCCATGGTTTGTGCCTATTGGTTTTAGTTGCCATTGGTCATTGCATTTTTTCTAATGTGCATTTAGGCATACTATGTCATCAACATAAGTGGCAATTTAGTACTTTGTACGCTAGAACTTTCCATTATCAAAACTCAAGTTGCAACATTAGAAAATTTAATAATCTTCTTAAATAGGAATGAATTCTGAACCATACCTTCTTTATTAATATATGTATATAACTAAACAGCTACAGCTTTAAATTTGATTGAGACCATCTAGATAGGCATGTTTTATAAATTAATTGCGGTAAAGTGAAACAAAAAATTACATCTAATTATATGTAGCCATTCTTAGACCTCTTACTCCTATTAATGGCCCGCATCTTTCCTAAATATCTAAGTCAAGTTAATTACATTTCAAATGTATGCAATTCATATTACTTCCTGGATGTGACAATTTTTTTGTTTACTTATGTGGTAATTTCTTATCTGATGTGTTGTTTAAGAAAATAGGGCAATGATTAATGAAGCAAAAGACAATTCAATTTTGGTTAGTGGAGATAGAGGTGCTGCTAAAATTGAGACAACAAAGATGCTCATGAAATATCTTGCACACTTAGGTGGGCAATATGCGTAGTTGGATTTCAAATTTTCCTATATGAGTATATGGTTGGCATGCTATCGGAAGAATTAAGTAAAAATCAAGGTTTATGTCCACATTGACCTTTAATATCACAGTCCAACCCAGTTCTTGAGGCCTTTGGCAATGCCAAAACAATTTGAAACAACAACTCAAGGTTTTTATCAGTTTTCCATGGTTTGCTTTTCAATTAAGACTATCTTTACACTTTTATTTACTGCATATATATTTCTTAATTATGCATATTTTTTAGGCATATCTTTTTGAACTTCTCATTATAATGTCTCTTTCATGTCATAGTGACATTACTATGTAGTTGTAGTGGGACAGAAATTAGAACAAATCTGCTAGAAAGTTCTCCTGTTTGCTAGATTACCAATTCTGAAAGAAAATACCATTGCTTTTGCCTCCTATATGCCAGACCACCTGTGGCATATTACAATATTTTGTTCATCAATTTGTCTCTTTATATATGTCATTTTAAATATAAGTTCTATTTCAAGTTTTTTTTTTTTTTTTTTTTAAATTAGGATATTGAGAAATATAAGTTGGGGAGTCCGAAAACTTTTCATTATTTAAATCAATCAAACTTCTATGAGCTGAATGTTGTAAATGATACTCATTAATATCTTGCGACCAGAAGGGCTATGGACACAATTGGATTTAGTGAGCAAGACAGGATGCCTTTTAACTTTAAAAGATGCGTTTTCGTTATGAATATTCAATCAGATTTCTCATCATTATATAATTCTTTTTAGGAGGCAAGATTCAGCATTGTAGATGCAATTCTTCACCTAGATATATTGTGCTTTAGTAGTTCTTTGATTCTTCTTGGATTGAAGCTATACCATAGTTGCATTTTTTTTTTAATATTTAAATTTTGTCATTTTTAGTCTTTTTTCTTGGTGTGCCTAATTTTCATTTCATGCAAATTTTCTTTAATAATGATTAGCACCAAATTTATTCTTTACTACCTTCAGTTTTGTTTTGTTTTCTAAACTCATCAAAAACCTAAATTTACTTTGCACCAAATAGAAAAGAAGAAAGGGACAGAATTCACCCAATTAATTAAATAAAAATCAATTCACTGACTCTAGACCAAATTATTCAAAATTTGGAGATAAAATATCCAAAATTTGGAGATGGTTCTGGCTATAAATTAAAGTTTTTTTTTTTTTTTTTTTTTTCGGTTCAACTCATTTGCAGCTTATGTTTTCAGTGACAAAATCAAAAGAATGAGATAACTTTAATAACTTTTGAACCATAACAATGAATGAATAATGAATGAGATAATTTTTTTTTAAGATGGGATGGATCAAGGATATGTGACATTAATAATTCGAGTAAAAAATATTACTACCACTCTTTAAGATCTCATTTTTAGTAGTTTTTCCGTGCATAGTATGGATTAGTGACTAGAATACTATAAAACCAAAATCTGTTGACTATTTGTTGATCTCACGAGAGTTAGCCACATCAGCTTTGGTGCCTCCTCAAATTTACACTTACAATATTAATTTATAATTTTTTTTTTTTTAAATTCAATTCAATTTAACCCTTGAACAACCCGACCATGTCAACCAGATGAAGAAAACAAACCCTCAGTAGTCAATAGTAATCTTGAAAAATCTAACCATATAAACTAGATGAAGGGAAAAAAAAAACCCTCAGTCCAAACTCAAAACTGAACGATGTCACTACAACTCCTCAACCTGCCGCCAAGCCAAGTCTACAACCGTGGGTATGTGTTTCTAATTTGTGGCTTCAATTTTTTGGGTTTAACCAGTAGGAAAGAAGATTGTAGAACATGTCTCTCTCTCTCTCTCTCTCTCTCTCCAACGGCTAAACTCATGCTTTTGGAATTTGTTGCTTTTAATTTTCAAACTTTTAACTGAGTAAGTCCCTAAATTTTGGTTGACATCTTCACAATTATACACATCAGCATTTAAAATAATAATAATAATAATCTGATTTAAAAATTAAAATTTTGACTTAAGTGTTGAAGTCTCACCCAATAAACTTCCTCTCTCATCCCGATAAACTCTTCCTTCTTAGTTCCTTCTTCCTTGAAACTATTTCTCTTCTCCTCCAAACTATATCTCCCCTAAAACCCGATACTTCCTACCATGGATGTCTCCACTCAATCTTTGTCTCTTTGAAGGTCTCATGGTTGAAGCCTTCTTCCTCTATCACTCTTTCTCAATTTCTCCTTTATGCAAACCTAGTCTGATACTCCAAAATCACTCACTCCAATCGCAGATACAGTCTCCTCCATGGTGGGTTAATTGTGATAAACCACTGCCACGAAATTCTGATATTGAGATCTTGATTTTCCACACCATGATATTATTACACCACCATGGACCATTCAGAGGAGAGAGGGAGAGAGAGAGGGGGCTACTTCTGCGAAAGTGGGGAAGTAGTTTTGCCTTTTTTGTCTTTTATTATTATTATTTTTTTTTTTGAGAAGGAAATAAGCTTCATAACATTACTCAATGGGCTTTAAATCAGCCAAAATAACAATGTCTAAATCTGGTGGAACAGACTCCATCCAGACTTCAATGGGGAAGGAAAGTCTTGCTCTCTGAGCTAAGGCGTGTGCGACTGCATTGCCTTGCCTATTAACATGAGAGAAAGAATAGCTTTTTAACAAACTAACATAAGACAAAGTGTCTTTTAAAATATGACCAACAGCAGATTTTTCCATACCACTACCACGTAGAGACTTTACTACAACCTCCGAATCACCCTCAAAACAAGATTGCTGGAAACCTGTTTCAGCGACCAAGACTGCTACTCTTCTTGCTGCCAGTAGCTCCAAGGCCACAACTGAAGGTGGTTTTTTGATTTTTTCGGACAAGGCAACCATGACTTGACCCTCAGAATTTCGGATGACAACACCAAGGCCGGCTTCATCTAATTCATCGAACATTGCCCCGTCATAATTTGTCTTGAAACAATCCTGAGGTGGAGGACGCCAATGCTTTTGAGAGGGATGCCTATTGCCCGTGGAGTGACTTTCTTGAAATCCTTAAGTTTTGAAGCTTCGAAGATAATCTCGTGCGAAACCCGCAATTTTGACCAAAGGCAAGGAAGGTTCTTGGAGGTGAGATTTGTTTCTGTGGTGCCAAATAGACCATGCTGTGATGCTAAATAGCGGAACTGTGTGAGGTTTCTCCTGAATCAGCTGCACTAAATCAGAGAAAGAACCCGAAACAGCTTTGTTTTTGTCAACCCAGCCAAAGTCTTGTGCCCAAACCGATTGCACCTTCTCACAGCCCCATAAAGCGTGAAGAACAGATTCATTCCACCTTGAGCAGAGATGGCAAATGGGATCGATAGGCATAGCTCTTTTCTTCAAATTTTCTTTTGAGGGCAGAGAGTTTGTGCATGACCTCCATAAGAAATGCTAGATTTTCCCCGGCACATTCAATTTCCAAATGTTTTTCCAAAAATTCGTCTGTGCGGCAGAAATTGTTGGTCTGACAGTATCAAGGGTAGCAATTTCCATAAGGCTTTTGTACCCCGATTTCACAGAATAAGTACCAAAGTTTTCTTTAGGCCAAATAAGGATATTGGGTTATGGAACGGTACACAGAGGCAGGGACTTTATAAGTGTCGCTTCAGGCGGATAGAAACAAAGATCAATGAGATGAGTATTCCACCAACCCGTATGGGCATCAATGAGTGTATCCACCGTGGAGTCAGGTGCTAAAGAAATTTGAGGGGAAACCACTCTACCATCTGGTGAATTCGGTAACCATGAATCATGAAAAATTCTTATAGATTTTCCATCTCCAACCCTCCACCGAGTATCCCTCTCCACAAGTTTTCTAGCAAATAAAATACTTTTCCAAGCAAAGGAACCCGATGCTAACTTTGCTTCAAAGATTGAACTGTGGAGGAAGTATTTAGCTTTGAAAACTTTATAAAAAAGGGAATCTGTATCATGTATTAATCTCCACACTTGTTTTGCCAACATTGCTTCGTTGAACTTACAAAGATCCTTAAAACCTAGACCCCCTTCCGGCTTTGGTTGACACAACACTTCCCACCTCTTCCAATGAATCTTACGTCTATCACCCCTTTGTCCCCACCAAAATTTCCGAATGAGCATCTCAATATCTTGACAAAGGCCAATCGGCAACCTAAAACAACTCATAGCAAAAGTAGGGAGCACACAACCAAACATTTGCATGGACCTTACAATATATAATATTCATCTTACACGGTCAAGGACCATTAGTAAATTCCTTTTTTTTTTTTCTTTTTTTTTTTTAACCCAGTTACCGACTGTCAAATTTATAAGAAAAAGATAATTGAATGAATATCTTTTTAGAGAATAAGGCATATTTTTTATTTAATTATATATTAAATTTATTATGACGTTATCACAGTACAATAATGGTTTGACCTCAAAAATCTTGAACCTCTTATTTTTTTCAGTTCTGTGAACGGTCTAGATTTCAAAACTGTGAACTAGGGTGATTTCTTGTATTAAAGTTTTTGAGATTATTCAAAAGTTCTATGGTAAATGGTTTAATTGTTTATACTCATGTAAAAAATCTTGATTTAATTGTTCTAATGAACTTTCTTATAATGATTGAAATAAACGATGTATGGGCTTAGGTTGCAATAAGGTTATTCAGAAGCCCAATTTTTTTGTTGTATAGGTTTTTGATTTCTAAATTACATTATTCTTAAAGTTTTTAAGCTAAGTATTTGTACCAGTTTAATATCTTGGGCAGTGTTGGGTAGTGTTGGTATAGTAATCTAATGCTTTCTCTTATCTTCTGATGTTAGTGTTACAGGTGAATTTTCAATTGACTTTAAAATAAACCATGATTAAATTATATATGTACTCAATACATGCCACAGCTTTATGGTTGTTTGCAAACTAGTCTTCTATTTGGTTTAAGAATCGTGCTGATATATCTGCAATGTGGAGTTGTGGGGCTAAGATTTCAGAAGTTAAAATACTTCACATGTGGGATTTTTATTTTCAATAGGATTGCCAATGAGTAGTTGTAAATAACAAAGGAGGCCATGATGCAACGGCAGTCTCCGCCGGAACTTCGTCATTGTCTTGGTGTCACAGATCTACGGGTTTTTGCAGTGGTAGGCTCTGCCGGAACTTTCAGCCCGGTATCCATTTACCGGCCGAAACAGCCGGATTTCGCCGGTACGGCTGGTATTTTTTCCGGTACGAAACAAGGGAGGAATCTGTACCGGTTTACTGGCCGGTGTGGTATATACCGGCTGTTCTGGCCAGTACGGTACAAAATTCACCACATTGCCCCCATTAATGGGCAAGGACTCTTTATTAAGTTTATTAGATTATTTCAGAAATGAAATCTTAGTTACTACATCCGTCCCATTTTTTTTGTCCTCTATTCCATTTTGAGATGTCCCAAAATATTGTCCTCTTTCTAAAAATAAAAGTCATTAATTTACTAATGTTCCTATTATACCCCTATTAATTTACTAATTCAATTTTTTGATAAATTTTTTTAAGGGTAGTTTTGGAAACTTATACTTTTTTAAAAGATAAACAAGACAATAAATGATGTTCCCTTAAAAAGTTTGACTTTTTAAACAGGACAAACAAAATGGGACGGGGGGAGTATTATTTTTTTGTTCTAGATGATCATATTGCATATGTTATTTTATTGTGTAAAGCTA
Source organism: Quercus cerris (assembly GCA_963669245.1). NCBI lineage: Eukaryota > Viridiplantae > Streptophyta > Magnoliopsida > Fagales > Fagaceae > Quercus > Quercus cerris. The sequence goes on from OY770008.1 coordinate 7,591,693, forward strand.
ATCCTTAATGTTTCTTTCTTTAAGAAATATTTAATAAAGAAGTGAACTATATCATGAATGGAACTAATGAAAAAACTGAATTTGACTCAAGAAATTATAGGGTACAAAACAACGTGTGAAAGAATTCATTGAAAACAACCATTGGTTTAACACAAAACTATTGAATCCATTTGAAGTAATGTATCTTCTTCCTTTTATCTTTATTTATTTATTTTTGAGTTGGTGTCTTCCATTTTTATGTAGGTCAAATTGTGACAAGTTACGACAAAGAGCCAAACAATTCCGACTATGCAGTTTTAGCTATGTCCATAGAAAGGCCAATCAAGTTGCTCATCGTTTGACTAGGCATGCTGTAAATGTCAAAGATGTAACAATAGGGACTGATACTAGTGTACCTTTTAAAATTCCCTATACAATTATTTACAAATTGATGTACAAGACCTTTTTTTGCCATATATATATATATATATATTTTTTTTTTTTTTTATGAAAATTTTGTTGTCATAAATGAATGCACTGTTTTTGTTTTATTTAATTTTTTTTATCCATGAAGTCCAAAGTTTTATACTGGTCAAATTTTAATCTGCAATTTTGGATTACTCTAAACCCACTTTCTTCTCTAACAAATCAGACTTGGTTGGTGATATTTTTGTGGAAATCATTTTTTAGTAGCTTTCCTGTGCATAGGCCATAGCACAGGTTAGCAACTAGTTATTCAAAAAGATGATCCTTATCTTCTCTTTTGATTACTTCCCTAAAAGATTTCAGTTTTTTTATCTCCTCTTTTGATTACTTCCCTAAAAGATTTCAGTTTTTTTAATCCAATCGCAACTCATAATTAATTGTATGACTTGTTCAAGTTAAAAGAAAGGAAAAAAAAAAAAAAAAAAGCCTTAGCCACACAAACTTTACGAGGGGTCATACCATGTGGCATGATAAAATAAAACAGATTAGAACCAGCAAGATTCAAATTAATAGATGATTAACTTAGGGCTTTTTTCCCCTTTGAGATGAGAGCCATCCATTCATTTGGAAAACATTATGAGAAAATTACCCACAAAGAGAGAATACATGGAGGTGGTTGGCACCGGTAGTGGGGATGGTGATTTGCAGTGGTTGGAACTGAAGGTGGGGGAGAGTAGTGCGGTAATGAAGAAATAGAAGCGATAGTTGCGGGTAGAGAGAGAGAGAGAGAGAGAGAGAGAGAGAGAGTTGAACTTTGAAGAGTAAACGTTGATTTTGGGAATCAGATTTGAAAGAGCAAGATAGAGAGAGAAAGTGAGAGGTTTGAAAATTTTCTAGAGATTCATTTTGGGGATTAGATTTTGAAAGAGGAAGTTGGAGAGAGAGAGAGTAAAGTGGTGGGCTCTGAAAAATTTTCAAGGATAATATTGTCTTTATCTTTTTTTTTTTTTTTTTTTTGTTAGTGGAATAGCCTGATGTGTTTTTTTTTTGGACATGTGTCAATTATTTATTGGTGATGAAACACCAAAATAGTTGCTGACTTGGTAATACAGAAACATGATATACTTTCTCCTTTTGTGATGCCATGATTTGTAAATGAGAGCAAATAGATCCAACATTTGTTTGTACTGGAACCAAATATGTTGAGATCTCCAACCACAAATTGTGTAGGCAACTAGAAAATCTCCCCAGATAATATCGAACTTACCAGATAAAGCATGGACTAAAAAAAAAAAACACTAAGTGTAAAGAAAATGTTGTAAGATCCAATAATAAAAAAAAAAGGGTCCAATCTAGATTGGTCCAATATAGATTTGTACATTAATGTCTGCATTTAGTCACATTCAATTTTTAAAATATACAACTAATTACATATCATCATGACTTGAATTTGTATTACAAAAAGAAGCACAAATGTAAGAAATAGGAAAAAGAAAATAAAAGTCATGGACCTGAGGAGCAGCCAATACATTAGGATAACAATCTGGTATTGAATCTATTGATCCCTAATTGAAGACCACACAAACTACCAGTTCCCTTCCTTTTGAACCAATATATATATATATATATATATATATTTATATATATAGTTAGGTTCAAGTTACATCTGATGTAACTCTAAGCAATGTTACACCACCTAATAATTTGTTATAGAATTCATATTTTGATAATCCCACCATTAAATTATATGTTCTTAATATACATGTCAATTTTTATGCCAATTGGATATAATTTACCATTGAATCCATAAATTCATTTTTTATGCATTATTTTAAACTACAAAAATTTGAATTTAAACAATTAATTGATGACATGGCCATTGATCTTTGATTATCTTTAAATTTTGCAAGCATGAAGAATATATGAAGATAATGTAATTTAACAATGGATTTGTCAAAATTCGCATCTAATTAAAAAATATTGAGTGGTGTAATATTACTTAAAGTTACACCAAGTATAACTTGAACCCAACCCATATATATATATATATATATATTTTCCTATTTGTCTAACTTATCACCTATGCTTTTGTAAAAAAAAAATTCGTATCTTCCTTACCAACCTAGTGATGAAGCGAATTGTGTGAATCAAAAGAACCACACTCATCAATGTGAGAAATGAATAAGTTGGTACAATGATATAAAAAAAGAGTAATGCTACAACTATAAATTATTTTTACAAATTATTGATGTAGTTAACTTTTATTGGTTCTCATCTGAACCCATCACTAACATTATTTTTTCACTTCTTTATAGGTTATAACCACTAATCACATCAACAATTAATAAAAAAATATTGTGAAGTAGCTTGTATCTCTAGCATTTTCCTTAGAGGAATAGATAATCCAATATGTAATTTGTAGGTTTTAGTAAAATAAAGGAACCACAAAAGTGCCAACTGTTGTATATATAGGTATATACATGGATAGGTTGTAATAATGATGTTTGAGTTTGGAGAATATTGTTTCATAAAATGAAAATTCAAGTTCTGAAATTTTCTAAGCGAAATTCAAACTACAGCATTTTCGATCAGTCGAAGCTTTGGCTCGATCGATCGAAATAGTAAAGAAAAAAATCCTGGAGTCTTTGGATGTCTCGATTGTTGTTAAATTCCTGTTCGACCGATCAAAAAGATCACTCGATCGATCAAAAGTAACTTTCGACCGATCGAAAATCGTGAAACAGGATTTTTCTACAGAATTTTCTGGTAACTGTTCAGAGAGTTTGAAGAGTCTTCAAGCCTAGTGAATGGTTTTATGAAACATTTTAACTCTACATAGATGCCTTTTGATGAACCCAACATCTTGGTTGTATCTTGGAGACAAATTTGTGATAACCATTTAGCAACAATAATGTGGGGGCAAATATTGTCTAAGGAAAATGATATTGTGTCTCCAAGTTATCTATTTTTCTGTTTGTCTTTTGTGTTAACCTTGTTCTTCTATTATTACTTTGTAAAATATCCCCAACAATCTTAGACAATATTTCCTACAATGGAAGGTACAAGTGATGTTTCAACGTTGAAGATGTTGAATTATGAGTTGGTGAAATTGGGTCGCTTTGATGGAATCAATTTCTCTCGATGGAAAGACAAGATGAAATTCCTACTTACTGCACTGAAACTTTTCTATGTCTTGGACCCGAATTCGATGCTTTTTCCTAATGCGAGTGATGAAGACACTGATGAGATAAAGACACAAAGAAAGAAACGGGAGGAAGATGAATTGATATGCAGAGTGCACATTCTTAATACTCTTTCGGATCGTCTCTATGATCTCTACACATCAATGAAGTCGCCAAAGGAGATTTGGAATACTTTGGAAGCGAAGTACAAAACTGAGAAAATAGGTACAAATAAATTTATTATTCAAAAGTATTTTAATTATAAAATGCTTGATAATATCTTAGTTTTGGATCAAGCACATGAGTTACAGATTTTGGTCAATAAACTTTGTAATTTGTCAATCAATATTCCTGAATCATTCAAAGTGGGTGCAATCATTGCGAAACTCCCACCAAGTTGGAATAATTTTAGGAAGAAGCTTCTGCATATGTTAGAAATCTCACTTTAGAACAATTCGGACAACATCTTCGAATTGAAGAGGAAAGTCGGGTTAGAGATGGGACTAACACCGATTCTAAAGTGAATGTGAACAACGTGAGCAATGTTCTAAGTGGGGGTTCGAGTAAGACCAATAAGTACTTGAAAGTGAACAAAAGTGGGAGTGGTTTCAAGAAGAACAACTCTAATAATCCCAACAAGGACAAGAAGAACCGGGCTTGTTTCCATTGTGGAAAGAAAGGTCATTACATTCGTGAATGTAAACTCTTAAAGAACAAGAAAAATGATGAAGAAGGCAATGCCATTGAAAGGAATGTCATTAAAGACATTGTTGCTATGGTGAATGGCATACATATTAATATGATCACTGAAGTTCATATGGCTGTGAATGCAAATCCTTTTGATTGGTGGTTCGATTCGGGTGCAACGGTGCATGTGTACAACAACAAAGAGTAATTCAAGACTTATGATGAGTCTTCCATAGAACAACAAGTGCTAATGGGCAACCACAATAAAGCAAAGGTTCTTGGAAAAGGCACTGTCGAAGTGAAAATGAGTTCTGGCAAGATGCTAATCTTGACCAATGTTTTTCAAGTACCCGATATCAAGAAAAATCTTGTGTCTGCCAATTTGTTATGTAAGAGTGGTGTAAAGGGTTATGCTACTAATGGCATGTACAAACTAAGTATTATTAATAAATAAGTTTTTGGTTGTGCTTATTTTGTTGATTCTTCATATTTGTGACATGCTAGATTAGGACATTTAAATTTCAAATACTTGAAGTTTATGTCAAAGCATGGTATGATTTCATATAAACATGATGATAAAAAGAAATGTGAAACTTGTATTCAAGCAAAGATGACAAAGAAACCTTTTTCTAAATCGGATAGAAATTCTATTATGCTTGAACTTGTACATTTTGATGTATGTGAGTTGAATGGTGTATTAACTAGAGGAGGTAAAAGATACTTCATTACATTTATTGATGATTTCTCTAGATTTACATATGTGTATTTAATGATAAATAAAGATGAATTCTTTGACATATTCAAACGCTATAAAACTGAAGTAGAAAATCAAAAGGATAAGAAAATAAAGATCCTATGAAGTGATAGAGGCTGCAAATATTTTCCTAATGATTTTTCTACGTTTTGTGAGGAACATGGTATAATACACCAAAGTTCAGCTCCTTATATACCCCAACAAAATGGTTTAGCTGAAAGGAAAAATAGGACTCTTGTAAACATGGTAAATGCCATGATATTGAGTGCAAAGCTTCCTCTTAATTTAAGGAGAGAGGCATTGCTTACAGTATGTCATGTGCACAATAGAGTACCTTCCAAGAAGATTAAAGTATCTTCATATGAGTTATGGAATGGAAGGAAACTAAACCTTGATTATATCAAAGTGTAGGGGTGTTTAGCCTTTTATAGAGTGGTTGATCCAAAAAGAACAAAGTTAGGACCAAGAGCTATGAAAAGTGTGTTTGTAGGTTATGCTAAAAATTAAAAAGAATATAGATTATTAGACTTAAGCTCTTACATAGTGTTAGAATCAAGAGATGTTCAGTTTATTTAGGATAAATTCAGTAAAGATTCCATGGATGCTTTGATATCTACTCAAACACAACAAGGTGACTCTAATTCTAATACCACTTTGGGTGGTACTAAAAGAATTGAAAGTGGTTCACCAAGTGAACAAAGAAATAGTCAAAGGATAAGAAAAGTAAAGAACTTTGGTTCAGATTTCATTTCTTATCAAGCTCAATTGTTTCTTGTTGAAGGAAATAGACAAGGGGTCCTAGAAATGCCTATAGTATTTAACACAGAGGATGATCCTAAAACATATGAGAAAGCTATGGCTTCTAGAGATTTAGCTTTCTAGAAAGAAGTTGTGAATGATGAGATGGACTCAATATTATCCAATAATACTTGGGTCCTAGTGGATCTATTTACTGGTTCTAAACTAATTGGTTGTAAATGGGTATTTAGAAGAAAATATAATACTAATGGATCAATACAAACCTTTAAAGCAAGGTTAGTGGAAAAAGGCTTTAAACAAAGGGAAGGGGTAGACTATTTTGATACCTATGCACCGGTGGCTAGGATCATGTTTATTCGTGTGTTGTTAGCTCTTACATCCATATACAAGTTGATTGTACATCAAATGTGTAAGGTTGAATTTAATCAACCATCTTGTTGGCTTTATTCCGTGCCAAATTTGCTTGTATTTTAGCATTTAGTAACCCTGTATTTAGGTGGGAAACTTGTAAGGGTAGTGAGTGAGTGAGTGTGAAGAAATGCTCAAGATTGTGCAAAGAAATAGGGACTCGCGGGTGGCTTGTGGCTTGCAAGTCGTCAGAAGTTGCACACGTGCCAAGTATGCCAGAAGCTAAAGAGTCGCGCCAGCTATTGCACTACAGGACAAAAGTCCCAGGCTGGCCAGGCCGTTAGCTCGCGGTTTGAACTCGCGACTCAACCCAGTCGCGAGGTCAAGTCGCCAAAATGCTCTATTTGGGAAAAACTGACATTTCACATTCCATACTCACCCTAATATAAATACCTCTCATTCTCATGAAATGTAGAGAGCTTTTAGAGAGAATTTTGAGAGAGAAACCCTAGAGAAAACAAGATTGCCTCATCCACAATATTTACCCAAGAGACTCTTCAAATTCCTCTACTCTCTTCCTCTCCATTGATACATCCTTGAGAGGTTCTTGACCAAATCCTTTTCTCACCATACCCACGTCTATAAGAAGGTTCTTTTGGTGCTAAGGGAAGTAGTTTGGAAGGGACCAATGACTATTGGTTGATGCTATGGTTTATAGCGAAATTCTGCAAGCTAGAAAAGAAAAAGGTTCAGCATAACCTCGTTGGAGCAAGAAGCTTGGAGGGCTTAGGTACCTGGGTAGATTAGGCTTGGAGGGTCTATTGCTGTTCATGTATCCCAACTAGTGGATTATTAACCGCTTGGAGGGCGGCGGAAAGGTTTTACGCCGAAGGCTTCGGTTTCCTCTTCGATAACACATTGCATGTTGTCCCTGTGTTTACATCTCTCTTCCCTTTATCTTTACCTTTTATTTTCTACTATGGATGTGATTTTAATTGGCTTAAATTGTTTATCAATTCTGTGTTTGGCTTATGTTCATGTTCCGCACATTAATTGTTTGATATTAAGCTTGAATTGATATTTTGTTATTTGGGGTCTAAACGTTCAAGAGTTTTTATACACATATTGACCTTTCATTTGGTATCAGAGTGGGTACACTTATTGTGGTTTAAATACCTAAGTGTGATCCCTGACCCTTTGTTGAGATGGATAGGTCTCAATCTCTTAATGTACCACCATTTTTTTATGGTAATAACTATGCATTTTGGAAAGTCCGTATGAGGGCGTTTTTGTGTTCTATTGATGATGCTGTGTGGGATGCAGTTGAAGCAGGTTGGACTAGGCCGGAGGCTGCCAAATCCACTTGGAATAAGGCAACTCTTGCAACGGCTAATGCAAATAGCAAAGCCTTGAATGCCATTTTCTGTGGTGTCTCTCCAGAAGAATTTCATAGGATTTCACATATCACCATTGCTAAGGAAGCATGGGAAATTCTGGAGACAACTTATGAAGGGACTAAGAAGGTGAAGGACACCAAACTTCAGATGTTGACCACTCGCTTTGAGGAGCTCAAAATGAGCGAGAATGAGTCTTTTGACTATTTTTACAGTAAGCTGAATGAGGTGGTCGTCGGCAAATTCAATTTGGGAGAAAAGACGGAGGATTCTAAAGTTGTAAGGAAGATCCTTCGGTCACTGCCAGAGAGTTTTCGTGCCAAAGTAACGGCCATTGAAGAGAGCAAGGATCTTGATGACATTAAAGTTCAAGAGCTGGTCGGCTCATTGCAGACGTATGAATTGTCACTGCCCACACAGAAAAAGAGCAAATCTCTTGCTCTTAAAACGATTGATGAGAGAGTGGTATCTCATGACTCTTCGGAAGAGGATGCAGTAGATAAAGATGTGGCGTACTTTGTAAAGAACTTCTGAAAATTCTTGAAACTCAAGAACGGTGGGAAATTTGGTGACAAAGGAAAATTTCAGAGTTCCGAGAAGGAGAAGAAAGAATTCAGAAGGAAGGATGGTAGAGAACCTCAATCTTCTCAAGGAATTGCGTGCTTTGAGTGTAATGGACACAGACACTTCAAAAAGGAATGTCCCAACTATTTGAAGTCTAAACGAAAGGTCTATGCCACTACTTTAAGTGACTCGGATTCATCAAACTCTGACTCAGAAGAGAGCTATGATGGAGAAGGAAATTTCTCTACATTCATGACCATTGTTCATGTGGAATCCTCAAATGATTTGGATACACTTGTGAAGGAGCTTGGTGAGCATTCTGATTTGGAGTCTATTGGGATTGTTGAAGAATCGAAGGCTGAAGAGGATGAAGATACATCTGGTCTGTTAGGACATATATGGTTCACTTTGCAGCCAACATCTTCTTCTAGTTGGTGATTAAGTCGCGTACTAGGATCCGCGCAATTGGTTAGTCACGTATTGGGGTTCGTGCATCATCAAAGGATGACATTCATATATTGAAGAGTTCAGAGGTTCTGAAGCAGTAGAAGGTTTCTGCTGTGAGTTCATCTGCGGGGATTGTAGAGTCTAGGAACAAAAGTTTTGTACTAGATCTAAAACTTCTCTTTACTATAGTGGATTGCTTTTCGGGAAGGTTTCCCCCCAAGTTTTTTTCTATGAAACTAGTTTGTTTCATTGGTTTTCCTGGGTCATCATATCTCGTCTTATTTATTTTTCCGCTGCATGATTTTGACATGATATTAATGTTTGTTTGCTTTTAACAAGTTTTATTCATTATAAATCTAATTAACAACTTGGGTTTAAAACTTGTTAATTCTATCAACTGTGGTCTAAATTTCTCAATAAGTGGTATCAGAGCAGGTTCACTCTGATTGGATTAATTTTTCGAGTGTGATCCTTGACCCCTGTTGTCATGGATCGTGGACAATCTCTTTTGATTCCTCCTTTATTTGATGGAACTAATTATGCGTACTGGAAAGTTCGTATGAAAGTGTTTTTGCAGGCTCTAAGTGAACAGGTATGGCAAGCCGTTAAAGTTGGCTAGATTAAGCCAAAGGAATCGCCGGTGGATTGGGATGATGCAACAATCATTGCAACAAATTTCAACAGTAGGGCTTTGAATGCTTTGTTTTGTGGGGTGACCAATGAGGAATTCAAGAAAATATCATCCATGGAAGTTGCCAAGGAAGCATGAACCATTCTTGAGACCACCTATGAAGGTACCAAGGCAGTAAAGACTGTGAAGCTTCAACAACTTACTAGTAGTTTTGAAGAAATAAGGATGGAGGAGGATGAGACCTTTGATGAGTTCTATGCCAAACTCAAGGATATTGTGAATTCTGCTTTCAACCTTGGAGAATGTATTGCAGAATCCAAAATTGTTAGGAAAATCCTTAGATCCTTACCTAAAAGATTCCATGCCAAGATCACTGCCATTGAAGAAGCAAAGGACATTGATCAAATTCCTTTGACTGAGCTTATAGGGAACCTTCAAACCTATGAGATGGGATTAGGCTCAATGGGAAAAGGTGGAAAGAGTAAAAACTTGGCTCTTAAGGGTATAGAGGAAGAGATTGAGGACTCTGAAGATGAAGATGAAGATGAGGATGAGGATCTAACCTTCATAACTGATAAGATTATCAAGCTTCTTCAATTTAGTAAAAAGGATAAGGGCAAACCTCCTAGGAAATTTAAATCCTCAAGGAAGGGCAAGAATGAGAAACCCCTCATCCAATGCCATGAGTGCAAAGGTTTTGGTCACATGAGGATAAAGTGTCCAAACTATCTCATGAAGGAAAAGACCAATGAGTCAAAAGATAAATTGTTGGTTGCTACTTGGAGTGACACTGAGGATGACTCTTCTGATGAGTTTATGGATGAATGTCGTCACGTTATGGCCTTTGCTGCCTCAACCGATAAGGTGACTGTGGAGAGTGCTAGTGACAGTGAGGATTCTTTTAATGATGAAGTACCCAAGAAGATGACCCTTCAAGAAGCCTATGATAAGCTATGCACTGAGTTTATAAAATCTGAAAAGACTTCTCATCTTTGTAGAAAAGAGCTTAATGAGGTAAAAACTGAAAAAACTGATCTGTTAGTCAAGCTAGATGAGACTACAAGGTTAGTTGAGACTCTTATTTTGGAGAACACCTCATTAGAAGAGAATGTCAAGAATCTTAAGGTTGAGCTTAGTCAAACTAGAACTCAAATAGAGAGGATGTCTAGTGCAAAGCTTGATGAGGTATTGAGTGCTCAAAAGCCTAATTCTAATAAAACTAGTTTAGGATATGTTGTTTCCTCCAACCCTTTCTCTTCCACGGCTTCTGGATCAAGGACTGTCTTTGTGCTCCAATCTGAGAAAGGTAATAAAGGTATGAAATTCAAAACTGATTTGTTTAATTCTAAATCCTTTATTAAACCTCATGTTTGTCACCATTGTGGTATTGCTGGACACATTCGTCCTAATTGCTTTAAGTTGTATCCTCAAAAGAAATTGTCCAAACGGTCACAGGTTTCCTCTCAAAGACCTACACCTTTGTTTGAAGAGTTATTAAAAGTCTTGAGCTTTTTAACTCAATTTCAAGAGAAGTCTAATTCTTCTATGTCCTTTAGTAGACATACTAGGACACGTGCCTTTTTATCTTCACGGCCAAAGACTCGTGCTGTGTGGGTGAGAAAGGAGCCTAAAACTTAATTGTTTTTTCTGTTTATCCTCTGCTTTAATTCTTTCTATCTAAAGTAGGACTCTTTTTGCTTGATTTCTTATTTGTTTTTGGAATCATGCTTTCATGCATCTGCATCTTTCTATCATGTTTTCATGCATATGCATCCATCTTTCGTTTTGCTTTCATGTTATTTGTCTGTTTTTGTTTGGTTGTTTAGTTTTTATTCTGTTTTGTTTTCAAAATAAAAAATAAAATTGAAAAATTAGAAAAATACAAAAACAGTGTGTGTTTGTGTACATTGGTACTTGTGTACCTTGGATGGCCATTGAAACAAAGTTTCTAAACTTTGTATCTTTTGTAGCTTAGATGAGCATCTCTATGCACAACTAAGCAAGTGAGCTTTATGGCTCTTGTTTGTGATGAGTAAGATTAAGTTATCTCTTGAACTTAACACTCGTATCACTATTTTTGAAGGGTAGGACTAGAAAATCCTAAGAGAAAGACATAAATAACCATCTTACCACTGTTGCCCGCCAATCATGAATGACACCTGTATGCTTCGGCATAGCAAAAGTGCAATGTCAAATGCTTACCATCTTGGGTATTTCTTTTCTTTCTTTTATATGCCCATGCATGATATGCTAAATAAAAGAAAATATGCAAAGAAAATAAAAAATAAAAAGATAAAAATGCTTTAAATATAATTGCAAGCATGTTTTCTAGGAAATGTGGGAGTTATAGGATGTACCTCAAAGGTGATAGTCCCCATCAAACAGTTATGATTGTGTGTGAGTTAAAGTGATTTTATCATATCTCAAATCGTCATAACATGTATACACTTATGCAATCTTGCGATGTTTTTCACACACAACACGCAATATTCTTTGCTACTCTTGATACATGTGCAGGTACAATGTGATTTGGCTATCACAAGGTTTTACACGTGCTAATGTATGCTCACTAAACTGTCTTAACTTTTTTTTGAAATATAAAATTGGTTTGACCTGTTTAGTGTGTGTGTGTGTTTTAGGATCTATGTGGTTAACATTTTTCTTGTTGAGAGATTTATTTTTCACATGTTTTGCATATTTCTATTATCTTGTCATCCATAGCATCTTGTTTCATTACATTCATGCATTTATATGGATTTCTTTGTGCCCCCTTGATCATCTTTATGTGTCTCGGGTGAAGCGTTCTAGCTTCTTGTACCCTTTGTCAATCATGACAAAAAGGGGGAGAATTTGTGGAGTTTGAGATTCTATATGTAAGGGGGAGAAATACATTCCTTTGTAAGGGGGAGATGTGTTTCATCTTGTTAGGGGGAGTGTTAACTTCCTTATTCTTGTACCTTGGGTCTTGTGACCATGTTTCCATACATTGTGCTTATCTTTGTTATATGATATGATGATGTATGTCTTCTTCACCTACGTTTACATGTGTTGTTTCTTTTCTTTCTTTATACATATGTTTCTTATTACTTATATGCAATCTATTATTTCTGTTTCACACTAAGATGCCTTGATGAGTTTTGTTTAAAGTGTTTTAGAAATACAGGTTGTCAAAGTCTACTTGCCATAAACTCTCTTCTTGCAAAAATTTTCAAGAGTTTGTGTTAGGATAGATTTTATTGTATTCAACAAGTGAATATGAGTTGAGTGATTTATGACTTCTCTCATATATTCATTTGTTTGTTGTGGTTTTGTTACGGATTGCCAAAATGGGAGATTGTTAGGACATATATGGTTCACTTGTTAAGAACATATATAATTCTTTTATGTAGTTGGCTAATCCTTTGACAAAACACGCTTTACTTGTATTTGGGTAGATCTAGGATGTGTTTTATACTTCAAAGAACATGTTGTTCAAGTCTAATATTAAAGCCATGAAGATTGGACCAAGAAATAAGTGAAGAAAAGGTGTTCATTAAAGCTGGACAGATATCTCGACACCTGCGGACAGATAGCTCGACAGCTGCTCGACACCTCCCGACAGCTGGCTATCTATCGAGCTCTTCAGTTGATTGTTATCGCAATCTCGACACCTTCTCGACAGCTGGTGGATCGATTGAGAAAACTCCTGTCCCCCCGACAGCTTCTCGACACCTCCTCGACACCTAGCTATCTATCGAGATTTAAAGCTCGACACCTCCTCGACACCTCCCGATCGATCGAGGTTACGGAAATCAGAATTTTCAGATCTAATTTTTGGGCCAGGCTTATGTATTTGTGTAGGGTTTCTTTTCTCACAACCCTAGACCTATATAATGCTTATTTTAAAGGCCGTCACATAAGAGAATACAAGGAGTACATATGCAAAAGGTGATCAATGCCTTATTCTCTCTAAAGGAAGCTACTGCATCTTTGCGCCTTAGGGTTTTGTAACCAAGTGCTTCTTAATCTTTATTGTTAATGAAGTGAAGAACTTTGTAGCCAACATCTTCTTCTAGTTGGTGATTGAAGTCGCGTACTGGGATCCACACAATTGGTTAGTCACGTACTGGGATTCGTGCATCATCAAAGGGTGGCGTTCATATATTGAAGAGTTCAGAGGTTCTGAAGCAGTAGAAGGTTTCTGCTATGGGTTCATATACGGGGATTGTAGAGTCTAGGGACAAAGGTTTTGTACTAGATCTGAAACTTCTCTTTACTATAGTGGATTGCTTTTCGGGAAGGTTTCCCCCTAGGTTTTTTTCTGTAAAACTAGTTTGTTTCATTGGTTTTCCTGAGTCATCATATCTTATCTTATTTATTTTTCCGCTACATGATTTTGACATGATATTGATGTTTGTTTGCTTTTAACAAGTTTTATTCATAATAAATCTAATTAACAACTTGGGTTTAAAACTTGTTAATTCTATCAACTGGAGTCTAAATTTCCCAACATGGTCTTTAAGAGAATTACGCTTTACTTCTTGAGAAATCGGGTGAGTATGCAAAGGTAGCAAAGGCGGCTGGGAAGAAGATGGAGAAAGCTGAGGAGGATTACAAAAGTCTCCTGGTCAGATATAAGAAGGCAAAATGTGAGATTGAGTCACTAAATGGTGAGCTATCAGAAGCTTACACAAAAGTGAGATTTCTTGAGCAAGAGGTAGTGCAAGCTCATGCCAAGATAGAGAAGGTCTCCTCCAAGAAGTTAGAAGATGTTATTTCATCTCAAAAACCTTCTTCAGACAAGACCGATTCGGGATACACTGGAGGGAGTAGCTCGTCAGCCAATGTCATCAAAGAAGTGAAGTTTGTAAATGCCAAAGAGACGGTTGTAGAAGAGCCTATTCCTGAGAAAGTTAAGGTTGAGAAGAAGAAGAAGGTGGTCGATCAACGGGTGTTTAATAAGTTCCGTAATCAATCAGAAGCCAGATTTGAAGCTAGAGGAAGATCTCTTCCGAGATCACAACGGGGTCCTAGAACGAACCATGTTTGTCACTTTTGCGGAGTGCAAGGATAAACAAGATCCAATTGTCACAAGCTGAGAGTATTGAACAATGCAAGTGCTCCTCGGTCACGAGGAGGAAGAAACGACAATAGGTCTTGGGGTAGTGAGCGACCAAGAAGTCAAAACCGTGATCCAGGAATGATGGACGTGATGAAGATGATCGGTGCTTTCACCAATTGCTTGGAAAGCTTCACACGAAGGTTTGACAGCCCTAACTTTCGTACCCAATCCGTCAAGGATATCACCCCAAACGTACGTGACGTGTGGGTGACGAAGGGTACTCATGCATAAGCATCATAACATATCTATGCATTAATTCTTCCTATGCTTTGTGAATATGTTTGGTTGTATGCTTTTTGCTTCTGATTGTTTTGATTTGTTGCTAGTTCATTTGTTTCATTTTAAAATGTTTTTACATTGCTTTTGATCAATCTTTTATTACTTTTATGTCAAAAATCCAAAAACACATAAAACGTAGAAAATCCAAAAAGTTTGATTAACTTTGTTGAGTGTTGTCTCAAAGCATGTTTTTGCCTTGTACCTTTGTACTAATGCCTTTATGCATCTACGAGCTTAGCTTGTCTCATATGCACTCATATCTTTGTGAGAAAAATCTTGAAATCTTTGTGATTGTTGTAAATAGATCTTCAACCTTGTCATGAATAATTAGTGAATGGTTTTGTTGATCTTGAGACATGCATAGACTTGTGCCTATATATCTTCCCACTTTTATTTTTATTGCTTTTAATTAAAGAGCTCACCAAATGTAAATCTCCAAATGAAAAGAGATATTGAGCTGCAAAAACTTATCGCACATACTAATATTTGACTAGGAAAAAGGGAAAGCGACCATAATATATTGTATGATGCCCAAAAAGCCAAAGGCTAACTCATCAAATTGAAATATTGAAAATTTCAGGCATCGATCTTACAATGAGATGTTTTGATTCAAAATGATTAAATGTTGTGATGTATATGGAGCCAAATGAAAAACTTCAAAGAAATGTATTCAAGTTTCTGTGGGAAGTCATATATGCACATTTCTATAATTGAGATGGATCACATTATCTAGTGCTAGTTGTGTATGCCTTGATTGAATTGATCATTGAAGCTTCACTTTAGACTAAAGTCTATCTCATTTTTGATAACCACACACAACACACAAGTCTATGTTCAGTGAATGCCATATTCATTTGTGTGATTGTACTGTTTTAAATGTGTTTTTACAAGCTCAATCTTTGTTGATCAAACACAAAAAGATTTTTGAGTGTTTTAACTTGTTTTTGGAAAGTATTTTGTTTTTACAAAAATGTTATAAAAAAAAAAATTCAAAAACAGTGTTGCCCTGTTTTGGCGACTTAGTCGCGGGTTAGTCCAGTTGCATGCCCCAGTCACGAGCTCACTCAGAGATTTTTCACGGCTCACTGGCGAATCAAGGTTTCAGTTGCGAAAAACACTTAGAAATTTTTTCAAAATTTGAGTTTTTGTGATTTTCGCAGCTTAGTGTGGCGACTTGTTCGCAGGTGGAAGGTCCAGTCGCGAGGGGTACATAGAGATTTTCGCGGCTCCCCTAGCGACTATCTCGCTGGTAGGCCTTCTAGTCACGAAAAGCACTTAGAAATATTTTTCAAGATTCTTAACTTCTATGTGTTTCGCGGCTTACCTGGCCACTAACTGGCAACTTAATCCAGTCGCGAAAAACGCGTGTTTTGCATTTTAAGGACAGTTTTTCAAAACTTTTTTCAGTTTTCCCTTGATTTTCAATGACTGCTCATTATCTTCCCCAAAATATCTCTCTCAAACACTTTGTGTCTCTATTGCAAAAAGCATCCATTTTTGCATCATGTCTACTTCAAACATCAAGAAAAAGGTATGGGTTTTCCTTCACTCACTTCATTCTTACTGATTTGATCTTTATTTTCTTGATTTGTGAGATGCAACTATGTTCTGCGAAATAATGTGTTCGAACATGGGTTTGCCTAAAATGTTGGGTATGATTGTTTGAGATTAATTTCTCTTGTTGCTAAGCTTATTTAGTGTCATGTTTTTTAATCAGGTTGCTAGTCTTTGTTCTGAGCATTAATATTTGATAGAGTTTTTTTTTTTTTTTTTTTTTTTTACTCTTTGGGTATATGAGTTTGGGGTTTTCTGTGTTTCATTTTGTATATGGTTTTTTGGTTTTTCAGAATGTATGAGTTTTGAAGTCTGTGGCAAGCATTGTTTTGATTTTAAATCACCATATCTTGTGTGTGCTGCTGCCTTGGGGTTTTCTTGCATATTTCATACTCATTATGTCATGTTTCATTGACATATGCTCTCATCTGTCTGATTGTGTTTTACACTGTCCATTTCTTGTATTTAATGCTTGCTCTTGTCTACATCTATACAGAATATACTTGTTTGATTTGATGAAGTTCTGATTTTTTCTATCCATCTTTTGGTTATCAACTGTGCTTGGTCTGTGTGTTGACTTGACACTCTGTTACTCTCTTTGTAACTAACTTGTTACTAATATGTGTGCATTTCTACATATTGTGTTTTGCTCTTGTTGTGGCCTTTTTAGCGCGTTTACAAATGGCCCTATCTCCTTCAAAGAAAAAGACCTCTGCTAAAAAATCTGAAAATGGATCCTAACCTATTTAGGTCGGTTCAACACTTTGAGAGATATAAGGACTCTTTCTTAAAAGGAACCATCATCCAGGAAAGATTTGTTGGTTTAAGGGATTTGAAAGACACCTTTATTCCAAGCTGTTTTGAGGGTAGAGGTTGGGAGAAGTTACTGGGTGATCTACCTCTTGTATGTGAACCTTTAATAAGGGAATTTTATGCAAATGCAAGCATAAGGGAGGATGAGTTGAACTGTTGGGTCAGAGGTCGTGAGTTCACCTTAGATGCTCATGACATTGATGAGGTTCTAGGGCTTGAGGGTTTAGAGGATTATGAATTCACTAATTACAAGGACAGAATGCTCTCTCTAGACACTATCCAGACTAGGATTGGTGGAGTTAAAGAACGAAGATGCCTCAACACTATTGCCTTCCCTGTTGACATGAGGTGTCTAACCACAATCATGATGTTCAATTTATATCCTATAAGAAATATGACTACCTTTACTAATGCCAAAGCTATCTTCCTCATGGAGCTCATGGAGAAAACATTCATTGACATAAGTTCTCACATATATGACACAATTGTGGATGAGACTAGAACCACCTCAAGACCCAAGCTGATATTTCCTAGTCTTCTCATGAGGATTTTCAAAGCAAAGGGTGTTGAGATCCCTCAAGGTATCAGTCACATGGCTCCTCTGTCAGCCATAAACAAGTTTACCCTCACAAGGATACAAGTCCGTATTCCAGGAGATGAAGAGGAGGGTGACCAAGGAGAAGGTAATCCTATGGAAACTGAAGCAGAGGTTGTAGGACAAATTTCCACACCCAAAAGCAGAGCTAAGAGGAGCAAGGCTTCTACTTCATCAGCTATACCTCTTGATGCATTTCAGATCATTCTGGAGAGGCTTGATACACTCGGAGAGGTTCAAAATCAGCATACTGAAAGGATGACAGCAATGCAGGATCAGCTTGATGTACTTTCAGCTAAGTTTGACAGCATCTACACCAATCAAGAGTAGTGACCCTTTGGCCATTCCGGTCAAAAAGGGGGAGAATTTTTTAGGCAGCTTTTGAGGGGGAGTGCTTGTTTGAGGGGGAGCTTTAGTTATTATAGTTGTTATATACTCTTGTTTTGTCTAATATTTTTTCTGTTATCTGTATGACAGTTTTTATCCTGTGTTGATGTTTTTAATACTTTTGGAAATCTTGTGGTTCATTGGTATAGTTATTTATTTTAGAAGTTATTCAGTATATAATATGATGTTATTCAGCATATTTTTTACTTTATGAGTTTAAAATTTGTACCTATTACCTTTGTAGGTTTTTAAGGTTCTTAGGTTTTTTTTTTCTTTTTTTTTATACCCATGTTGCTTTTGTAAGCTTTTAGGGTTTGTCTCTATGCATATTTGTAGGCTTTTATGGCTTGTCCCATGCTTATGCAGCCTTTATGCTATGATTGCTTTGTACTTCAAGTTAAATGTTATGCATTCTCCTTAAGTACTTTCACTCTTGTGCCTTTGTAGGATTTTATTCCTAGATGCATATACTTCAAGTATTATGCATTGGTTTAGTGTTGGTTATTCAAGTGATTTGCTTTGTGCTTATTAGCTTGAATGTCCTGTTGTTCATTCCAAGTGAGAATGAACAGTGTGATCACTTTCTTACAGTGATTGCTTGGTTGGTGATGCCATGGTTTATTACTTTATTCCATCTTCCTTGATCGCATTGTGCTTGTTCCATATGCATTACAAATTTTCTGCATACAATGATCTTATTGTGTTATTGTGTTTCAGGAGATGTTTTGGTTTATGGTTCAAGAGCTTCACAGATTCTAGAGTTAGGTGTGAGTGAGTTTTCCAACTGTTCCCAACTCACGCGTTAAGTCTAGAGTTTGTTTTAGGGTTTTGTCATGGAATAGCCAAAGGGGGAGATTGTAAGGTTGAATTTAATCAACCATCTTGTTGACTTTATTCCGTGCCAAATTTGCTTGTATTTTAGCATTTAGTAACCTTGTATTTTAGCATTTAGTAACCTTGTATTTAGGTGGGAAACTTGTAAGGGTAGTAAGTGAGTGAGTGTGAAGAAATGCTCAAGATTGTGCAAAGAAATAGGGACTCGCGACTGGATCTCGCAGGTGGCTCGCGGCTTGCAAGTCGCCAGAAGTTGCACACATGCCAAGCATGCCAAAAGCTGAAGAGTCGCACTAGCTGTTGCACTATAGGACAAAAGTCCCAAGTTGGCCAGGCCATTAGCTCGCGGCTTGAACTCGCAACTCAACCCAGCCGCGAGGTTAAGTCGCCAGGATGCCCTGTTTAGGAAAAACTAACGTTTCACATTCCATACTCACCCTAGTATAAATACCCCTCATTCCCATGAAATGTAGAGAGCTTCTAGAGAGAATTTTGAGAGAGAAACCCTAGAGAAAATAAGATTGCCTCATCCACAATCTTCACCCAAGAGACTCTTCCAATTCCTCTACTCTCTTCCTCTCCATTGATACATTCTTGAGAGGTTCTTGACCAAATCCTTTTCTCACCATACCCACATCTGTGAGAAGGTTCTTTTGGTGCTAAGGGAAGCAGTTTGGAAATGGACCAATGACTATTGGTTGATGCTATGGTTTATAGCAGAATCCGACAAGCTAGAAAAGAAAAAGGTTCGGCGTAACCTCGTTGGAGCAAGAAGCTTAGAGGGCTTAGGTACCTGGGTAGATTAGGCTTGAAGGGTTTATTGCTGTTCATGTATCCCAACTATATTTTCTAGTGGATTATTGATCGCTTGGAGGGCGGCGGAGAGGTTTTACGTTGAGGATTTCGGTTTCCTCTTCGATAACACATTGCGTGTTATCCCTGTGTTTGCATCTCTCTTCCCTTTATCTTTGCCTTTTATTTTCTGCTGTGGATGTGATTTTAATTGGCTTAGATTGTTTATCAATTCTGTGTTTGGCTTATGTTCATGTTCCGCACATTAATTGTTTGATAATAAGCTTGAATTGATATTTTGTTATTTGGGGTCTAAACGTTCAAGAGTTTTTACACACATATTGAACTTTCAAAATGGATGTTAAGACAACTTTCCTAAATGGTGATCTTGATAAGGAAGTTTACATGGAACAACTTGAGGGTTTTGTACTTCCTAGAAATGAAAAGAAAGTTTGCAAGTTAGTCAAGTCTTTGTATGGCTTGAAACAAGCTCCAAAACAATGGCATGAGAAGTTCGATTCAACAATTTTGTCAGATGACTTTGTGCACCATAGTTTCGACAAATGTATGTATTTCAAATTCACAAAGGAATATGGAGTCATTGTATGCCTTTATGTTGATGATATGCTTATATTTGGTACGAATATGAAAGGTGTATGTGAAACTAAAAAGTATCTTTCTTCTATGTTTCAAATGGAAGATTTAAACGAAGTAGATATTATTTTGGGAATCAAAATTAAAAGACTTAGTGAAGGATTTTCATTGTGCCAATCTTATTATGTTGAGAAAGTGCTTCAAAGATTTGAACATCTTAATATAAAGGAAGCAAATATGCATTTCGATCGGAGCATAAAGTTGGGTGACAACACTGGAAGAGTAATGGCATAGCTCAAGTATGCTATTGCTATTGGTAACATGATGTATGGTATGCATTATACAAGACAAGACATATCGTTTTCAGTGAGCAAACTTTCTAGATTTACAAGTAATCCAAGTGTGGATCACTAGAAAGCAATTGGTAGAGTTCTTGGTTATTTAAAGAAAACCATAAGTTTGGGACTCTTTTATTCTGAATTTCCAGCTGTGTTGGAAGGTTATTCGGATGCTAGTTGGATTACTAGTGTAAGTGATAACAAATCCACGTCTGGTTGGATATTCACTCTTGGTGGGGGTGCTATCTCTTGGGCATCAAAGAAACAAATGTGTATTTCTCACTCCACTATGGAATCAAAATTTATAACCTTGGCAGCAGTAGGCAAGAAAGCGGAATGGCTAAGAAATATGTTGTTAGACATAGAGTTATGGCCACAACTAATACCATCCATTTCGGTGTACTACGATAGTAAAGTCACCTTGGGCAAGGTTTTCAGACCCGGACCATTCATTGAACCATAAAAGGGAGAGGTTCAAGGTTTTTAAGGTCGAACTGAGGTCGAACCGGGGTTGAACCGTGATGACGTCATAATTAATTTAATAATTATTTTAAATATATATAAAAATATTAAATTAATAAAATTCACAACTTTATACAATTTCTGAAATAGTGAAATTCACCAATTTTTTACAACAGACCCATCACAAGATTCACAACTTTCACAAGTTAAAGATTGATGTTCACAGATTATAAACACATACTTATCAAACAAAAATTATAAAATATAAACACACATTGAAGCATAAATTTAACAGATGATATGTTGCTTGATAACTTAAGAAAAATTGGCCAAAAAAATATAAATTGACATAAAAGAAAGAACAATTAAAAAGGATAAAGTACCTTGCAATCTGGGCAAGGATGTGATGGAGTAAGAGTGACGGCGACGAGGAAGAGATGTAATGAGAGTGAGAGAGAGGCAGAGAGTGATTTAGAGAGTGAGCTACGATCTGGACTGAGCTATGACGACGACGAGGGAGAAAGGCAAAGATGAGAGATGTAATTGAGAGAGTGAGGGAGAGGCAGAGAGCTCAGAGAGTGATTAAGAAAGTGAGGTGAGGGTTTCACCATTTTAGGGTTTCTATTTTGTTCAATGCATATGCTCCAAACAACGCCGTATAAGGAAAAGAAATAGAGAAGAGATGGAACGACGCCGTTTTAAGCAAGGGAGTCAATACCGTACCGGAGGCCGTTTCGATTTGGTTATTGAAATGAAATATTTCAGTACTGGTTGATACCGGTGTACCGTTTCGGAATTATCGCTATTTTATATAATAATAATAATAATTCTCTTAGAGCCTATACCTTCTATATTCTTTAGGACTTAAAGAATTTGTTAATACATTTAAAGAATAGTTAAATTTCTATTTATGACCCATGTAATCAATTAAACTAAACTCCATGCCACTAGAAGTTGACACTTGCCCATCTAAGCAATTGACTAAATAAAAAATAAAATGTAATTGAAAGAGCAAAATAAGCAAAAGATAAGAACCAAGGAGAGTCATGTGGCTTTGGGAAAAGCAAATAAAATAAGAGGTTTTTATGCTTTTGGCAGAGAAACCAAGAGAAATAGGTACAGTAGTATAACTTATACTAGTCCAATATTAATGTAAAATTTAAAACATTCAAGTAGAGAAAGCTTCTCAAAAAAGTAGAGAAAGAATTTCAACAAGCAGAGCAAACGAAGACGGGGGAGAGCAAATGAAGAAGGGAATGATTACAATGGCTAAAAAGAAGATCCAAGTGGCTAAAACGAAGAAGAAGATGATGTTGTTGATGATCTAGCAAGTTGATGCTTCAATGATGGTCACTAGTTACTGTAAGTATTAAGTTTTTTCAAAAAAATCCAACTATATTTGTACTAGTCCGAAACGAAAATACCGCCGAAAAGCTTCGAAATTTGCCGAAAAAGCCAAAACAAGCCTGTACACCCCGGTATTTTGGGCAGTATGATTCAGCCCTGTTTTTGTACCGGTTCATGCTCCGGAAAGGAATATTCCGACGATACCGGCCAGTACGGTACGAAATCGTCTTCCTTGGTTTAAGGCTTGAATCAAAGCAATCGTTTGAACCGTGTGAACCGGTCACGGTTCACAAAACTGAGCAGTCGAACTGCGGTCGATACGAGTCCATGCTTTTTTTGCATGGAACAGTTCTTCACCTTAAACGGACCGTAGAAATGGCCGGTTCGAGGTTTTCCCGGTCAGACCTTACGATCTGGTCCAGGTTTAAAAACCATGACTTTGGGTAGAGCATACAGTAAAATGTATAATGGTAAGTCTAGACATATAGGTCTAAGACATGTTTACATAAGAGAATTAATAGAATGTGGTACCATTTCAATTGTCTATGCAAGGTTAAATAGTAATTTGGCAAACCCTTTAACCAAAGCAGTGTTTCGAGATATGGTTGGGTAACATCCCTTAGAATGGGATTAAAACCCTTCTTTTAAGAAAATCACCAATAGTGGGAACCCAACCACAAATTGATTTATTCTAAAAATGTTTAAAGAGTAACAACAAGCTATTGATACGTGGTTAGTAAGAGCACTAATTTTGTGTCTCATTCAGGATGGATTAGTGCAGATTGTTACGATGTATTTGAGGATGAGTTATTACATTCTTAATGAAGTTGATAAAGTATAAATGTATGTGTAATAGGGACATAAGAAGGAACTTCACTTTTGTGAACATAGAAGTGGTGTTGCTTCAAGCAAGAGTAAAGGGTTTTCTCTTGTAAATGTTCAGTAAACTGAGAAGAGCACAAGGCCATAATATTACTAACAATAGTGGATTTCTTCATGTGTTGTGGATGTTCTCATGTGTGTGTTGTTTCTGATTTCAACACATAAGAGTTTTGGTTTAAGCACCAAGCCACCATTAACTCTGTTGATTTCTTGAGCAATTACACTAAGGGGAGATTTAAGTTGAAAGACACCTTCCATTATGCATGATAGAATATCAATCAAGTGAGACATATATTAATACAACCTAGTGGGGGAATGTTGTATATATAGATATATACATGGATAGGTAGTAATAATGATGTTTGAGTTTGGAGAATATTGTTTCATAAAGTGAAAATTCGAACTACGGCATTTTCAATTGGTTGAAGCTTTGGCTTGATCGATCGAAATAATAAAGAAAAAATCCTGGAGTTTCTAGTTGTCTCGATCGCTGCTCCATTCCTGTTCGACCAATCGAAAAAAGCACTCGATCGATTGAAAGTAACTTTCGACCGCTCAAAAATCGTGAAACAGGATTTTTCTGCAGAATTTACTGGTGACTGTTCAAAGAGTTTGAAGAGTTTTTAAGCCTTGTGAACGGTTTTATGAAACATTTTAACTCTCCATATGTGCCTTTTGATGAAATATAACTCAATGGGTATAAATAAAGGCTTATGTTCACTTAAAAAATAACACAAGAAATCCTGTGGTCATTCTCTGGAATTTCTATCTGTAGAACCCAGCATCTTGGTTGTATCCTGGAGACAAATTTTTAATAACCCTTTAGCAACAATAGTGTAGGGGCAAATATTGTCTAAGGAAAACGATATTGTGCCTCTAAGTTATCTATGTTTCTGTTTGTTTTTTGTGTTAACCTTGTTCTTTCATTATTATTTTGTAAAATATCCCCAACACCAACCATAGGAATTAGGACACCATAATGATCTGAAATCAAGTCTCGTGTTTTATTTTTTATTTTTTTATTTTTACTTTTTTTAATAATTTAGGTAATATGAATACAACACTGGAACTATAATATGAATATCTTTAATTTTTACAATAATTTTCTTTTACACAATAATTTTTAGATAATAATTTCGGAAGTATATATTTATATGAGCCATCCCTAAAAATTATTAAAGTTTTAATAATTTTAAGTTTTACGTTGTATTTTGGCTCAAAGTAGGGCTTACAAATTGCAATCTTTTTGGGTGAAAATGCCATAATGGGCTTTTAATGGACCTGATTTGGTGAAAGAGGAACCACTCTCCGCCAACCATAAGGCGCACGAGTGGGCTTTGTGATTGTGAGGATCCTTTAGATTTTTCCAAAATTTCCTTTCCATATTTTTTTTTTCTAAAATTCCTTTCTTGCATCGAGTAGAATACATATATTCAGTTATTTTTATAAAATTATAATGTTAAAATCACTTTTAGGGTTAATTTTTTTACTTATCCCCTTGAAAATCAAATTACTAATATCCTAGAGTCAATAACTAAACACTAAAACCCAAAATTCATCAAAAATATGAAGATTTACACTCTTAATTAAATAAATCATTCTAACCTTGAGAAAAACCCACAACTTCCGAAACCCTAAAATATGGAAATTTAAAGAGATTAGTCTCAGATTTGGAGACATACAGCCTCTCTAGAACCTTTTTTAGCATGCATTAATTTCGATGAGTCTCAGATTTTCTAAACATCCTTACTGAAATACTTAATAATAACACATTCAACCCAAGCTAAATTTATTTATCTACCCAATTTGATTAACATTTTTTTTTTTCCTATTCCCTCATAATATATAAAATCTAAGTATTTGGCCTTTTGTCGATTTTTTTTAGATATTGCAATATAAGTTTTCGAAAGTCCATATTTTTTCCATGTCATCAGTCATATATATATAAAAAAAAAAATTTTCTTTTTAGAATTACAAAAATTTATAAACTATTTTAGTTCAAACTAATTAAAAATCATGGTCTTCTTTGATAAAGCAACATAGTACAATTTTTTTTTTTTATTAAATTAGGTAAGTAATTTTTTAACATATTCTCTAATTAAAAATTTTACTTATAAAATATAATTGATTAAACATATATCATATAAAAATATTTTTTTTGAACTTTCCATTGCTTAACCAAATATACGTAGGAAAAATATATATAGCTTGTTCGTTTCCACAAAAAAAAAAAAAACTGTAGCTTGTTCGAGAGAACAAGTTCTTTTTCTTTTTTTCATGAATTAAAGAATAAATTTCTACAAATTAATATCTCTTCCTCATTATATAACTCATCATAAAACCAAATACATATTACAAAACTTAAAATATTCCATTTTTGTCACGATTTTTTTCATTATGATTCCAATAAGAACAAAGGAAACGAAGGATAAATTAAAATTGTCTTTTTGGCTAAGAAAAAACAATCTACTTAGCACAATTCACAGGCTTTCTTCTGTTTTCTGATACTACTACTAGGTTTTATAAATGAAAGTGAATGGATCAAACTTTTCTTGGTAAAAGATCATATATATTCATGAGGGAACTTGACTGTAAACGTCATACAGAAAGGAGTGCCAAGAATATGTGGTGAGGATCCAATAACAATATGAAAAATCCAATCTAGACTGGCCAAATCCCTTACAAACTTCATTTGCAATCTTCATTAAAAGGAGTTTTTTTTTTTTTTTTTTTTTTAACTAACTAATATCTCTGCGTCATCACATAAACTCAAAAAATGGAACCAAATACATATGGTTATAGTTTTAATTTTCATCCCCAACAAGTGTTGGAAAAATATCATGGAGTGAATAAGAAATGGAGTGAATAGGAAATTGATGTTTTCTATGTTCACTTGAAGATGTTTTTAAAAGTGGTAAAAATCCTGAGTCCCACATAGAAAAGGAAAGAGATAATATATGAGTTTATATACTCATAAGTTGGACATTGGGTTGGGCTTTTGGCATATGTGGACTGGACCCACTTGTCCAAATAATATTTTTTATTATTTTATTTTTTGAGTCAGTCAGTCTGTGCACAGCAGTTATTACTGAAACAGAATGTCTATTCAGTAACGTATAATTTTTCATAGTCTCTCATTCATAAAAACTATTTTTCAGAAAACTCTTACAATGAGAATATTTTGTGCATTTAATTTTGTGTCAAAGAGAGAGAAAAAGACATTGAGTAGTTCGCAGAGCACGATCTTGTGTGCTTCTTCTTCATGTTGTAGATCATTTTATCCTGGGAGCAAACGTCCGTGAGTCTCAAAGCACCATTGATTGTGTGAGGGGCGAAAATCTGCTTTAAAGATATTATGTCAAATACAAGACTTGATCTAAATTGTTCATCCTTCACGCATTTGATTTGTGAGTTTTTAGTTATTTGCAGATTTCTCTTTATATATATTCAGTACTTGTTTATTGCTTTTACCTATCACATCTATTTGTGTTATTGCTTATTCTTAGGTCTGTGTATTGTTTCTTTTACTTTATCACAAAAGTAAATTGTTAAAATATATCCAACAGTCTTAAAGCAAATTTAAAATATATTTTAATTTATTTTTGTGATTCATGGTGAAAGCGAAAGTTCAAATAGTGTGTAAAACACCTATGAACGTTTAGAACCTCAAATACAAAATTACGAAAACAAGTTTATACACAAACAATGTATGTGCGGGAAGATGAATATAAGTTAAAACCAAATTGGTAAAACACTCCAAATTGAAATTAATCACAACCACAACAGTAATTAAAAGGTAGAGAGTAAGGGAAGAAAGATGCAAACACAAAAATAATACAGCAATGTGTTATTGAAGAGGAAATTGAAGTACTTGGCAAAAAACCTCTCCGCCACCCTCCAAAAAGTCAATAATCCACTAGAGGATAAAGTTGGAATGCATGAATAGCAGAAGACCCTCCAAGCTTTTTGCTCTAATAGGGTTACGCCAAATCTTGTCTTCTCTAACTTACCAGATCCTGCAATAGCCCATTGCATCAACCAAAATGAATTGGTCCCTTTTGAACTGCTTCCCAAGCACTAAAATACCTCCTCACTGATATGGGTATGGTAAAATAAGGATTTGACTAAAGGTACCTCTCAAGGATATGTCAATGGAGAGGGTGAGAGTAAAGAAATTTGGAGAATTCAAGGATGAAGATTGTAGATGAGTCAATCTTGTTTTTCTCTAGGATTTCTCTCTCAAAATTCTCTCTAGAAGCTCTCTACATTTCGTGAGTATAAGGGTATTTATAGTAGGGTGTACGAGGAATGCGAAAAGTCAGTTTCAACCAAATAGGACATTCTAGCAACTCAACCTCGCGATTGGAACGAGTAGCGAGTTTGAGTCGCGAGCTAACTGTCTGGCTAGACTAAAAGTTTTGTCCTGTAGTGCTCTAGCTGTCGTGACCCTCCCCCTGCGTGCTTCTCACGTGTGCTATTCTGGCGACTTACCAGTCGCGAGACTCCCTTAAATTGCACACTTCTTGAGATTTCACACTCTCTTACACACTACCCTTACATAATTTTCACCTTAATATATGATATCTAATTGTTAAAATACAATCAAATTTGACACGGAATAAAACTAACACATGATTGAATAAATCTAACCTAAAAAAAAGAAATTTTGTAATGGTTAAAAACACTTTATCGGCCATTGGTTTTACTCTGCGCAAAATTTTGGCAAAACTGTGTTTGTGTTTATCGGTGTCGTGTATATCTGTTAAAACTATGAACTTTAATTTTGTTTGGGTTTGACTGCAGAATATGGTTTGTATTTACTGTTTTGTGGTTGATCTTTTTCTTCTTGATTATTATATTAGACTAGGACCTTTGTCATATTTACTAGTGTCTGCTCTGTGTCTTAGATATTTTCCAACCATTTGATAAAGTTGATTTGATGCTGGACAGTAGTGGTGGGTTTAATTAAATTATATTATATAAGGATTTTTGTCTTACTTGAATTATTATTTGGCTGGGGCTTGGTTTCATTGTTCAATTACGGTACGTGTTGTGCCTGCTCTGTGTTTCGTGCTTGACAGTGTTGGTGGTTTTGATTACATTATATAACATTAGGCTTATTTTGTCTCTTACGGTTTATTGCTTGGCTGGGTTTTTAGATTCTTTTGTTTATTGTGTTCGCATTGTGACTGCTCAGTTTATGCAGTTAGCTTTACTTTCTATTTTGCACAGTAACGTTTGAATGTAAATATTTATATTTATTTCTTAAACTTGGCTGGTGGTTTTGAAGATTCAATTTGTTTGAATTTTGTTGAACACAGATGTCAAACAAAATTGTTGTGAATTCAGTTGTGGCTCAAACCAACATGAACCTTTCTGTTGTGATTTCTAAAGTGAACTTGGTAGGAGGAAATACCAAGGAATGGTAGGTGGATACTGGGGCTACTCGCCATGTATGTTCAGAAAAGAAAATGTTTTCTACATATAATCCTATGGGTAATGGAGGAAAAATTTTCATGGGAAATTCCTCAACCTTAAGATTGAAGGAATTGGAAAGGTTGTGCTTAAAATGACTACGGGCAAGTTTCTTACTTTGAAAGATGTACTGCATGTGCCAGAAATTCAAAAGAACCTTGTATCTGGCTAATTGTTGAGCAAAAATGGTTTTAAGTTGGTTTTTGAGTCTGACAAATTTTCACTCTCTAAGAGTGGAATGTATGTAGGCAAAGGATATTTGAGCAATGGCTTGTTTAAGATGAATGTAATAACTACTATTGATAATAATAAGGGTATATCTTCTATTTACATGCTTGAGCCATCTAATGTTTGGCCTAGTAGATTGGGTCATGTTAATTATAATACTTTACATAGATTGATCAATTTAAATTTATTGCCTATATTTGAAATTTATTTTGATCATAAATATGAATCTTGTGTGGAAGCTAAGATGGCTAGAGCGTCTTTTAAATCAATTGAAAGAAGCACTAAACTTCTAGATTTAATACATAGTAATGTAAGTGACATGAAATCTATACAAACTAGAGGTGGTAAGAAATATTTTATCACTTTCATAGATGATTGCACTAGATACCGTTATGTGTACTTGCTAAGGAGTAAGGATGAGGCAATTGAGACATTCATGCAATATAAGAATGAGGTTGAGAATCAACTCAACTAAAAGATTAAGGTTCTAAGGAGTGATAGAGGTGGGGAATATGAATCACCTTTTGGTGAGTTCTGTTTACAGCATGGTATTATTCATCAAACCACTGCACCTTATTTACCTCAGCAAAATGGAGTTACTGAAAGGAAAAATAGAACCTTAAAAGAAATGATGAATGCAATGTTGATAAATTCCGGTTTACCACAGAACTTGTGGGGGGGAAGCTATTCTTTCTACCAATTATATTCTTAATAAATTGCTTAAAAAGAAAACAAATAAGACATCCTATGAATTATGGAAAGGTAGTATACCTTCCTATAAATTCTTAAAGGTGTGGGGGTGTTTGGCAAAAGTGGTGGTTCCTATTCCTAAAAGGATAAAGATAGGACCAAAAACCGTTGATTGTGTTTTCATCGGTTATGCTCATAACAATACTGCATATCGATTTCCAATTTATAAGTCTGACATTCCTGAACTGTATGTCAATACTATTATTGAATCCAGGAATGCGTCATTCTTTAAGGAGATATTTCCTTACAAATCCACACAAGAGTCAAGTTGTAACGCCCCAAAATCATAAACAATAAAAGTCTATTTAATCTGAATAATCCATAAAAATATTAAATGAAAGAAACCAACAATCTAAAATCTTATCACAAATGTCAGAGTTCTAATCCACCAAAGACAAAACATCCTTAAAATAATTCTCTAGTACAAAGTTTATTGCCATAAAAATCATAATAAACTCCTCAGTTCCACAAAATAATTCATAATTGTTGTCTTCCACGAGTCTCTACTCCAATAATTCCTCTAATGTATCTGTAATGGGAAATAAAAGGGGGGTGAGATAACTCAATAAGTGAAATTCACTAACATTGGGGGTGTGGGAACAAACCTTCAATAAATAACTCTTACAGCAATTTCATAACTTGTAACTCATCAGTATTTATCATCAATATTTCACATAAAAAAAATAATATCTTTATATTGTGAGCCATCATAATATATATATACCATCATATAAACAATTTCCTAGGCTTTTCTCGTAGTCAACGTTTACGCCCCGTTAACAAGGTTCCGCTGTCCCCTTTTAGGACTAGAACCTCCTTTCCATCCCTCTTTCTTAAGGTAGGCTCCTTTGGAACCTAAAGGTGCACTCCCTTGCTAAGGAGCTTCCTTTTTGGATCCTCAATAGTATACTCCCTTGCTAAAGAGCTATCAAATGTGCACTGTCCCTTTTTGGGACCGTTCCTTGCTAAGGACTAGCTGCAGTATAATTGTCCCTTACTAAGGACTAAATACCATACTGAGTTTCTAATCACGACTTGCCATAGGTTTTCAAAACATATTCAAGATGCTCACATAAATAATCCATCCAAGATGCTCACAAAAATAATCCAATCATAATTCTCGAAAACATAAGGATATATCGCACATACAAATTTAAATAAATTTAGGTTGTCCCACAAGTTTTTCATAAAACGAATAATTAATGTGCACATCAAGAAATTATAAAATATCCATTTATATGTATAGAATAACAATATATTTCTTATATATATAATAGTTTAATAACCAACACTGTTTCGGAAAACCCCCAAAATTAGTAAACGCCATTTACCTCTTAGTTGCAAAAATAAAAGAAATCAACCTCCCTTAAATCACAACAATTTAGTAGAATTAGAACCTAGCAACACCAAAAACAGGTTCATCAATTCACAATTTCCCACTTAAAAATCTATTGTCACACTTAAACAGTTTTATCCTAGACAATATTGATATATCCAAAATCCTCCATTTATTCACTTAACTATCCAATTCACTCTAACATTACATCTATCCAATTAATATTGGAAGTCACGTGTAGCCTTAATTTATCAATCTAGTTGCTTAGCATTCCCGTTTGATGCCGCTGGATAACTATTGACTCTAATATTATATATCTATATTCAATCTAACATGGGAAGCCACATGATATATATAACCTATCTAAACAACCAAATATATATATATATATATATCTATCTATTAAACAAAAGTAAAAGCCACATAATCAATCAAAGCTTGGACCATACTTCGTAGGGAATAGCATGGCAATACGTGATGTAGCATGGCAATAGCATGACAATTGGTCAGAATGTATGCATAGTTTTTCAGCCTCAATGTTGGACTCAGAACTACTATTCCATATAAACAATTGCTATTATAATATTATAATCATCAACCCAAAGACCCAAAATCTAGTACACGGTTGAACTAGTGTGAATGCATAATAACCCGTCAACAATTGAGGCTTAGTGTGAATGCAATAACCATAAGCACTCTTTTCATTTTAACATGGTGACCAAGTCCAAACCTATTACTCTATTTGGCTCAATTTCAAAGTCTGTGTTCCTTCCTGACATATTGACCAAATCTCTATCTAATATAATACAATTGTAGGAGCCCTTTTCTATTAGTATAATGATATTCTAGGTTCATATCAATTGCTAGCTATTGACTATTCAAACTTCTTAAATCTTGAGCATTAAAAAAAAAATCATACCTGAAGACTCCAACTCAACGCCACAATGAAGAAAGGCAAAGTTCAATAGTCGGCTGAAGCAAAAAGGAAGCCTCCATCAGTAAAATACACGTGTGACTAAAGAGGAAGAAGGCTAGGGTTTTCAAGGCCCATATATTTACTTATGCCACCTCACTTGGGCTTCATATCCCATAGTATTTATCTTATTTTTAATACCTTAGGCCCAAATTTATTTAATCCATTTAATTATAGGTCTCCTTTAAAATTTACGTATAATAATTTAATTGGTATCAAAATTATGGGGTGTTACACAAGTTGTCATAAGAGAAACTTTGAGTCTACGTCTAGTACCTATCATGATCAAGAGTTGATGGAAGAGAGAAATGAGGTTGAGCCTAGACATAGTAAGAGGGCTAAAACGTCAAAATCGTTTGGTCTAGATTTTCTAACTTATATGTTAGAAGATGAACCTCAAAGCTTCAAGGAAGCTATCCCTACACCTGAGGCGCCTTTCTGGAAAGGAGCTGTCAATATTGAGATTGAATCCATCCTTCAAAATCATACATCGGAACTAGTGGATCTTTCACTAGGTTGTAAACCTCTAGGATATAAATGGATATTCAAGAGGAAATTAAAGGCTGATGGATCTATTGACAAGTATAAGGCAAGACTTGTTGTAAAGGGTTACAAACAAAAGGAAGTTGTGGATTATTTTGACACATATTCACCTGTTACAAGAATAACATCCATTCGGATGTTGATAGTTCTTGCAGCATTGAATGGATGTAAAAGCAGCATTCTTGAATGGTGAATTAAATGAGGAGATTTGTATGGAACAACCAGAGGGGTTCATTGTTCCTGGTCAAGAAAAGAAAGTGTGCAGGCTTGTTAAATCTCTTTATAGATTAAAGCAAGCTCCAAAGCAATGGCATGAGAAATTTGACAATGCAATGATGTCAAATGGGTTTAGAATCAATGAGTGTGACAAATGTGTGTATATTAAAGATATTGCAAATGGCTATGTCATTGTGTGTCTCTATGTTGATGATATGCTCATTATAGGTAGCAATAATGATATCATTAAAGCTATCAAGAGAATGTTGACTAGTGAGTTCGACATGAAAGACTTAGGTGTTGTAGATGTGATACTAGGAATGAAAATTTCTAGAAAATCTGATGGACTTGTCTTATCTCAATCACATTACATTAAGAAAGTTCTTGAGAAATTCAAGAAATATGATGATAGTCCAGTGAGAACACCTGTAGATGTAAATTTACATCTAATTAAGAATAAAGGGCAAGGCATATCTCAATTGGAGTATTCGAGAATAATAGGCAGTCTTATGTATATAATGAACTGCACTAGACCAGATGTAGCATATTCTGTTAGCAAGTTGAGTAGATACACTAGTAATCCAGGGGAAGACCACTAGAAGGCATTAGTTAGGGTTTTGAGGTATTTAAAATACACCTTAAAATATGGGTTGCACTACACTCGGTATCCAGTTATACTAGAAGGGTATAGTGATGCTAATTGGATATTCGACACAAAAGACACCAAATCCACGAGTGGATATGTCTTTACACTTAGTGGTGCAGCATCTTGGAAGTCTTCTAAACAAACATGCATTGCTAGATCCACAATGGAATCAGAATTTATCGCATTGGACAAGGCAGGAGAAGAAGTAGAGTGGCTTCATCATTTCCTAAAGGATATGCCAATGTGGATAAAACCTATGCCTCCCATTTGTATACATTGTGATAGAAAATCAGCTATAGGTAGGGCACAGAGTCATATGTACAACAGTAAGTCTCGACTTATACGTTGAGGACATAATACCGTGAGACAGTTGCTCTCTAATGGAATTGTTTCCATTAACTTCATAAAGTCGAAAGAGAATATAGTGGATTCGTTAACCAAAAGTTTGAGTAAAGAGCAAGTAAACTGCTCATCGAGGGGAATGGGTTTAAAGCCTATGACATAAAGTTTCCATGACAGTAACCCCACCTAGTTGACTGGAGATCCCAAGATCTAGGTTTTCAAAGGGACAACAAAATTGTGGAGACTAGTTTTTATCACTATGGAGATTACATCTCCCGCTCGTTCCTATGATGAAATAGTGATGTCTGTAAGCGATGTTTAGGGTAAGCTTTGCTTTTAATGATTCTTAAATCTTGGAATTCCGAGTAGGGTATAACAGGATACTCTTAATAAGAGTCACCTATATGAGTGCGAAGTGGGCCATTTCCATGAGAGTTTCAAGGCTGAATTTTCTAAAGCAATTCATGAATTTACCAAGATATGTTCAAGGCCGAAATGAACACAACTATAAGAACGAAATATGTCCGAATATGAGCTGTGTGAATTCTATTGTCTTGATATACACAAACGGCTGAACAGTTCAAGACATCATGTTCACTGGTTAGCTAGTATATCTGATAGTCTTTCACAAAGGAAACTTCAAAGCCACAAGCTACTTCTCTCGATACAATAACTTTTCTTCTACTCTTTCTGTGTCTGCATCATCATTTGCATTGTGTTTATCAATTTCTATTCATGTGGGGGATTGTTGGAAAAATAGAATGAAGTGAATAAGAAATTGATGTTTTCTATGTTCACTTGAAGATGTTATTAAAAGTGGTAAAAATCCTAAATCCTACATAGGAAAGGAAAGAGATAATATATGAGTTTATATACTCATAAGTTGGACATTGGGTTGGGCTTTTAGCATATGTGGACTGGGCCTACTTGTCCAAATAATAATTTTTATTATTTCATTTTTTGAGTCAATCAGTATGTGCACAACAGTTATTACTGAAACAGAGTGCCTGTTTAGTAACATATAATTTTTCATAATCTCTTATTCATAAAAACTACTTTTCAGAAAACTCTTCCATTGAGAATATTTTGTGCATTTCATTTTATGTCAAAGAGAGAGAAAGAGACATTGAATAGTTTGCAGAGCACGACCTTGTGTGCTTCTTCTTCATGTTGTAGATCATTTTATCCTGAGAGGCAGACGTCCGTGAGTCTTAAAGCACCACTGATTGTGTGATGGGCGAAATATGCTTTAAGGAGATTGTGTCAAATACAAGACTTGATCTGAATTGTTCATCCTTCATGCATTTGGTCTGTGAGCTTTTAGTTATTTGCAAATTTCTCTTTATATATATTCAGTTTTTGTTTATTGCTTTTGCTTATCACATCTATTTGTGTTATTGCTTATTCTTAGATCTGTGTGTTGTTCCTTTTGCTTTATCACAAAAGTAAATTGTTGAAATATATCCAACAACAAG
This sequence comes from Quercus cerris, assembly GCA_963669245.1. Taxonomy (NCBI): domain Eukaryota; kingdom Viridiplantae; phylum Streptophyta; class Magnoliopsida; order Fagales; family Fagaceae; genus Quercus; species Quercus cerris. The sequence goes on from OY770008.1 coordinate 7,626,826, forward strand.
AAACAGAAGTAGGAAATACAAAAACCAAATGACTTTTCGAACTTGGACTGTAGCCAATTAATATGGCATGATCGCTGATGGATGACCACACAACCTGTCTTGTCACTTTTCTATGAAAGAAAATTAAAATTTCAAACCGCTTACATAACAATTACATCTTTCATCTTAGACATAATTCAATCAAAGCAAGTTCTTCAAACTAATAAAAAAACTGGTTTTGCAAACTATATAACCTTGAATTCTAAAACAAAAAAGAGAAAACGTATCTTGACGTAGTGAAATTCAAATCAAGACTTAAGAATACCTTCAATATTTATTCAAATTTCAAATGGTGCCCAAGATGAATGGCCTCTTAATCAGTTCTTAAGTACGTTGATTTTCCAAAAGAAAAGTTTATTCAAAAGATGATGTTTTTGTTTTAGAGAAAAGCTATTTTCTCTTCTTTTAATCATACGTACATAATTAATTGCCTTGGAAGGTACTTTATTTAATAACTTTTATTATATAAATAACTAATTAACTAATTGGGTTAGCCTTTTGGGCCAGCCTAATTGGGTTTTAGTATGTGGCTTGGGATGGGACCAAAGGGACAAATAAGGCTCTACCTCTAATGGGCCCCGGGCTTATCTGTCAACTCTTGGCAAACCCAAAGTTACCATTAATTATATAACAAGTACTATTATGGAAATATAGTTGCACTTTAAGCCTTATTAATAAATTATATCACAAGACTCTAATATGATATTATTTGACCCCTCCATGAAATATCCATAGTGAACAAACTCATAATAAACTGTCACTTTGTAAACAACTATTTTATCCCTTGAGTACCCAATTTAATATTTTAGTAATTCATATTTATTGAAATTAGATTTCAATAAATATAAAATTTAGTAACTCCTTACTAAAGTGGCTGGCCTTAAATAACTAGTTGTCATTAAACTTATCTCAAGGGGATATTTCATGTCTTTATAGAAAAAGATTATAGATTCCATCTTGAGAATATGTGTTCGCTCAGCACTATATGTGGTTACTCAACATACTAAGGTTTTGACCGTTAAATTAGATCTCACTCCTGATATATCAAAGTAACTTACATTTCATAATCGAGTTCACTATCCTCTCAGGATTGAGACCCTATGAAAATAGAAGTTGTGAGATTAATTGTTCAGGTGACAATTGTTAATTAAAAAATTAATTTCACAGAGGTCCAGTTCAATGTGTCTTACACACTTAAGACATATCAACACATCAGCTAGAAGTCTCCACTTCCAAAATTAAAACAAAACATCTTAGTTGACATGTTATAATCTTCGCAGATGAAATGTCCAATTTCATCACTGACTATGAACTACATTTTGAGTTTATAAGAAATTTGTGATTTATGTCTTCTGTAACTAAATCACATGAATTACATACAATGCATCTCAAGAACTATGATAATGTCCAATTAGTTCATTTACAAATAGTCTCATATAATTAAATAATTTAATTATTTATAACATGCCAATAAATTGGATTTTAGGGCATAAACCCTAACATAAACAAGTGGACAAATTTTCATAACCAATCATCCTTACCAATCAATGGAGAAAGTGAATCGTGTGAATTAGAACCACAACAATTAAACAAAACTAAAACACCAACTGGTATGAGTACTTTAACAACAATAGCAACCAAACAAAGCAAGACAACAACTAGCTGGACGAATGCCAGTAAATAGGTAATGCCCAGGAATGTGTCGGGATAAATAAATCCCCGCCTACGTGTGGATTAAATTAAATATAACCCAAAAAATAAAGAAAATTGAAATCTGCGAAAGCTATAAGAAAACCAACCAATAAGAACACTAAGAATTACGTGAAAATTCTCCAATATTGTAGAAGGAAAAACCACGGGGCAAATCTAATTAATCCACTATAACAAAATAGAGATTACAACACCCAAGTTATACCCAAAACCTGAGTTCAAAATAAATTAGAAAAATAAAATAATACATTTAGGAACAAATACAAATTTACCACAAAACTTGGTAGCAAGATCTTCCGCTCTAAGTACTTCAACAAAACTTGGTAGCAAGATCTTTCACACAAAGCACTTTTGTTTTTCCTTCAATTGGCTTCAAATTTGTGTTCACTTTTTGGTCTTTCTTTGAATCTCTATGTATAAAATACACGCACCAAGCTTTATGTAAAAGCTCCTATCGCCTACACTCCTTGTTGGCGAAATTACCAATAGTAAGATATATTGGTTACAATAAAATTAGGAATTTAAACGAACAATGTTAGACTAAGGCACGCAAATCTCGCTATCTTGAAGGAGAACGGTTGGCAAATCTCAAAAACCGATGCAGTAGAATTTCACTTTTGACTTGTCCTCTCCAGGATACAACAGTCTAACAGTTCGTCGTATACCTTGGACCAACTCTGCATAAGTGGTTGAGCTCAAAGCTCCACCAAAAGAAACACATTTCTTCTGCCTGAAATCCCTAAAGTGTTTAGGAATATTGTTGAATTCACTCACTCTCACACACTACTCACAATTACTATAGAAGAAGAAGAGAGAGCTTTTTGCTTTAACTATTTCTCTTCCTTCACTCTTGATATGAAAATAGTCCGTAGCATAGCTATATCAGTGGCAGCTCTAGGATTATTTTCTAGGGGGTGCAATGAGAAACATAAATTATATAAAATCTAAATAAAAAATGAAGTTGAATATATTGACATTAAAAAAAAAAAAAAAAACCACAAATGCAAGAAGTATTCCCCTTTACTCATGTAGGAATAGTAACAGAGCTAGAATTCTAGTTTAGGAGGGGCAAGATGAAAATAAAGAATTGAAGACAAAATCAATTTCACTTTTTTTAATTAATATAATTAAAAATATACTTAGCAAATTAATCTAAAATTTTGATTAGCATATAAAATATAATGTAAGTGTTAAGTTGTTTCTTTTTTTTTACCTTGTGCATAGCATTTAGATTTTTTTTACAAATAGATTGTATGACGTTTTTTTTATTTTTAAATCATAAAAGTATTAATGTTTATTAATTCCATGCTATATTATGTCTATCGTAAAGGCATTATAGAAGAATTAAAGAAGGTAACATAAAAATTTTGGCATATTAGTTGGAGATGTTGTCACAATATACCATTTTTTAATTTCAAGACTACGTAGAGTACATAAAAGAATTTTTCTCTTCATTATATAATTAGACGAGTTGGAAATATTTTCAAAATAAAATTTAAGGTCAAGGCTATTGTTACTAAAAATGATTTTTTTAGGGGAATATAATGAGCTTCTTACCAATCATCAGCCAAGAAAAGTACATTACAAGTGCAGTCAAAAGTGCCAGCCCCATAGCACAATATTACATGCAGAGTTGCAGAATATAAGCTTAAAGCAAACAAAAACATACACAAAGAAAATATAAGAAGATACATATTAAGGGGGTGTTAGTTTGGTTGAGGTCAAGGGGGGCAATTGCCCCCTCTCAGTCCCCCCCAGCTCCGCCTGTGTAGGAATAATAGACTTCTTATCTTCCTTCCCACCCAACCGAGAATGCGAATTAAGTGAATCATAAAAACCAAAGAAATCACAGCAACCAAACCATCCAGAACCCCTTTTTGTGTCATGGGAAACTCTTTATAGCCTAACACTGTAGTCGGGATCACCATGTAGGATGCAACTAAATAGGTAATGACCAAAAATGCGAGAGTGGTACATAGAGCTATTGTCAAGAGGCACATACAAAACTTATTCTTTATCGGGAATCCACTAATAAGTAAGAAGGTGACAATGACAGATGCAATGAAAGAGATAGCATTGAAAATCATGAAACGGATGTAGCTCTCCCCATCGTAAGAACCTACCACTGACGTTCCAGCATAAACTGTTTTGTTGTAGTTAAAATTAATAGTAACATGTCCACCTTGTTCCCAAACACCGCCTGGGGGGTTGGCCATCTGTTGGAAAGTGAGAGTTGTAATCACAGTAGCCACAATCATTATTGAACCACGATTCTCTTCTACCCAATCACCTTGGTATTTCAAGTGTTTCCACCATTTATTCCTTGACTCTGTTATTTCTATTGATTCACTTGCATTATTCTCTTTTTCAACCCTAGCACCGGCATCCAACAACATGTTTCGAATGGTGAAGCTATTGAAATCTTTCGGACAGTCCTCCAACATTTTGAAGGCTGTAGAATCCTTCTTGTTCAAGGAATTTACTTCTTCTCTCACTTTATCCACCGATAGCAAGTATTTTACTGTCTGCAATAACTTAATGGGTTAAAGCTATTTGTTTTTGAGAAGCATAAGGCAACCCATGATACATAGATAGAGAATTTCTTCATTACCAAAACAATAGGTGAGATATACAACAAACTGAAAGTTTTTTTTTATTAATCTGGAAGCAGTGTTTTTACTATGTAGTCCAACTTCTAAATAAAAGTCAATGTGGAGCTTTAAATTTCCAAAATCCCTAGAACAAATAAAAAATCACAATTTTTAGTACAACTATCCTTGTAGCGGTGGAGAAAGTTGTGACAGTCAATCAATTTTTCGCATTATGGCAAAAGTTGTGGTCTACTATATAATACCAGAATTACTCATAAATTCATGCTTACACCAAAAACGGTGGAATTCTAAACTTTCTGATACAAATTTTTTTTTTGGTTATTTTATTTGATTACAGTTCCCTTCTTATCTCTTCATCTAATTACAAACTTCCCATATTGATTATGGGAGAAAATTTAAGCATATGACATTTTATCACAACTTTTATGACAACTCTAACGTGGCAGGTTGTGAGTAGTTAGAGCTATCCACAGGAACACAAAAACAGACCCACCTGACACAACCGTCCAAGCTACCTCAATGCCGATGACGGTTGGCAACTGGTCTCCCCCTACAACAACTGAGATCAACAAGTTGGTTGACGGGTCTTCTCATGAAAACTCAATTCCAACCAACCTGACAAATCTATACATCGAACTCTCACCATTTTTTGTCGGTACGAGTGGTTCTTTGGTAATTTGCTGTTAGATCTGTTGAGATCCACCTAGATCTCGTCCATATTTGGCCATATTTCGATCAGATCCAGCGAGTTTTGACCAAATCCCTCTTCCCTAACTCATGTAAACTCACCCAAACTAACTCCTCTTATCGGTCAGTGGCAGGTCTAGATCTTGGTGACTAGAAATTGTTGGGTCAGTTTTGGGTTGGGCACAAGCCTGACCCATGGACAGCCCTATGAGTAATGGAGAAAAGAAGTAGATGATTACGAGAATGATTGATAGCCACTCGAAATCTGTCACATTAAAGTTGTTTAAAAAAATTATATAAAAAGAAATTGTGGTTCTAAAACAATTTTAACTCACAGACACAAAGAAGAATTTTGATTATCTTAGACGGATCATGATCGTGTGTAATACCCATCCAATGCAATTACTTCCTTTCTACTCGCATAAACTTTTTACCACTTCTATATTTTTACTTGTTCTCACTTTTTTTACTCAATAGTTGAGATTGAAAGTTACATTTTCAACTCTCTATCACAACCATTGAGAACTGTTGCATCTGGTTCAATAGCGCCTAGATCTCAATCCGTTTTAGACTCCCTTTGTATATAGTACGTAAACATCATGTGTCATCATTTATCAAATATGGATATTCTTAAAAAACCTTAAAATCCAATATGAAATTGTGAATATTACATGTATGGGGTGTATATTAAGAAGGTGAAACAATAATTTCCCTATTAAAAATAGGACTTTTGTGCATATATTTTGGCAAAATTGGGGTTTTGTTTATAAAGTTGATTTTATAACGTACTCTCTCTTTTGTAATTAATAAACCTATTAACGCCCAATCATTTTGAAAAGGCTTTTTTTTTTTTTTTTTTTTATAAGGTTGTATCTCAAAAATATAAAATTTAGAAGAATCATGTGTTACCAAATAGGAAAGTGAACTATAAACTATTACCCAGGGACGTTTTGTACTTAAAACTTCGTATTCTTTTTTTCCCTGTTTAATGTACCCAAGCTTCCAAAGTCACGTGATCAAGTACTTAGAAAAAGAGCGTGATTGTAATGTTCTAATTTGTTTTATATTTTTTCAATACGTGTAGTGATTCAAAAGTTTTAATTGACGAGGTGGTCTGTTGTAATTGGGGCAAAATCAAAATATAATAATGGCTGATTCATATAAATATGATTTTATTACAATTAGAGCTTACCACTTCAATATATTGGGAAAAAAAAAATATTAATGAACTCTTAATTTCCAGTTGTTATATCTCCTTTGAAGTCAAAGGTAAGGGAAATATCTTTTGAAAAACCAAAGTAGAAAAACTAAGGAGGTCAATTCTCTTTTAAAAAATACCTAAAAATCAAATCTCAATTATAAAACTAATATTAATAGAATTATACAGTCATACAAATTTTTATGCTCTAATTTAATTAGTTATATAAAATTACTGGAAGCTAATATCATCATAAATTAATTAACTATAGCTAATTTAAAGTCCAAATCCTTGCAACTCTTGCATATATTTTTCAATGAAAAAAAATCAATAGTGTAAGTTTTAAATGTTTTCAGAATTTTTATTAATATTATACATACCCAAAACAAAAACAAATTCAAAGTAAATAATTAAGATACTATAAATATTTAAAATACAATAATCCACAATATACAAATTTACATGATTCAGTTATTGACTTACGGATCCTATGGGTGTATTGGTAAAATGAATTTTACATAATTTAGTTTCCATGTATATTCAAGAAATAAATGAAAACTTACCTCAATTTGCTTTAACGTCACAGCTAAATCCAAGATGGTGTTGCCGCCTTCAGAATTTTTGGAGTTGAGAAAATGCCCATCTTCACTCGTGGATTCCACTAATAGTTTTAGAGGCTCCAATTGGTTGTACTTAACACACAAGTGCAAAACAGTTTCTTTTCCTCCAAGCACAACCTGAGTTGAGTCAGGCCGCACAACAATCAACTTCTTCATGACATCAACTCGTCCTCTCATTGCTGCATAGTGGAGAGGAATTTTCCCATCTTGATCAAGAATCAAGCAGGCATCTTCATATGCATGTAATAGTGCTTGGACAATCTCAATGTGGCCCTCAGCAGAAGCCAAGTGAAGGGGGGAACGTTTGTGGTAGTCCAACTCAGAAGCAAGGCGAGGATTTTGAGCTAAAATAGTTTTAGTGAAATCAAGGTGGCCAAGCAAAGCTGATATGTGTAATGGGGTTTCACTGAAATGGGTCAAAGAAATTTTATGAAGGATGTGTGGATCTTTATTGATCAGGTTCTTCAATGTGGTTGAACAACCACTCGCTGATGCTTTGTAAAGATCAACAATATCATCTCCTCCGTCATTCATTATTTCCATTATTGTATCACCTCTACATCCACTTCTTGCTGCCTTAGACGGTTCTATCATATCATCATCTTTACGTCTCATTTGAGACATTTCCATTCTCTCTCTCTCTCTCTCTCAATGTGGGGTGGGGGCGTATATGCGTGTTTATATGATTAGAAACTAGAACTGGATATAAATAGATGCATGTAGTTCACCACTAGTTGTATTGTAATGTTCTGTTCTTTGCTTGACCAATTCACATGTATGACAATTCTGCGTCAAATATACACAAGCTATTGACGACGTATTATGGAGAAAAACAAAATGGAAAAAATGAAAAAATGAAAAGAAAATAGAGATGATTCTAAAAATGAAATTTCTGGGTAAAAAAAATAAAATAAAGAGAATTATTATGTTTATAATATTTTTACAATATTTTTCAAAATAAATTTTAAGTGGTAAATTATTATTAATTGTTATATATAGGTAAAAAAGTAATAAGTGATGCATTGAAAGTAAAACTATTAATAATTTATTTGTTGTGAAAATATTATAAACATAACACTTTTTAAAAATAAAATAAAGATTTTACATTTTCAGTCAAAAATAAAATAAAATAAAGAGAAAAAAAAATTTCTAAGTTGAATTTTACATGTACAAAATTTTTAAAAGACTTGTCCATGACCACGTACAATTGATAAATTTTAAATTATAAAAAAATACTAACATAAAAAATAATGTGATATAAAAATTAAAATTGGATGATCTTACTACTTACTATATCATTGTTATAAGTGTTATGCGAGATTGGTTAAAAAAAACATATTTAAAATGTTATAATCGTTAAATTTACCAGCTTTGTTAAGATTTGTAAAATCCATGTACACTCTCAATTTCCCTGATTTCTTTCTTACCAGTCCTAGGGGTGTGCACAGTTCGATAGGGGCGGTTTTTTTCCAAATTTATTACCAAACCGATAGAGATTGATTTTTTATAATAGGAACTGATGCACACCGCCTAAGGTCGATTTTCTGACCTATAGCGATGCGGTTTTTTGAGATTGGTTTAGTCGGTTTGGTCAGTTTGAAATATTTAAAAAAAAAAAAAAAAACTGTTTTTTTAATAATAAAAAAATTGAGCTTTCAAGCCCAATATCAATATATCAATCTATTCAAGATTGCAAGTAAATAGAAACAGTTTTTTTATTTAGCAACCCATCTGTGCATAGACTAATGTGAACGGTTTTAGACCCCTTAAAACACAACCAGATTGGTTAGCCTAGATTAATTAGCCAAGTTGTTACTTAATCAAATTATGCAATTCTAGGTTAAAACAATCAAATAATCATATCAAGATATAAAGCAGCGGAAAATAAATGAACACAAGATATGATAACCCAGGAAACCACACGGTAAAAACCTGGGGAGGATTTGACCTAGCTATCCTCAAGGTAAACCTGAATCCACTATGCGAAAGAATCGAAGTTCATACAAAAGGACTACAAGCTCCCTGTTTGACTTCCTAATGCTACCCACCAGTAGAACTTACTAACACGACCACGTGCAAACTCCGAATCCACGGACTCCTTCTTTCTTGGATTCTTCAATCAGCTACAAGCACCCCCGCTTGATATTCTTTAAGCTTTAATGGTAGCAACCAAGTTGATCATCAAGATGTAGATAAGATCTCCAACTTGAAAACCCTAAGTTTTGTGTAAAAGAAAGCTCCTCTAGATCTCACAAGAGATTTACACAAAACAGCAATGTATGAGCAACAATACAATTGGAGCCACCTTCAAAAACGTGGCTAGGGTTTTGTTTATATACCTAGGGTAAAAACATAAAACCCTAAACGTTTAATGAAGTAGGGCTGAGTTGGAAATTCTGCAGAAAAAACAACCTGTGCGATTTTCGATCGATCGAGTCTATTCTTCGATCGATCGAGCCAGGTCGAAAGTCCCAAGTACTTCTGCAGCCACTCGATTCCAACTTTACAATAATAAACCAACTTTGAGCAAGCCTAAACAAGACTAAATACATTGTTTTGATCATGGTTTGCCAACATTACAAATTAGAATTCTAAATACATAAAATCCTAAGACCTTAAAACCTAACATAATGACATAGTTATTTTATATTATATTATTTTTTTGGGGGGCTAACCGGCTACTTATTAGACTATATAATATAATAGTCTTTTCCAGCCGTTTACAGTCCACTATTAAAGTCTTATATAAAAATCAGTAAATCACAACCTTAATCAAACAGCCATCCTTATTATTATATATGTATCCGTGTATATATAATATTATTATTATATATGTAAGCAGTTACAATACAAACAGCCAACCTTAATAGTTAATACTTAATATTATATATGTAAGCATCCAACTTTAATATAATATTATATTTATATATGTAAGTAGCTACTTGGAGTTGGACCCCCCACAAAATAGAAAGACACAGACGCAGTCACACACTCACACAAGCTTTGCTTTGAGAGATTTTAAAAGGTGCTAAAAGCAATAGTATTAGCTTAGCTGCTAAAGCTTTACTTAACTTTCTCAAAAAAAAAAAAAAAAACAAATAAGTAATAACCATGGTTTTTACATTCTACTTTCTCAGGTTAGAGGGAAGTGTGTAGGCAAAGGAAGTTTTGGTACAATGACTCAGTGACTCAGTGAGGCTTAGTTGCTAAACTTAATCAAATATTCAAACCAACTTAGATACTTAATCATTCATGCTTTCAACTTTCCCAAACAAATGAAAAGGAAAAAACCGTAAAACATGAAAACAAACAAAACTGAAAAGTGAAAACACGAAGAAGCTTACTGTTGCTCTGCGTCAGGCGCGACTCAAGACTAAGAGCGAGAGAGAGAGAGTTAAAAGATACTCTGAGACAAATATGAACTTATATACCCTTGAGAATCTGAAAACCTAGCATAAAACACACCGTTTTGCTTTTATTATATCACCCATACATGATACGACATTGTTTTATCAGCTTCATAAAAAAAAAATAATAATAATAAAAAACTATAGATCCTGTATCGGTTCAGTTCGACACAATCTCGGTTTTGAATTTCTCAATCCAATGATTTCACCGCACCGACATCAGAACGGAGGGCGAAGTTCGAACGCCAACCTCGGCTCATTCGGTCAGCGCTACAATCAAGACGGTGTCGTCAGCGTCAGTCGGTTAGGTCAGCTCCGATGAAGTTTTGCACACCCCTACTTACCACCATGGTATTAGCCAACCATTCAGGGTAGAAAACCTCTTTGATTGCCCCAGCCTGTTTAAGCTTACAGACCTCGTATTTTACAGCCTCAGCATGTTCTTTAGATGAACGCTAAGGTAGTTGTTTCTTTGGGGTAGCCTTGGGGTTAACATTCAAGTGGTGGCAGATAAACTTAGGATCAACCCTAGGTGCTTCATATGCACTCCACGCAAAAACATCCAAATTACCCTTCAAAAAGTCTACCAGCTGCTTTTTATCCTTTACTGAGAGTTGAATCCCAACTTGAAATTATTTATCTATATCCTCGCCAATGATGACCCTTTCTAACTCCTCATATGATACTGGACTATTCGAGGAGGTAGGCAGCCCGGGCTGTGGTTGCTAAAATGTCAGCGCCACTTCTGAAGAGCCAATTTCAGCAACACAATGATCAACCGCCGCTACCATACATTGCCTAGCCACTAATTGGCATCCTACTAGCTCGGCCACCCCCTCATTAGTAGGATATTTTACCTTAACATGCAACGTAGATGAGACCGCCCCCATGGCATGTAGCCACGGTCTGGCTAGGATGGCGGTATATGGCGAAAAAGCATCTACTACTATGAAATTCACACTCACCACCTTATCCCCAATTTGTACAGGCACTCGAATCATCCCCAACGGAATAGTAGTATTTCCATCGAACCCGATCAATGGAGCATCATATTGGCCCAAATCCTCAAGTTTGTGTCCTAGACCTTTAAACAAGTCGGGGTACATAATCTCTACCCCACTACCATGATCAACCATTATTCTCTTGACATCGAACCCTATTATCCGCAAAGTTATCACCAAGGCATCATCATGTGATTTAATCATTCCTAACTTGTCTTTCTCAAAAAATCCTATGATTGGCTGCTCCAAAACTCTGGCCTTCTTACATGGTGCCTTTTCTTCGGATCCTGCCATTTGTGGCGACACTAATATTACCCCGCTAACTGGATGAGATTCTCTTTCGGTGTTGCGAACATGACATTTATCGTTCTCAAGGATGACCGAGGTGCTCCACTTCTCTATGGTCTTGTCGCGAGTCGATTTCCTTGACTATCTGGTTGCTGCAAAAATTGCTTTAACTTACTAGCTTTAATCAACTGATTAAGGAAGGCTTGCAAAGTTCTACATTCCTCAATCGTATGACCTCGGTCCTAATGGTACTGACAATACAAATTTTGGAGTACTAAAATAAACAAAAAAAAGTTAAAAGACTGAAATAAAATATGAAAAAAGTTAGATGGTCAATTTTACATTTTAGCCTATAATATTTTCCTCTTTAATCCTTGTTAACAATTTGTGGGGGTAAAAGTAAAACTCACAAGAATTGAAGTCCCACCTAACCAAAAGTAAAAAAAGCAAAAGTACCCTGTAATAATATAATTGGAGAAAATTTCCCATTAATGATGGAATAATATACTTGTTGGTGGGTTGAAGAAAAGCGTGGTTTAGTTTGAGTGTCAGAGTGAATTGTGGACTGCTAATGCACCGCGTGGACTTCATTGACCAGAGTAGGCCCTCAGGCTTTTGAGACAGTGGGTTCCACTTCCAAGGGGCAATGGATAGTTGGATACTTTGGTTCCGTTTGGTATCGTATCTACACATATATATTTTAAAAAATTATAAATAATATTTTTTAAATTTAAAAAATTATAAATAATATTTCTCAAACTACTTTATCAAACACACCTAAAAGGCTAAAATTCTCAAAGATAATTTTCACTACTGTAAATAAATTTAAAACCTTTATAAAAAGTAATAATAAAATTCTCAATTTTGATGAAAAGAAACTGCAACAACCTTCTTGCAAGAAACCTCTTACTTTTTTGAACCATGACCAGTAAATAAGCATAGTCTTGCTTTGTGTGGGTTTGGAATAACCACGTCTGCGTTTCTATCTTTTTTTTTTTTCTTTTTTTTTTATTCAGCGCATGAACAGTATCGGAAGACAATTTTCACTGTAACACTACTGTTTATGTACTGTATTGTTACTGTTTACGTACTAAAAAATATTAAAATAAATTTCAGGTAATATTTACACATTTAAAACTTATTTTACTATAATATTTTTAATTTTTAGTTTTCAGTTTTCAATTTTAGTAATAATAAATTTAATCCAAACATACCCTCCTTTATGTGTGAACTATAGCCAGTTACTTTTTAAACTTTCTAAGTACCAGTTACGCTCTTTACGTTGCAACAATATCATGGAAATGACTTTTTGAACTTTCTAGGAACATATTGATGGTCTTTGCGGTCAAATTTTCGCATTGCAAAATCTAGGATGAAAACCAAAAATTTCTTCATCGAACTTTTAATATTTTAATTAAAAACTGACAAATTTATTGTAAAGATATTAAAGGGGTGTTTGGTTATAGTTTTCAAACAACTATTTTTAGTTTTTAAACAATCTTTCACGTATTTCAACATACTTTTTTACTTACATGTATTTTTATAAATATTTTCAAATAATAATTTTTAATTTTTAAACACGTGTACCAAATGAATCCTAAAATATTTAGTTTGAATTGTTTTGAATTATATAACTCAAAACTCATCCCTCAAAACTCGAAAAATATGGAGCCCATTATGTTGAAATCTAACAATTGTGATGAAAAGTAATATTTTATAGTACTCAAAAGCAAGGCCAGCTCTAGTCGATCACCGAAAAAGTCCATATTGTACATCACCGGTTCACACTGAATCCATTCTCTAATCTAAAAAGCAGAGCCAGCCAACTGGAATCCACCCTATAATCCAAAAAGCAGGGCCAGCTGTTATCAATGAAGGATGAGTCTGACGTGAGCTTATTTCTTACGGCTTATTAGCAAAAGTCTAAAAAGGAGAGAGAGAGAGAGAACTCAGTTTCAGAGTACGTGTATCACTGAGAGTAAACAAGAAAAAAATATCTAACACAGTAATTTAAACAGTAACCAAATATGGCATCGCTTTTTTTTTTTTTTTTTTTTTTAATGCAAGACAACTTATAGACAAGACCACGGAGATTATTCAGACTCCAGACCTCCTGACACACGCTAACATTTTTTATTTTTTGATAGGCACTCGCACACTAACATCACTTCACACGCTAAAGTTCTGTTTTTTTTTTTTTTTTTTTTTTGCAAAAATGTAAAACTTTTTTTTTAATTTTTTTTTATTTCAGTCTCTTAATTAATTTTTGTCAATGTAAGATTTTATTAGAACTTAGTTAAGAACTGTCATTAATTAAGCAAAAATGACGTCATCTTGACTTTTTTTATAATAAATTTTGAAATTTAAAGAAAAAAAAATCTGAAAAAAGAAACCGATTCAGAATCCGTCACCTAACTCCATCACCGAACTGAGCTCATTCTCGCCAAGCTGGATAGTGTACTTCTTTCTCACATGGTGACTCTTTGCAATATCTGACAAATTACATACAATCTTAGAGCATTTCCATCAGCTGTTCTATAAAAAATGTCATTTTAACACACCAAACACCTACTTTATCATTTTAACACATCATTTTACAACATACCATTTATCAGATGTTCTATTCTTCAATTCTATACATTAAAATAATATTTTCAACACATTAAAATAATATATCATCATCTTCAACAAATCAACAACAAGAAACAACGGCACACCCAGCACTGCCACCAACAACCACTGCCGCCGCACCCACCAGAAAAAACAAAAAAAGAAAAGCAACCCACAACCGCCGCACCCACAGCCACAGCCACTCGAATCACAACCCACAACCGCCGCACCCACAATCAACCCACCAAAATCAACCCACCCGCACCCACAGCCACAGCCACTTGAATCAATCCACAGCCACTCGAATCACAACCACCAAAACAGAAAAACAAAAACAAAAAACACAACCCACCACCGACCCACCGCATCCCACACACCCACCCACTGCAGACCCACCCGCTGCCGCCACCAAACCTTACACCCACAACCCAATCAACCCACCACCTTCGGTATCGCTGATCTCTGCCTCGTCGGAATGAATCGGGTCGGATCTCGGTCTCTGTATGAAAGTTGCAGTGTGGTGGTGATGGCTGTTGCAGACGGAGAGAGGAAGAGAGTGAGAAAAGAAAAATGAAAGTGAGAAGGGAATAGGAGCTGTTGCAGACAGAGAGAGGAAGAGAGTGAGAAAAAAAAATGAAAGTGAGAAGACAGAGAGAGGAAGAGAGTGAGAAAAAAAAATGAAAGTGAGAAGGGAATAGGAGCTGTTGCAGACGGAGAGAGGAAGAGAGTGAGAAAAAAAAATGAAAGTGAGAAGGGAAGGAGCAACGGATATATGGAGACCAGAGAGGAGAGAGAAAAGTGATTCAGTGAATAAAATAAGAAAAAAAATTATAGCATTCCTGTCCGTACCGTCTCATATTTGAGACGGTACTGTAGTGGTGTGCCAAATTTTTTGGCATTTGGCACACCTCATGAGGTCAGTTTTTTTGTATTTGGTGTGCCAAATGCCAAAATATTTGGCATTTGGCACACCTGATGGGAATGCTCTTAGAGCGCTTCAATTTCAGACATGTGCATAAAAAGTAAAAACTCTGAAATTAAAAAAAAAAAAAATTCAAACAAAAATCAATTTATTAGCACATAGGGTCCGTTTGGATACAACTTATTGTTGCTGAAAGTTGCTGAAAACTGATTGTTGCTGAAAACACTGTAGCAAAATAAATTTTAAATGTGTGAATAATACCGTGGGACCCATTTTTAATATTTTTTAATGTGTAAATAGTGCATGAACAATGCACACACTGTTCATGCACAGTAATTTTTTCTCACAAAGTCAACAAAAGACTGTTCATGCACAGTAATTTTTTCCCACAAAGTCAACAAAAGCTGGCAAAAAAAAAAAAAAAAAAAAAGAAAACGCGTAGGAGGAAAACGCACCGTAACTAAACTTTCTATCCAAACCCACACATAGTGTGTTACAGTAATGAAATAGCCTTGCACAACTGAGACAAAGATTTTCTCATACTAATAAGAGTTAGCTACTGAAGCAATACAGTAATCCAGCAAGTACAACAAATAATAAGCACAAACTAAAGTTATAGAAGATCCAGCATATGAGAACCCATCTTCCTAATCACACAAACCCCATTAATCTCTCACAAACACCGAAATCAATCTAGCCATCGCTAACCCAAATTTGGGTGTAAATACTAATACCATATAATTAAAAAAATACATGCCTTTTTGGAGTTTGCTGAGATAGTTAGATTTGGCTTCGAAATCGCGCTGTAGTTCTCTAATATCGGTTGAGGAAGACATTTGAGTGTGCTGCTTCTTCTCCTGGTTTTATGAAGAAATGAAAGAATTGGGAAAAACTGAATTACTTCATTAATTTAGATTATGAGTATATATATAAATGATTATGTTGCACTGAGGCTGAAACAGAAAACAGAGTGCTTAACAAACTAATGCAACTGCCTAATAACCAATCTCACGTGTTTCCAAACTAAGCTACTCACGTGTGAACACTAATGACATTCCAAAATAAAACTAAACTACCAGTCGTTTATTATTTACAACTCAAAACAGCTACTGAACGACAAGAGCATCAAATATAGCTTTTTGAACTTCAGCTATGCGTGTTGAACCTTGTTTCTTCTGCTCTAATTACTTGCCTTGATCTTGATACTCCCCCTCAAGATGGACTCCAGGTTGATAAATGTTTATAAGACCCATCTTGGACAAAAGTTTTGAAAATTGTTTGTGACTCAGAGCCTTAGTAAGTAAGTCTGCCAGTTGAGACTGTGTTCTGACATGAATGAGCTTGATAACTCTCTCCAACACCTTATTCCTCACAACATGGCAATCAATTTCTATATGCTTCGTTCGCTCATGAAATACAGGATTGGAACCTATGTGGAGAGCTGCTTGGCTGTCACAGAACAGCAATGCTTCTCTATTGTGATTGACTTGAAGATCCTTCAACAAATAGAGAATCCAAACAATTTCACAAGTTGAAACAACCATTGCCCTATACTCCGCTTCTGCTAAGGATCTGGAAACAGTGGATTGTTTCTTTGATTTCCATGAAACCAATGATTCTCCAATGAATATACAATATCCAGTAATAGACCTTCTGGTATCCGGACATGAAGCCCAATCAGAATCTGTAAAGCCTTTGACATGCAACTCTGAACTTGCTGAGAAGAAAATCCCTTTACTAGGTTCACCTCTTTAAGTATTGCAGAACCTTAAGTGCTGCCTCAAGATGTGGTTTTCTTGGTTTAGCCATAAATTGGCTTAGTTTGTGAATTGCAAATGTGATATCAGGCCTAGTAATGCTTAGGTACAATAACCTTCCCACCAATCTTCTATACTGACCTGGGTCATCAAGTAATAAGCCTTCATGTTTACTAAGTTTTAGATTCAGATCCATAGGAACTTTGACAGGTTTGCAACCAAGAAGTCCTGCATCCTCCAAAATCTCAAGGGCATATTTCCTTTGACACAAAGAGATTCCTTTGGTTGTTCTAGCTACCTCCAAACCAAGAAAATATCTCAATGCACCCAAATCCTTCAACTTGAATTTCTGATTCAGCATTACCTTAAACTGATCAACTTGCTCTTTGTCATTGCTTGCTATAAGAACATCATCAACATAGACTAATAAAACAATAAAAGAAGCTCCTTATTTCCTGGTAAAGAGTGAATAATCTGCTTTGGATTGAATGAAGCCAAGCTGAATAAGTGTGGTTGAGAATTTAGAGAACCACTGTCTTGATGCCTGTTTAAGACCATAAATGGACTTGTTTAATCTGCATACAAGCTGCTCTCCATGCTCCCCCTTGCTGTGAAATCTAGGTGGAAGAGCCATATATACTTCTTCATGTAAATCACCATGAAAAAAAGCATTATTTACATCAAGTTGGCTAAGGAACCAGCCCTTCATAGCAGCCACTGCCAGAACACACTTCACAGAAACCATCTTAGCAACAGGACTGAATGTCACAAGGTAATCCAAACCCTCCTTTTGGGTAAAGCCCTTTGCAACCAACCTAGCCTTATACCTTTCAACAGCCTCATCAGCCTTATACTTAATCCTATATACCCATTTGCACCCAATAGGATGTTTTGCATGAGGCAAGGGAGTGATAGTCCAAGTATTGTTTGCTTCTAAGGCTGCAATCTCAGCATCCATGGCTTCTTGCCACTTAGGATCAGACACTGCTTGTGAAAAATGTTTAGGTTCTTAGGTGATACAAATGGAGCAACAAAAGGATTTGTAGGTGGAAGATAAATTGTCATAAGAAAGGTAAGAAGAAAGAGGATAGGAAGTACCTGATGATTGGAGCTGATTGGAATGAGATGCAGATGAAACTTGGTTACAATGGTAAGCCTTAAGATAGGATGGAGGTTTAGGCACCCTATTGGATCTTCTAGGGACATCAGGGGTTACAACTGGAGTAACAGAAACATCATGCTCAAATATGTCAGAAACAACATGATCAAGGGCATTAGGAAAGGCTTGATCATCTGAGTCAAGATCATGATATATTTGTACAATGGAATCAGTACTGACAGAAGAGATAGGATCAAGAAAAGCTGGAGAAATGGAAGGAAATTTAGGCAAAGGAATTAAGGCAAAAGGAGGAAGGGAAGTGTGTGAGGCAAAAGGGAAAACCTTTTCATGAAAGATCACATCTCTAGAAATGAAAATGGAATGAGATTGAAGATCAAGTAGTTTGTAACCTTTGATATTAAAAGGATACCCTAAGAAAACTGATTTCCTAGCCCGAGGAGTGAACTTGTGTTTATGTGGAGAAACATTAGTGGCAAAACAAAGACAGCCAAAAGTTTTAAGATGAGAGTAAGAAGGAACTTGATTGAAAAGGACCTCATGTGGGGACTTATGTTGCAGAAAAGGGGCAGGAAGTCTATTGATCAAATAGACAGCTGTGAGAATGCAATCACCCCAGAAAATAAGAGGAATGTTGGACTGAATTTGTAGGGCCCTAGCTGTTGCCAAAATATGCTGGTGTTTCCTCTCCACAACTGAATTTTGTTGTGGAGTGTAAACACAGCTTTGTTGATGAATAATACCTTTAGAATTGTAGAATTCAAACATGTTAAACTCTAAAGCATTATTAGTTCTGATGGACTTAATTTTGGTTTGAAATTGAGTATGTACCATATTGTAAAATGAAACAATCAAAGGCCTAACTTCTGATTTTGCTTTCATAAGGAAAACCCAAGTAGCTCTTGATGCATCATCTACAATGGTAAGAAAATATCTATGTCCAGCAGTGGTAGGAATGGAAAAAGGTTCCCAAACATCCATATGAACAAGATCAAAAGAATGAGCAGCTCTTTTATTATCAAAGGGAAAGGGTAGTCTCTTTTGCTTTGCCAAAGGACATACAACACAATCTTTAGTACAACAATTTTGCAAGAAAGGAAAAGTATGTCCTAAAGAATGAAGTTTATTATCGGATGGATGTCCTAATCTAGAATGCCATAGAGAATACAAATTGGCAGAAGAAACAGAAGATGAAAAAGAAGTAAATGAGCTGAATTTATTCTTGAGAAGAAAATCATCAAGAGACTTGGAAGCTGTGGAAAGGCTAGAACCTTGTAACAAATAGAGTCCATCATACATTCTGCCCATTCCAATCGTGTTCCAACAGGTAAGGTCCTGTATAAAGCAATAGTTGGAAAGAAATACCAGGCAAAGGGGCTGAGAATGAGTTAAGGCACTGACAGAGATCAAATTAAATGAAAAAGAAGGCACACATAGGACATTTGTGAGGGTAATGTGTGAAGAAAGTTTAAGTGTACCAACATGAGTCACAAAAGCAGCCTCTCTATTAGGTAATTCAACCACAGAATTAGAAATTGCAGTAAAAGAAGTCAACAAATGCATTGAACAAACTATATGATTTGTAGCACCAGTATCTATAACCCAAGTTTCAATACCAAAAGCTTTTCTATTCACAACCTTAGCAGAAAAGACTGAATGTGGTGAAGAAATAGTACCTGCTACTGCATTGGATGACAAAGATATGGCATTAACCATATGAGGTTCTGGAACTGATGAAGTGTAATGAACTCCAATCAAGGACAGAAGCTGTTGATACTGATCAGGGGTAAATGCAGGTGCTTTAGTAGTGGTAACATGAGTAGAATCAACCATTGGAGCTAAGCATTGACCCTAAAACTGATTTGCAATTGCTGAAACTTGATGAGCCATCATATTTCTGTTCTTAAATTTGTAACCTGGTGGGAAACCATGCAGCTTGTAGCACTTATCCACAATGTGACCCAATTTTCCACAGTAAGTGCATAAAGGCCTTTCTTTTCCTTTTGGATTGTTACCTGAGCTCTTGGTGGCCAAAACCGTAGACTTAACTCTAACAGAATTGACAACTGATTTCTGCATTTCCTCTTGGATGAACAAAGAATGGGCCTTGTTAATAGAAGGCAGTGGATCCATAAGCAAAATTTGTGTTCTGACTTGAGAAAACACATCGTTAACTCCCATAAGAAACTTCATTGTTGCTTCTTTTGCTTGTAGATCCTTCAACCTTTGATTAACATTGCATACACATTTGCCACAGGTGTATTGGGGAAATGGACTAAGATTCTGAAGCTGATCCCACAAGACCTTAAGCTGAGTGAAGTAGTCAGTGAGAGATTGTTCTCCCTGATGAATCTCAGCAATTTCCTTCTGAATGTTGAAAACCTTGGTCCCATTCCCTTGACTGAAGGTGTCTCGAAGCTCAGTCCAAATCTCAAAGGTAGTATTTCTGTAAATGATACTACCCTGAAGTTTTGGTGATACTGAGTTAGTAATCCAAGTACCAACTATGTTATTAGCACGAATCCATGCTTGAATAGCAGTTGGTGAATTCACGAGTGGAGAAGAAATGGTGATGGATCCATCTATAAAACCAAGTTTATTCTTACCAATCAAAGATTTCCTCACTGATCTCGCCCGTGCAGAATAGTTCTCTTCTCCAATCAAAAGCTGAGAAGAAAGAACAGCTCCTGGATTTTCTCCAGGATGTAAGAACAGGGGATCATTGAGATTATATGATTCTTGTGAGGAAGACGAAGATTCAGTGTTAGTTGTTGGTGCATCCGCCATTGAAGCAAAAGGAAAAGCTTAAATCCTTGAGATTTTGAGGAAGCTTGAGAAAGCCGAAAGAAAATCGTGAAAGGATTTGAAGAAAGATTGAGAACAACAATGGCGAAAAGAGAGAAACAACAATGGCGAAAAGAAATCCCAAATTCGTAAACCCTAGAATTCTAAGTCTCTAGAGAGCTCTGAACGGTTTTAGACCCCTTAAACACACACAGATTGCGTAGCCTAGATTAATTAGCCAAGTTGTTACTTAGTCAAATTAAGCAATTCTAGGTTAAAACAATCCAAACAATCATATC
The DNA here is from genome assembly GCA_963669245.1 of Quercus cerris. Classification (NCBI taxonomy): domain Eukaryota; kingdom Viridiplantae; phylum Streptophyta; class Magnoliopsida; order Fagales; family Fagaceae; genus Quercus; species Quercus cerris. Next base: position 7,647,877 of record OY770008.1, read on the forward strand.
AAGATATAAAGCAGCGGAAAATAAATAACACAAGATATGATCACCCAGGAAACCACACGGTAAAAACCTGGGGAGGATTTGACCCACCGATCCTCAAGGCTAACCTGAATTCACTATGAAAGAATTGAAGTTCGTACAAAAGGACTACAAGCTCCCCGCTCGACTTCCTAATGCTACCCACCAGTAGAACTTCCTGACACGACCACGCGCAGGCTCCGAATCTACGGACTACTTCTTTCTTGAATTCTTCAATCAGCTACAAGCTCCCCGCTTGCTTTTCTTTTTAAGTTCCAATGGTTGCAACAGTAACGATCTTCAAGATGTTGAAATAATCTCCACCATGAAAACCCTAAGTTTTGTGTAAAGGAAAGCTCCTCAAAGATCTCACACGAGATTCACACAAAACAGCAATGTATGAGCAACAATACAATATGGACAACCTTCAAAAACGTGGCTAGGGTTTTATTTATATACCTAGGGTAAAAACATAAAACCCTAAACGTTTAATGAAGTAGGGCTGAGTTGGAAATTCTGCAGAAAATTCAACCTGTGCGATTTTCGATCGATCGAGTCTATTCTTCGATCGATCGAGCCAGGCCGAGAGTCCCAAGTACTTCTGCAACCACTCGATTCCAACTTTACAATATTAAACCAACTTTGAGCAAGTCTAAAGAAGACACCATACAATGTTTTGATCATGGTTTGCCAACATTACAAATTAGAGTTCTAAATACATAAAATCCTAAGACCTTAGAACCTAACAAGCTCTAATACCATATGAAGAAATGAAAGAATTGGGAAAAACTGAATTACTTCATTAATTTAGATTATGAGTATATATATACATGATTATGTTGCACTGAGGCTGAAACAGAAAACAGAGTGCTTAACAAACTAATCCAACTGCCTAACAACCAATCTCACGTGTTACCAAACTAAGCTACTCACGTGTGAACACTAATGACATTCCAAAATAAAATTAAACTACCAGTCGTTTATTATTTACAACTCAAAACAGCTACTGAATGACAAGAGCATCAGATATAGCTTCTTGAACTTCAGCTATGCGTGTTGAACCTTGTTTCTTCTGCTCTAATTGCCTGCCTTGATCTTGATAGGTTTCTGACTCTCGCTACCGCTGAGTTCTCTGGTTTGGTTTTTTTTTTTTTTTTTTTTTTTTTTTTTTTTTTTTTTTTTTTTTAATTCTGAAATTTATTTAAAAAAAGCCAAAACGATGTCATTTTGGCTCAATTAACGGTAGCTCTTAACTGAATTCTAACGGAATCCCATATTGATAAAAATTGAAAGTTAGGAGACTGAAATGATAAAAATAAAAGTTAGAGGACTGAAAGAAAAAGACTGAAAGTTAGAGGATCAGTTTTGTATTTTTGCTTTTTTTTTTTTTACTTCACACGCTAACTTTTTTTGGCTCCCAGTCCTGGATCACGCTTCACACCATATATATATATATATATATTTTTTTTTTTTTAAAACAAAATTATATATAGGGATGTGTAGAAAACTCACCGATCCGTCAAATTCGACCCGACCCAACCCAACCCGCCAGGTTGGGTCGGTTTTTAAGGCTTGGTGGGTTGGGTTGGGTTACAAAATTTTTGTTTATAGCGGGTCGGGTTGGGTTTGGGTTATAAAATTACAAACCCGCCAAACCCGACCTGACCCACCCATATTTAATATATATTTAATTATTTTTTTAAAAAAAATCAGCTGTAGAGCACTTATATATATATTTAATAATTAAAAAAAAAAAAAAAACCAGCGGTAGAGTAGCACTTATTCGGTTCCTCCTACTAATACTAATTTAATATATATAATATTATATAATTAATATATTTTTTTTAAATAACCAGTTCTTCTTATCCAATTAGTTCACACAAACCCTAATAAATTACTATTGTTGTTTAGTCATTAGTATTGTTTACCTTTAAGGAGTTACATTGATACTAATTTTTAAGTTTTTTTTAAATATTAATATTTATATTTTTTTCTACTCAATTTAATAATAATAAAAAAAAGAATTTGTCAAACTCATGAGTTCAACCCGACCCATGTGGGTTGGGTTGGGTTGGACTTATGTGATGGGTTGGGTTGGGTTGGGTTGAATTTTTTTTGACCCACCATGGTGGGTTGGGTCAAAAAGTCCCCTCAACCCGACCCAACCCAACCCATGCACGCCCCTAATTACATATATATTAAAATACTCGAGTCAGTTCGGTTCTCAGTGGTGTGCACATCTTGGTGCCAATGGTCGCACCGGTCCGATGTCAGTACTGAAGAGATGCCGCCAACCATCGTGCCGAAAACTTTCGTCGAAGCCCTAAAAGGGGTGGATCGGTGTGTTCAGACCGGTTATAGTCGGTGCCGGTAGATCAACAAACAGGCCTAATTACATCTTTCATCTTAGACATAATTCCATCAAAGTAGGTTCTTCAAACTGTTGAAAAAATTGGTTTTGCATCTCATACAAAACCTGCAGCGAAAGCAACACAAGAATTTATTTCATTTATGAGAGATAACATATAACCTTGAATTCTAAACAAATAAGAGAAAGTGTACCTTGATGCAGTGAAATTCAAAATAAGACTTGAGAATACCTTCAATCTTTATCTCAATTCCATATGGTACCCAAGATAAATGGTCTCTCAATCAGTTCTTAAGTACGTTGATTTTCCAAAAAACAAGTTTATTCAAAAGATGTTGTTCTTATGGTAGAGAAAAGCTGTTTTCTTTTCTTTTAATCATATGTACATAATTAATTGCCTTGATAATTACTTTATTAATAACTCTTATTAAATAAATAATTTATTATCTAATTAGGTTAGTTTTTGGGTCTGCCCTTCTCTCATTCTATCAACCTTTTACTTCGTATCTTTCTGTCTCTTATTTGTCTTTATTTTCATCTCCTCCACTCGTTATGCACTTTTAGGTTATACTAGCAAAATACCCATCTGTACAGTTAATTCACATTTTAAAAGGAACAGATGCCTAAAAAAAATTAGGAAAAAAAGAAGAAGAGAAATTTCATAATGAATTTTTAGCATACATCATGAGTTCATGACCAAGCAACATAATTTCTGGACTGATATCAAAGACAAAACCGTGGTGGCTGCTACCAGCTATATCAATGGGAGATTCAGCAATGGTGTGAGAGAGTATTTTTTTTTTTTTGGTAGCTGAAAGACAGAGAAAAGAGCAAAGAAAGAGCAGAAGGTGGGTGTCACGCGGATTGCTGACCTATCCTTATTAGGTGTCAATTTTTTATGAATTTCATTAAATAAATAGTTGAGATTAAAACTATTGCACAGTGGGATCTCAATCCCCTTAGAAAAACAAAACTGGATACAAAACATCCTAGTTCGCTTTGAACAACTCTCTGACTGTGTGTGTTTCAGTTAGATTTTGCTGGTAATGAATCATCTCTGTCATTTATGCCCATCATACTTTTTCAGTATTCTCGGATTCAGATCTATTCGGCTGTAGAAAAATTTGATGAATTGATATATCTGCCTCCATTCTTTAATTGATTAAAATGTATTGTCCCATTAATTGAAACGACTGAATGATGCACGAATTAAGGCACTATGTTTACCAAAAAAAAAAAGAATTAAGGCACTACACCTATTAAAAAAAAAATTTGACTAACGTGCTTAAGGTCTGTTTGGATACAACTGAAAATTGAAAATTGAAAACTGAAAAACACTGTAGCAAATAATTTTTAAATGTGTAAATAATACCGTGGGACCCATTTTTAATGAAAAAGTTACTGAAAAGTGAAATTTGTGGGTCCATAAACAGTAAAATTTGTGCTAAAAAATCAACTATTGCGCAACAGTACATAAACAGTAAAAAATGACTGAAACCCATAAAAAAAAAAAAAAAAAAAAACTGAAAACGCAAACACAAATCGTGAACGCACAAGCCAAACGAGCACTTAGTAAATAGCGAGAAAATAATTTTCTCACCGATTACCGATAAAAAAGCTGCTCATATGCTTATCAATGAGAAAGCTTCTCAATAAATGATAAACATACTACTTGGATTTTATAAAGCTTTTTTAAGATGACAGCTAATGTGCTTAACTATTTGAGAGAGTCTCAATAGTCATATTCTGTTGGAAAGGATGTCACCAGTTCACGCTTGACATTGACAAGAGTAATATCTGAGTCTTTTGGCTAAATATTGCTAAAATTAAAATATATTTGCGTTATAGGTACTGTTTGAAGTTATTTGTAGAAATGAGGAGAGAGATTGAATTTCGGCAACAGTATTGCCGAAATTCAACAAAAAGTAGGAGAGAGAATGAGAAAAAGGAGGAAAGAGAAAAGCCTAATGTCAGGAACAGTAAATCTTGAATTTCGGCAACAGTGTTGCCGAAATTCATCTGCCCAAATTTCCTATACTACCCGGATGTGTGAGAAGTGTAATAATGAGTGGGTGCCAAAAAAAAAATGGTAATTGTGGCAATGGTATTGCCGAAAATGGTAGGAGAAAAAAAAAGTGAATGCGGAAGAATTAAAGAAAAATATATAAAGTGTTACGTACACAATATTTTTACAATATTTTCACAACAAATCACAAGTAACTGGTTATTATTAATTCAAATTTAAATTTAATATTGAGATTACTATTTTAATCCAACAATAACAATAAGTAACAACCTGACACTTAGAATTTGTTGTAAAAAATGTGTGCACTTCATTTCTTTAAAAAAAAAAAAAAATTCAATTGTGGCAATGGTATTGCCACAATTGAAAAAAAAAAAAAAATTCCCACAATTTCGGCAATACCATTGCCGAAATTGTGGGAAATTATTATTTTTTTTTAAAATGTGGCAATGGTATTTCGGCAATACCATTGTCACAATTGAAAATTTTTTTTTATTTTTTATTTTTAGAAATGAAGTGCACACAATTTTTACAATATTTTTACAACAAATTTTAAGTGTCAGGTTGTTACTTATTGTTATTGTTGGATTAAAATAGTAATCTCAATGTTAAATTTAAATTTGAATTAATAATAACCAGTTACTTGTGATTTGTTGTGAAAATATTGTAAAAATATTGTGTACGTAACACTTTATATATTTTTCTTTAATTCTTCCACATTCACTTTTTTTTTTCCCTACCATTTTCGGCAATACCATTGCCACAATTACAATTTTTTTTTGGCACTCACTCATTATTGCACTTCTCACACATCCGGGCAGCATAGGAAATTTGGGCAGATGAATTTCGGCAACACTGTTGCCGAAATTCAAGATTTACTCTTTCTGACATTAGGCTTTTCTCTTTTATCCTTTTTCTCATTCTCTCTCCTACTTTTTGTTGAATTTCGGCAATACTATTGCCGAAATTCAATCTCTTTTCTTATTTTTACAAATAATTTCAAACAATACCTATAACGCAAATATATTTTAATTTTAGCAATATTTAGCCTAATGATTCGTAATATCTCCTGTATTCCCTTTTTCGTAGGAGACTTGAAAAAAATATCTTTCACGGTGAGAATGAGTGGCCTTAATGAAGTAGGCCTTCTCGACCATATTTTGTCTTTCACTTGCTTTTTCCCTCTTACAGAGTCACATGGCCTTCATTTATTTTGTTTTCAAATGGGTCATCTGCATCTTTTAATTATTGTGGTCCCATGGTTGCATCTGAATTTGTTTTTGTCACTGATTACTGATAACGAAAAAGCTTCTCACATAAATGATAAATGTACGGAGTGTCATTGAGCTCATCAATGTAAATGATAAAAAAGCAGCTCACGAAAATGCTTCTCACATAAATAATAAATATACGGAATGTCATTAAGCCATTGAATTATCCTTGAAAGATATGCACTGAATGTCAGTAAGTCATTGAAGAACAAAGCAATTGTCTCTCCTTGAAGAATTAAAACAGTTTTAGAGGATATTTTGTTTCTAGTCAAATATTTTGGTAATGTATCATTTTCTTTTATACATAGAGATGACAATGTTATTGCTCATCTTCTAATTCAATAAGTTGTTCTTTTGAATTAGAGTGGGTCAGTTCTCATCTCTAACTTGTAGCTGATGTTAGCTAAGGCTTTAGATAGAAATAGTCACAGCCCTCCATGGACTCTATATCTTTTGTTTCTCCGTATCAATAAAGTATTTATTTAGGAAAAAAAAATGTACTACTTAGGTTTTATGCTTATGAACAGTAACATTTTAAAATCATACCTTTATCTTGATCATTCGCATAAGTCCGTTCAAAATTTTCATTTGTTTTAGCATCAAAATCTAATCACAAAAAAATAAAATAAAATAATAATAATAATAATTTAGGGATGTGACGATCATTTTGTGTTTTTGAGTTAAATAGTTAGGGCAGCATGTGCAAGGGCACGTGCTAGCCGTGGAAAAAAGAAGTAGTGATTAAGATTAATTCTAAATTTTATTGGTATCACAAAATAAAGATATAAATCATTTGATTTTTAAAATATATGGAGATTTACATTAATCAAAAGAGACATTAATTTTAAGAATTTTGATAATTATGTCATAAAAAATTAATCTCATTCGTATAAGACAGTGACTGATCCTAGTCCAATATTTTATTATTTTATTTTAACCTATAACTTACACCTCAATAGTTGTGAATATATTGTAATAACAACAATATGCCATGACATTTTTAGTTGTGCTAGATCTAGGTATGATATTTTATTATTTTATTTTATTTTATTTTGACCCAAAAGGAATTAGCACATGCGTCACAATATTTTTACAATATCTCTATGTATACATTGTACTTAATTACAATGTAAATTTATATTGTAGACACAAAAAATTAGCAAATTTTGTACAATATTTATCATTTTTTGTGCAAATGTGTATAATATTAATCACTTTTGTGTATTTATAACGTAAACTTGCATCAAGTACAAAGTAAACATATAAAGATTTAAAAAAAAAAAAAAAAAAAAAAAAAAAAACAAAGATCAAACCAACTGGCATACTTGAAGGAAAAAACAAAACAAAAAGTGCACCTCACTAATTGATTAAACCAAAAAAATACTATTCATGAGCCTTTGGCTCTTTTTATATAGTTAATAGATATACTAGTTTACATAAATATTTAAAAGGAAAAAAAAAAAAAACTTTAGCACTGTAGAAATTAATGTTAAAATGTTGTGGACTAAGCATTTTTTTTATTTGATCTATAAAAAACTAAGATCTCAACAATTGTGAAAATATTGTGATAACAATAAGTGTTGTAACATTTTCTCAAAACATTTATTTTTAGTTGTGGTTGGTCACAGACTCATATTTTATTATTTTATTTCGACTTGTAAGAAATTGATACGTCAATAATTGTGAAAATATTTTGAAATTTATTATGTCAGTATAACAATATATATAACAGCTTACATAAATATTTCGACTTGACCCCAAGTGCTTTGAGCACTTCTCACCATTACTTTCTTTTCTTCTTTTTTTCTTCATTTTGGGTCAAGTGCTTTGAGCACTTCTCACCATTACTTTCTTTTCTTCTTTTTTTCTTCATTTTGGGTGCCCCACAAGATGGCAGACAATTGACCCAAGTCTTGCTCATTTCTCGCCATTACTTTCTTTTCTTCTTTTTTTCTTCATTTTGGGTGCCCCACAAGATGGCAGACAAAAGTAAAATGATAAGCACTTGACCCAAGTCTTGCTCATTTCTCACCATTACTTTCTTTTCTTCTTTATTTCTTCATTTTGGGTGGCCCACAAGATGGCAGACAAAAGTAAAATGATACTATCTATTTCACAGAAGCACTGGACTCAAGTTGCTTCTGTGAGAAAAAATAATGCACAGAGAAAAATAAACGAATAAGCTGAAGAGCAAGGAACACATAGAGAAAATGAAGAGAAAAAAGTTCTCGAAACAAAGAAAAAACAAAGAAGAGAAGAGAGAGAGAGAGGGATTAGATTGTGAAATTTAGGGATAAATTTGATACTAGGTGAGCAAAAATCATAAAGAAACCAAGTGTTTTTGTTTCATCTCCGTATCCATTTACGGATTTACCCTAGTATGATTGATTGATTTATTTATTTATTATCACTAAAAATCATAAATTCGCACTAAACAGAAGTGTTTCTATACTAGTATTGACTTATTGAAAACCTCATAAGCCGTTATGTGATATAATGAATTCTTTCTTAAATATATGTTTTGAATAACTTAAATTCATTAGTTAAGTTAAATTTTTTTTAAAGCTGAATAAAAATAAAATTTTACTTAAAGAAAAAGCTTTAAATAATTGGACATAAATTGACTTAAAAAAAAAAAAAAAAACCAGCTTATACGATTTGAACAAACATGTTATTAGACTCATTAACTATCCCTTCTCAATTCATTAGTAACAAATTATTTTTTCAAAAATTTAGATTTATTGTTGTGGGGCCTGTTAGTGAAAAAGATATAGTAATCCTCAGAAGTGGGCTCGGGGCCCAACAGCCCAATCCGAGGACGCTTAGTTATTCGAGGATAGCCTAAAATTATTATTATTATTATTAAATGGATAATATAGGAGAAATGAGTGGATATTGTATACAGCGGCATAATGCACGTCCGAGGACACCAAAGTCCGAGGTGAATGTAACTTTCATTTTATTTAGGAGACTTCGCAAAGTTGTATCTGAACTGGAAATTGGGTATAAACCTAAGGAGGAGTCGGGGAAGGTAGCAAATATCTTCCAAGGCCATCACCTTCACATTAAATGCTTTCCAGCTAACCCTCTGGCCGCATTAATGAGGAGGTGATACCTGAACAGTGACTAAGCAGCTTTATGGCCACTGAGCAAAAGTTCCGGTAGGTGCTGGATGGGACAGAAAGGAGCTCCCAAGATAAGAACTACACGTGTACGATGGAAATGGAGGAGAGAATGGAGTATATAACATAGAAATGAATGGAATAAGAAGGAGGATGGTCCATAAAAAAAGAAAAGGGAGACGAACTGAAAGGGAGCCGAAGAGAGTTTTTCTCATTGAATTAACCTAAAATATCCCTTGTTACGTGATGAGTATAGCCTTTCCTGTCAAACGGTACTAATTCTTGTACCCATGCTCTAAAAATTTATTATTTGGGCTTGTTGGGCTGAAAACTCATTCATACTCTGGGTCCAATCCAAATTGAGTCCCTACAATTGGCGCCGTCTGTGGGAAGAACTTGATCTGTTGAGAAGGAAAGGCAGATGTGATACTCACGATGGAAGAGGGAGCATCGCAGCAACCATTAACGGGCCTGCAACAGGCGGATGCTAATCAGCACCAGGTAGAGTCTAGGGGCTCTCAGCACAGTAATTCGTTGGTAGACCATGAATACGGGGGGGATCATGAGGGGAGTACCCGAACAACCCATACAGATAGAAGCCGCTCTCGGGAGAAAGGCCATGCTTCCCCTGTAAAGAGCGGAGGAAATTTGCAGCGTGAGATTAACAAGTTGAAGAGGGAATTGCGATATGAGCGACGAAGGCGTAAGGCTCATGACTCTAGGCACTCCTCTGAGGAGTTGGATGACACCAGTTACAGGCAAAGGTCAAGAACTCCACCCAGTGAATCTTTTTCGTGTGAGGAGGAGTACCACCGTGGGCGAAGAAGTAAGAGCCCGACTCGCCAAGGTCAGGGGAATGATGCCTTGAACAAGGCTTTGAATCAGGTCTCTAAGTCGCCCTTCACGCGACATATTGAGGACGCTAGTCTTCCTCGGCGATTCCACCAGCCTGTGTTCACCATTTATAATGGTCGAACAGACCCAGTGGAACATGTTAGCCACTACAGCCAGAGAATGGCTATTCATGCCAGGGATGAAGCCTTAATGTGCAAGGTTTTCCCGTCTAGCCTGGGCCCAATGGTAATGAGTTGGTTTAATGGCTTGAGAACTAATACTATTGACTCTTTTGAGAAGCTCACCCAGGCCTTTGGTGCCCGTTTTATTACATGTAGAAGGGTTGTTCAACCTTTGGGGTCGCTACTATCCATGTCTATGGGGGAAGGGGAAACCCTAAAAGCCTACTCGGACAGATACTGGGAAATGTTCAACGAGGTAGATGGGGCTCACGATGACGTGGCTATGAACACTTTTAAGGAAGGTCTTCCAACCGAGCACGGTCTGAGGAAGTCTCTGACTGGCAAGCCTGTTACTAATGTATGTCAGCTTATGGATCGGATAGACAAATATAGAAGAGTAGAGGAAGATCAGATGCAAGGCAGAGGAAAGTCTAAAGCCGTAACTCAGGAGAGGAGGGCTCCAGTTCGAGGCCGAAGAAAGCCAGACCGGGCACCTCGTTGGTGTTAGGCTTCTCAGAAGAGGATAAGAGAGGAACCATACAACCGCATGATGATACTTTGGTGGTTACAATTAGGATCAGAGGGTATGACGTTAAGAGAGTGATGGTTGATGATGGAAGTGCCGCCGAGGTAATGTACCCTGATTTATTCAGGGGGCTGAATTTGAAACCTGAAGACCTGACAACATATAGTTCCCCGCTGGTGGGCTTCGAGGGCAAATCGGTCACTCCGTTGGGAATGGTTAGATTACCCGTGCAGACTGGTTCAGATATGGTGGAGGTGGATTTTATTGTGGTGGATGCCTTTTCTCCGTATACGGCTATTTTGGGAAGACCTTGGTTGCATGCTTTGGGGGCTATTTCTTCCACTCTTCATCAGAAAGTGAAGTACCCCTCGGGAGGCGAGGTTTCAGAGATTTTGGGAAACCAGACCATGGCTAGGCAGTGTATGATAATGGCCATTCAACATCGGCCAGAGACAAGCACTTCGGCTGTAGTCGAAGGTGATTTATAGCAATCGAGGGTTCAAGGAGCCCAGTTCGGCGCATCCCCAGAGGAAATGAGATGTGAAGATTTGGAAAGGGTGAACGTTGGTGATGATCCAGAGAAGTATTTTCAGGTCGGGGCTCAGTTGCCTTTGTTAGAGAAAGAACAGTTGGTCGAGGTTCTTAGAAGAAACGTTGATGTGTTTGCATGGAGTGCCTATGAAGCCCCGGGAGTGGATCCGGAGTTCATCTGTCATCATCTGAATGTCAACCCCTCATGTATTCCAAAGAAACAACCACCTCGGCGTCCGTCCAAGGTACACGTCGAGGCTATTAAAGATAAGGTGACCAAGTTAAAGCAGGCTGGGGCAATCAAGGAGGTATTTTATCCTCAGTGGTTGGCCAATACAGTCGTAGTGAAAAAGAAAAATGGAAAGTGGCGTGTGTGTGTTGATTTCACGGATCTTAACAGAGCGTGCCCAAAGGACCCTTTTCCTATGCCCCGTATAGATTAGTTGGTGGATGCTACAGTGGGCCATCCTCGGATGAGTTTCTTGGACGCCTTTCAAGGCTACCATCAGATCCCACTGGCATTGGACGACCAGGAGAAGACTGCTTTTCTCACTCCCACTGGAAATTACCACTACAAGGTAATGCCCTTTGGTTTGAAGAACGCGGGGTCTACCTACCAGAGAATGATGACGAAAATGTTTGTGCAGCAGTTGGGCAGAAACATTGAGATTTATATTGATGATATGGTCGTAAAGAGTAAGGTAGTGGCCGAGCACGTGACGGACCTTAACCACACTTTTGGGATTTTAAGAAGGCATAGATTGCGGCTGAACGCATCCAAATGCTCATTTGGGGTAAGTTCAGGTAAGTTCCTGGGTTACATGGTGACCCATAGGGGAATTGAAGTTAACCCTGATCAGATTAGAGCCATTGCTAATTTGTAACCACCTCGGAATCCCAAGGAGGTCCAGAGGCTGACCGGGATGACCGCCGCATTGAATAGATTCATATCCAGGTCGGCGGATAGGTGCAGGCCTTTTTTCTTACTGCTCCACAAGTGGAAAGGATATGAATGGACTGAGGAGTGTGACTTAGCATTTCAGCAGCTGAAGGAGTATCTATCTCGGCCACCCATCATGTCTAGCCCCAAGGTAGACGAGGTTCTTTTTTCCTACCTAGCGATCACCACTTATGCGATTAGTTTTGTTCTGATACTAGTGGACAATGGAGTACAGCAGCCAGTCTATTATGTGAGTAAGTCTCTTCACGAGGCTGAAATACGCTACCTGCCATTGGAAAAGGCCATTTTAGCAGTGGTGCACGCCACCAGAAAACTTCCCCATTATTTTCAGGCGCATACAGTGGTTGTCCTGACTCAATATCCGATCAAAGCAGTACTTCGGAGTGCAGACTATACTGGTAAGGTTGCCAAGTGGGGCACAATTTTAGTGGCTTTTGATGTCAAGTATATGCCCCGTACTTCCGTGAAGGGTCAGGTGCTCGCCGATTTAGTGGCCGAGTTTGCTGAAGGTCCTGAAGAAATAGAGACAAGCCCAGGTGGCATGGATGAAAAATCGGTTGGCCTCATTTCCGCGCAACCTATCTTACCCTGGACAGTGTATGTGGATGGGGCAGCAAATCAGCGGGGGTCTGGAGTGGGACTTGTATTGATATCTCCTGAGGAAGTCATCATTGAAAAGTCTCTTAGGCTGGGATTCTCAGCTACTAATAACGAAGCGGAGTATGAAGCCTTACTAATAGGGATGGCAATGGTCAATAAGCTGGGCGGAAAGGCTGTGGAAATCTTCTTGGACTCGGGGCTTGTGGTGGGCCAGGTCAGAGATGAGATACAAGAATGCAGGAATACTTGAGCCAGGTTAGGCGTATACAAGCCAATTTTGAATCCTTTAAAATAACTCATATCCCTAGGAGGGGAAATGCCCATGCAGACTTTCTGGCTACTCTTGCCACCTCTTCGGCTCAAAACTTACCTCGGATGATCATGATCGAGGACTTGGGCACACCTACCCGAGGAACAACGGAAACGCTACAGGTCAACCAAATTAGTTCAGCGCGTAGTTGGATGGATCCTATAATACTATTCCTTGAGAAGGATACACTGCCTGAGGACAAGTCAGAGGCAGAAAAGATACGAAGGAAGGCTCCTCGTTTTTGGCTATCCGAGGATAAGAAGTTGTACAAACGCTCTTACTCTGGGCCTTATCTGCTTTGTGTACGCCCTGAAGCGTCGGAAGATCTGCTAGAAGAACTACATGAAGGAATTTGTGGTAGTCACACTGGAGGAAGGTCTTTGTCTCACAGGGCGATTACCCAAGGGTACTGGTGGCCAGGCATGCAAAAGGAAGCACAGGAGTATGTGAGGAAATGTGATCAATGCCAAAGGTTCGCACCAAATATTCATCAGCCTGGAGGAGTTCTCAATCCTCTTTCTAGTCCTTGGCCTTTCGCTCAGTGGGGCTTGGATATCGTTGGCCCTTTCCCTAGAGCAGTAGGAAATAAGAAGTACCTGCAGGTTGGCACGGATTATTTCACGAAGTGGGTTGAAGCTGAGCCTCTGGCTAACATCAGGGATGTTGACGTCAAAAGATTCCTATTAAGGAATATCATTACTCGATTTGGGGTTCCTTAGACTCTCATCTCGGACAACGGTCTGCAATTTGATAGCAAGGCTTTCAGAAGGTATTGTTCCGACTTGGGGATAAAAAATAGGTATTCCACCCCAACCTATCCACAGGGAAATGGACAGGCCGAGGCTGTCAACAAAGTCATAGTGGGTGGACTTAAGAAAAGGTTGGATGATGCAAAGGGAAGATGGGTGGAAGAACTTCCGCATGTTCTCTGGACGTATAGAACAACGCCCCGACGATCAACAGGGGAGACCCATTCTCAATGACGTATGGAGCTGAGGCCGTGATCCCTATTGAAATTGGCTTTCCAACACTGAAAACCAGTAATTTCACCCCGGATGGGAATGATGAGCTGTTAAGGAAAAGTCTAGACTTAATAGATGAGCGACGAGAAAAAGCTATGGTTCAATTAGCGTACTACCAGCACAAGCTGAAGCAGGGTTATGATGCAAACGTCAGACTAAGGCCGTTAGCTCTGGGAGACTTGGTGTTGAGGAAGGTCTTGGGAAATACCAAAAACCCAGCCTGGGGAAAGTTGGGGCCCAATTGGGAAAGGCCATATCATATTACATCTGTCGCGGGGATAGGGGCTTACTATTTAGAAGATTTAGATGAAAAAACCATACTCCATCCCTGGAATGTAAGCAACCTGAGAAGGTATTATTATTAACAAGTTGTGCTTTACTTTCCTTTATAATTTATCTTGCTCCTGCAATATGTGCTTCTGAAATGAATGGAAGTATTAAACAAAAACTAAGTTATGTCAGGTCCTCGGACCACAACTTAGTGGAAATTAGTACACTATGAATGGAAGTATTAAACAGAAACTAAGTCATGTCAGGTCCTCGGACCACAACTTAGTGGAAATTATTACACTATGAATGGAAGTATTAAACAGAAACTAAGTCATGTCAGGTCCTCGGACCACAACTTAGTGGAAATTAGTACACTATGAATGGAAGTATTAAACAGAAACTAAGTCATGTCAGGTCCTCGGACCACAACTTAGTGGAAATTAGTACACTATGAATGGAAGTATTAAACAGAAACTAAGTCATGTCAAGTCCTCGGACCATAACTTAGTGGAAATTATTACACTATGAATGGAAGTATTAAACAGAAACTAAGTCATGTCAGGTCCTTGGACCACAACTTAGTGGAAATTATTACACTATGAATGGAAGTATTAAACAGAAACTAAGTCATGTCAGGTCCTCGGACCACAACTTAGTGGAAATTAGTACACTATGAATGGAAGTATTAAACAGAAGCTAAGTCATGTCAGGTCCTCGGACCACAACTTAGTGGAAATTATTACACTATGAATGTAAGTATTAAACAGAAACTAAGCTATAACAAACTATTTAGACATCAAACTTAGTTGGAATCTAGGTCTTCTAAAAGGGGTTCGTGTGACTAGAGATGCATATCGAAGTAAATGCTATGAGCATCACTTAAAGCGTTTCAAGGGGATCAATACCCCTCTGGATGAAATGTAAAAATGCTATCCTAGGTACGTATACTTTTCTAATGAATGTTACAGGGAGCCTTTATAAGGCCGCGGAGGTCACTATTATAGCCTGTTTTGAGTTCTCAATAATTGGGTATAAAGTTATGATTCTTCCCTATCATGTCAACTTTCATCCTTTTTACAGTCTGAGATCATAAGAAAAGTAGATAAGCAAACGTAAGTAATGAAGAGCAATCATACATGAAATTATATAGGTAATAAACGAAACCCCAAATATCTCTTATAACTTGCCAAAAAGAACTACGCGTTGCAACCAGGAACATCCTTAAAAGGATTTTTTAAAAAAAAAGAAAGAAGGAAAAATGAGATAAAAAGGACATTAAAAGGAATTTGACTACAAGCAACTATTTGGTTAACTTTATTTGGAGCTTGGGAGGGGCTTTACCAACTACCTCAGGAGGAAGGTCCTTTTCCTGCGCCATGGAAGCTTCTCCAGCAGGTAGGGTGGTTAAGGCTAAGGCCTGTTCAAAAGTGTGAGAGGCCGCTCCGTCTTTAGGCCCTGCTACTTCTTTGGCCGAGGATAGATCCTTTGCTTTTCCAGGCATTTGTGACTGCTCCTGCTGATTGAGTGAGGGAGGAGCCTGAGTATGAACTTCCTTGGGTGGCTCAGCAACAGTAGAAGATACCTCCCCTTGTGGAGTAGAGGGAGTGGAGGCCCGAATAGCTGGGGGGAAGTAAATATTTTCAGGTTTCCTCAACTCTGATGAGGATTCAACTCCAGCTCGGTCGAGAGCCTCTTGCCATGTCAAGGCACAGTACTCCCGGCACACGAGGGGCACCTTAGCTCGGAAAGTGTCCTCTGTCTCGGCAACGCCCACATTGTAACCTTGCTGCTCAGCGACGTCTCTTTCTTTTTCAGCCTCGGCTTTGGCTTTCTCAGCCTGATCTCTGAGCTTCTGGACTTCCTCCAGTTGTTTCTGCAGGGCCAGCACCTGTTCCTTAGAGGTTGTTAGCTGGGCATTGGCGTCACGCAGAAGCCACCCTTGGTCCTCGGCCTGTCTTTGGAACCCCTTCAGAGCTGAGTCAGCACTCTTCCGAGCGCTTTCCTCGGCTGCTAACTTCTTCTTCAGCTGCACAATGTTTTGCTCGGAAGCATTCAATGTGCGCACAGCTGTTATCTTTTTCTTCCTCTCCTCGTCTATTTGCTGGTGGTAGGATTCGGCTATCTCCTCCAGCCTGAAGGTGGCTTGAACGGCCTAGAGAAAAAGGAGTTAGAAATACGCAACAAAAAAAAAAAAAAAATAATAATAAAAATGTAACGGTAAAAGCGTCGTACCATGCCGAAATTTCTTTTGGTATTTTGAAAGACCTCGTCTCTCTTGATCGCTCTCAGCTCAGCCATGTCCCTGGGAAGAAGAAGTGTTTCCTCTAATGCTGAGGCGACTTGGCACCCAAGTCCGCCACTAAAGTCCTTAATTGAAGCATCCTCCCTCAGAGGCCTCTCATCGAGCATAGGGGCTGGAAGCCAAGCCTCAGGTTCCGAGGACTGAGTGTTTGTCTTATCCACCCCTCGCTGTGACCCATGACTTGTTTTCTGCTGCTTAGCAGCTCTTTGGTCCTCACCCTCACGGGTAGTGTGAGTCTTCCTTGCGTCCGTCACTTCTTTGCCCTTTGGCTCTCTCCTCCTCTTCGGATCACTGGGCTCGGTCACGGTTGGTTGGGGTGACTGAGGAGGCAGAGGGGGGAGAGGCGGAGGGTTGACCTGAACTTGCTTTTCCACCACCTTGCCAGGCTGACCCTCGATTACGTCTTTCAAACTCCTCTGGCTTCTCCTTTGGATAACCATTTTCTTAGAGGTCACCTCAGGAGATTGGGGTTGGTTAAAAACTTCGAATTCGTCGGCGGAATCAGGCAACTCTACAAGTCCTCCCGAGGTGTCTTCTTCTTCTTCTTCTTCGGCCTCTTTTTCTTTTTCTTCTTCTCCCTCTCTCACTTCTTGGGGAACGAAGCGTGATGATGAAGCTCCTATAGAAGGAATGGCCTTAGGCGACGGTTCAGTGAAGGGCGCACCTTCAGGAATGGGGGTACCCTCGGGAACAATGAATCCCTCAAAGGCTACACTAATACGGTGGAGCCGAGGATCTTTTGCCTTTATCACATACTTGGGAGCCTGAAAGGCTTTTGAAACAGGGTCGTACTTGAGTATTAAGTGTGCTGCTCTTAATTGGCCGTCGGAGGGATTCACATACACCTCGGATCGTAGGATTCTATCTAGGCTCTCCCTATTGATCAGCCTTAAATTACGCCAAATGGCACGCTTGTCTGCAAAATAATTAAAACATAAAAGGAAATTTCTGTTAGAAATAAAAACAGCGTCAATTAAAAATTTAATCTGACTTATAAAGGGCGTACATCCTAGGAACCCCACCTGGTTGTCCCTCTTCAGTCGGACAAGGCAAACCATCATGTCACCCCCTAGAGAAAATAAGGAAATCGTCTTTTAAACCCTTGTTTGAGGTAGGGAGGCACTGGATCAATCTTACTGCAGGGTACCTAGACTTAAGGTAATACCCCTGATCCTTCAAATGATTGAGGTTATATACCCAGTTCACATCGTGATGGGTCAAACCTAAATTGAACGAGTCGTTCAAAGCCTCTATACTCCCAAGCACCCTGAACATATTCGAGGTGCACTGTGTGGGAGATAATCTGAAGAACTTGAGGTAACTTCTCGTCAGACTACCCATTGGTATAGTCATCCCTCCCTCGATTAAAGCTATCATGGGGATGACTACCTCCCCCGTTTCTCTATCGTGCAACCAAGTTTGAGGGGAAGCGTATCTCATACCTACTGTTGAAGGAATCCTATACTTAGCCCTAAATCATTCTATTTGCTCATCGGAATCAACTAGATACTTAAATCTACCCATTTTATAACAGCAGTAAAGAAAAACTGATACAGAAGATGGAAAACTGGGGAAGGTTAAGGAAACTTACAGGTTTGGAAAATAAGTTCCTCGGACGGGCTCTTAGTATTTATGAGAGCGTGGAGTAATGAGAGAGAGACAGATTCAATGAATATGTGCTGAGACGGAGTAATTTGTAACTGAAAAAAGATTTAATTTGAAAGGAGCTTTATAAGGGCACAGAAAGGGGGAGCGGGAAAAACCCCGCCCATAAATGCAAAGGATCCCCCACCGTTAGATTTGCATCAGGTCGTTGAATGTGTGGGACAACAGAGCAGTCATCATTTAATAATGGCGTGCTCCTGATGCCGAAACGTCAGGAACGTGCCTTGGGCAAGCAAAAAGACATTATAAAAGCGGGGGAAACCTACGAAATAAATGAAGGCTGGATATCAAAATCTCCCTTATTCCCGAGGTGACAAAAAGCGAGATTTTGAGGGGCTATTGTGGGGCCTGTTAGTTAAAAAGATATAGTAATCCTCAGAAGTGGGCTCGGGGCCCAACGGCCCAATCTGAGGACGCTTAGTTATCCGAGGATAGCCTAAATTATTATTATTATTATTAAATGGATAATATAGGAGAAATGAGTGGATATTGTATACAGCAGCATAACGCACGTCCGAGGACACCAAAGTCCGAGGTGAATGTAACTTTCATTTTATTTAGGAGACTCCGCAAAGTTGTATCTGAACTGGAAATTGGGTATAAACCTAAGGAGGAGTCGAGGAAGGTAGCAAATATCTTCCAAGGCCATCACCTCCACATTAAATGCTTTCCAGCTAACCCTCTGGCTACATTAATGTGGAGGTGATACCTGAACAGTGACTAAGCAGCTTTATGGCCACTGAGCAAAAGTTCCGGTAGGTGCTGAATGGGACAGAAAGGAGCTCTCAAGATAAGAACTACACGTGTACGATGGAAATGGAGGAGAGAATGGAGTATATAACATAGAAACGAATGGAATAAGAAGGAGGATGGTCCATAAAAAAAGAAAAGGGAGACGAACTGAAAGGGAGCCGAAGAGAGTTTTTCTCATTGAATTAACCTAAAATATCCCTTGTTACGTGATGAGTATAACCTTTCCTGTCAAACGGTACTAGTTCTTGTATCCATGCTCTAAAAATTTATTGTTTGGGCTTGTTGGGCTGAAAACCCATTCATACTCTGGGTCCAATCCAAATTGAGTCCCTACAATTGTTAGTGTTGAGCAATGTTAGCGACAACAAGATTTTAAGTGGAAAAGTTCACATTGTCTTAACAAGGTATGATAAAATAATGATAATTTTTTTTAAGTAAATGGTAATACTTATTAGAATACACACAAAAATAGTAATATTAGTGTTTTAAATTGAGTTTATAATACATTACATCACCAAAGTATAATTACAAAATGTCATTTGGAGGAAAATTTAGAGAATTCAAAAAAGAAAAGATTCTTATTTTTATGAGAATCAAAATGAGATTTGTAGGGATAAAGGCCCAAAATTGTATATTGGGCCTTGGGCCTTATCCGAGGACGTGAGAATGTCCGAGGAGGGATAAATAACCTTGAAAGGTTCTAAATTGAAAGTCTCGTAAAGAAGGAACGGATGGAGAATGGTCCGAGGAGTAACTCCTCCTCGGACACAATGAATACAGTTCAAATCTATATTCCAGCAACCTTGGTGACCTACTAGGAGGTTTCCAAGATAAGGATGAGCTTCATGCATGTAAAGGAGTGATAAGAACTCAGAAATATCTAAAAGAAAAGTTGCTACCACCACATTAAATGCATTGCAGCTATTTTTTTGGCCGCATTTATGTGGAAAAAACCTCTGAACAATGCAGTCTCAGCTACCACAATTCTCAAAAAGCCAAAGAGAGTGTCTGATGGGACGTGCACTCGAGTGAAAGTTTAGATGATTAACAAGTGTAGAATCTGGATGGTTTGAGAGGAACTATATAATGTGAGAGACTTTTCACGAGAGGAGGAGGGAGAGAAAAAGAAAGAAGAAATACTGTAGCAATCAAAATTGTACTTGTAAACAGTGATATTGATTTATACTCAGAATTATCTCCTCGGTCAATGAATTTATCCAGTCCTATGTGTCCTATTCCTGCTTGATCATCTTCTAAATCCATATTAGCTGTTTTTAAATTCATTAGAGCCTAGTTGTTTAACCCACTCTCTACAAATTTATTGTACTGGGCCATCATCCCATTCATCTTTGGGCTTGGGCTGCAAATCGTGTCCTTACAATTGGCGCTGTCTATGGAAAGAGCTTGTATGATAGTAAAGACAATGGTTAACCATGGCAGAACCGGGTCCACAACAAGTAGAATCGAGGGGATCCCAACACGGTGACCCTTTTCTCAACCTTGAGCAGAGAGGTGACCGTGAAGGAAGTGTCCATATCACACACCCTGACAGGAGTCAACCTCGAGGGGGGAGCCATGTCTCCCATGCAAAGAATAACAAGAACATGCAACTGGAGATCGACTAGTTAAAGAGAAAGTTACGCCATGCAAAAAGGAAGCAAGCTTCTCCAAACTCTAATGTTTCTTCTGATGACAAAATGGACGTTAATTACAGGCGGAGGTCTCGAACCCCGCCCAGTGAGTCCTTCTCCTATGAAGAGGAGCATCATCATGAGCGGCGATTTCGAAGCCTGTAACATAGAGGTGTGCATGGGAAATGACGCTATGAGCAAGGCCCTGAACCAAATCTCCAAGTTGCCTTTCACTCGTAAGATTGAAGAGGTAAAACTTCCTCAACACTTTCATCAGCCAACGTTCACCATTTACAACGGTCGAACGGACCTTGTGGAGCACGTGAGCCATTTCAACCAGAGGATGACTGTCCATTCCAAAGACGAAGCCTTGATGTGCAAGGTTTTCCCATCCAGTCTAGGACCAGTCGCAATGAGATGGTTTGACAACCTGAGAGCAGATTCTATAAGTTCCTTCAAAGAGCTCACCCAGACATTTGGTTCCTGTTTTGTCACCTGTCGTAGGGTTCCTCGGTCTTTAGCTTCCCTACTATTCTTAAACATGCGAGAAGGTGAGACCTTAAAAATGCATTCAGATAGGTACTGGGAGATGTTTAATGAGATGGAGGGAGACTTCGACGAGGTGGCCATCAATACTTTTATGCTCGGCCTCCTAGCCGGGCACGGTTTGAGGAAATCTCTGACTGGCAAACCTGTCACCAGTGTGCGCCAACTGATGGACATGATTGATAAGTATAAAAGAGTTGAGGAAGATCAACAGCAGGGGAAAGGAAAGGATAAGGTTATCCCTCAAGAGATAAGGGATTTCAGGTTGGATCGGTACAGTAACAACAGACCACGGAGAGATTTTGTTGGACAATCAGGATCGACGAATCTTCAGGTAGTCAACGCCGTATTCCGAGAGCCAATGCATCAAGTTCTGGAGAAGATTAAGAATGAGCCATTCTTTAAACGACCAAATAAAATGGTGGGAAACTCCGCAAGGCGCAACCACAACCTCTATTGCCAATAACATCAAGATCATGGACACACCACAAAAGAGTGTAAAAATCTGTGGGATCACTTGGACCAGCTTGTCCGTGAAGGTAAATTAAAACAACTCTTGCATCACTCTAGTGGTCAGGGGGGCTAGACAAACTTAGAATCTCTGAGAGATGATTCTTCAAAACCCCCCTTGGGAACGATAAATGTCATCTTTGCTGCACTAGGGAGAACTGGGTCCTGTCCGTCTAGAGTAATGTCCATGGCTCGGTTATCGGCCAAAGATGCTAATCAAGAGCCAAAGAGGGCTAGAATGGAAATTCAACCAGTATTGGGCTTCTCGAATGAGGATAAAATCGGAACTATCTAGCCTCATGATGATGCTTTGGTAGTTACCCTTAGAATTGGGGGATATGATGTAAAGAGGGTAATGGTGGACCAAGGCAATGGGGCCGAGATAATGTACCTCGGCTTATATAAGGGGCTGAACTTGAAACCCGAGAATCTAACGCCCTACAGTTTGCCCTTGGTGAGTTTTGATGGGAAGATTGTCACCCCGAAGGGTCAAATTAGACTACCCATGCAAATTGGTTTAGAAGTGGTGAAGGTGGATTTCATCGTTGTAGATGCTTATTCACCTTACACAGCAATTGTGGCCAGACCCTGGCTTCATACGCTAGGAGCCGTTTTTTCTACTTTGCACCAGAGGGTTAAATATCTGTCTGAAGGCCAAGTTAAGGAAATCCTGAGAGATTAGTCTGTAGCTAGACAATGCTTGGTGGCCGCCATCAGGCATAAACTCGGGGGTGAGTCCTCAGCCCCCACTGAAGAGGACTTATAGCAATTAAAATCTTCGGCGTTGCCTATTGATGATTCAGCCGAGAAGGCGAAATGTGAAGACTTGGTAAAGGTTATTATTGGTAACAATTCGAAAAAATTCTTTCAGGTTGGGTCTCAGCTACCTTCTTAAGAGAAGGAAGAGCTGGTAGAATTCCTCAAAAGAAACATTGATGTGTTTGCATGGGATGCTATTGAGGCCCTGGGGGTGGATCCGGAGTTTATTTGCCATCATTTAAATGTTAACCTAGCCATCATTCCTAAAGCAGCTGCCTCGCCGCCCATCTAAAGAGTATGCAGATGCTGTCAAATACGAGGTGATGAGGCTCAAACGGGTAGGAGCAATCAAGGAAGTTTTTTACCTTGAATGGTTGGCTAACACTTTGGTGGTAAAGAAGAAGAACGGGAAGTGGCGAGTATGTGTGAACTTCACAGACCTGAATAAGGCCTGCTCGAAGGATCCATTCCCTATGCCTAAAATAGATTAGTTGGTGGATGCAACTGTAGGCCATCCTCGAATGAGCTTCCTGGACGCCTTTCAAGGGTATTACCAAATACCATTAGTCTTGGATGATCAGGAGAAGATTGCTTTTGTCACCCCTATTGGGAACTACCACTACAAGGTGATGCCATTTGGTTTAAAAAATGCGGGATCTACCTACCGAAAGATGATGACGAGAATGTTTGAGCCGCAGTTGGGTAAAAGTATTGAAGTTTACATAGACGACATGGTAGTGAAAAGCAATGTGGTATCTGAGCATATAGGAGATCTCGGGAACATTTTCGAAGTGCTTAAAAAACATAGGTTGCGCTTAAACGCTTCCAAGTGCTTGTTTGGTGTGGGATCAAGCAAATTCTTGGGCTATATGGTAACCTATAGGGGGATTGAGGTCAATCTCGATCAAATCAAGGCTATTAGCAGTTTACAGCCACCTCGAAATCTCAAAGAGGTCCAGAAACTGATCGGAATGGCCACGACCTTAAACTGGTTTATCTTTCGGTCAGCAGATAGGTGCAGACCTTTCTTCCTACTGATTAACAAGTGGAAGGGGTTTGAATGGACCGAGGAGTGTGCCTTAGCTTTCTAACAACTTAAAGAATATTTAACTCGACCACCTATCATGTCTAGTCCTGAAGTGAATAAGGTCCTGTATGCCTATATCGCTGTGGCCCCTTATGCTATGAGTTTGGTGTTGATACGAGTTGATCATGGCGTACAATGACCAGTTTATTATGTGAGCAACTCGCTACATGAGGCCAAGGTTCGTTATCTACCACTGGAAAAAGCCATCTTAGCAGTAGTTCATGGTACACGAAAGTTGCCCCATTATTTCCAAGCACATATAGTTGTTGTCCTCACCTAACTTTCACTTAAAGCCATACTCCGAAGTGCTGATTACACGGGAAGGATCGCTAAATGGGGCATGGTACTAGGGGTTTTTGACATCAAATACATGTCTCGTACCTCTATTAAGGGCTAAGTCCTCGCGAATTTGGCGACCGAGTTCGTTGAACCCCCATTAGAAGAAGTAGCATCAACACAAAACATGGATGGAAAATCGGTTGGCATGATCTCCCAATGAGGTCTCTTATCCCGGGAAGTATACGTTGATGGTGCAACAAATCAGAAGGGTTCCGGAGTGGGGCTAATGCTGGTATCCCCTGAAAAGATTACTATTGAGAAATCATTAAGGCTGGATTTCTCGGCTACAAATAATGAGGCTGAATATGAAGCTCTGCTGATGGGAATGACCATGGTTCAAAAAATGGGCGGAAAGGTGGTAGAAATGTTCTTGGACTCAAGGTTAGTCGTCGGCCAAGTGAAAGGAGAATTCGAAGCGAAAGATGAAAGAATGTAGGGTACTTGAGTCAGATTAGACACCTGCAATCAGGGTTTGAATCTTTCAACTTATTGCACATCCCTAGAAGCGAAAACACACATGCTGATTTCCCAGCCATGCTTGCGACCTCCTGGGCGCAAAACCTGCCTCGGGTTATCCTCGTAGAGGATTTATACAAACTCGTAGAGGTGAAGAGAGAAACAATCCAAGTTCACTAGGTCAGAGCAGGACCTAGTTGGATGGACCCTGTGGTACTATTCTTGAAGGAAGATACCCTGCCGAAAGAAAAGTCAGAAGCTGATAAGGTACAGAGAAAGGCTCCTCGATTCTGGCTGTTCGAGGACCAGAAATTATATAAATGCTCATTCTTAGGGCCATACCTATTATGTGTACATCCTGAAGCAACTGAATTACTCCTTGAGGAGTTACATGAAGGAATTTGCAAAAACCATACTAGAGGCAGATTATTGGCACACAGAGCCATCACTCAAGGCTATTGGTGGCCAAATATGCAAAGGGAAGCACAAGAATATGTGAAAAAATGCGACCAGTGCCAACAGTTCGCAATAAACATACACCAACCGGAGGGAGTCCTTAATCCTCTGTCCAGCCTCTAGCCATTCGCTCAATGGGGCTTAGACATTGTGGGCTCTTTCCCTAAGGCAGCAGGAAACAAGAGATACCTGCTGGTTGGTACGAACTACTTCACTAAGTGGGTCGAAGCTGAACCCCTAGCAAACATCAAAGATGTGGATGTTAAGAAGTTTGTCTGGAAAAACATCGTCACTCGGTTCGGGGTCCCTCATACCTTCATTTCGGACAATGACCTTCAGTTTGATAAAAAAAAAATTTCAGGAAATATTGCTGTGAGCTGGGAATTACGAATAGATATTCTATCACCGCTTATCCCTAAGGAAATGGACAAGCAGAGGCACTTAACAAGGTCATAGTAAATGGACTCAAGAAGAGGCTAGATGATGCAAAGGAAAAATGGGTGGAAGAACTGCCACATGTTCTTTGGACGTATCGGACCATGCCTCGTAGATCCACCGGGGAAACCCCCTTCTTAATGACTTATGGCACTGAAGCTATTATCCCTTTGGAAACCAGCTTCCCAATGTTAAGGATCAGCTTATTCAGTTCGAGTAATAACACTGGGTTATTAGAAAAGAGCTTAGACTTGATTGAAGAGAGAAGGGAGAATGCAATGGTCCAATTGGCATATTACCAACACAAACTCAAGCAGGGTTATAATGCCAACGTGAAACTAAGACCATTAGCACCTGGTGATTTAGTATTGAGAAAGGTTCTAGGCACTGCAAAGAACCTAGTATGGGAAAAGCTAGGGCTCAACTAGGAAGGACCATACCGTATTACCTCAGGGGCAAGCATCGGGGCATACTTTCTAGAAGATTTAGATGAGCATGTAATACCACGTCCATGGAATGTAAACAACCCTGAAAATGTATTATTATTAGTAAATATTTCCTTGACCAATATGTTCATTTGTTATATAAAGGCTTGATACTTTCTATTTCTTCTTTTATTTATAAGTGTTTAAATTAAAACCCAATCATGCCTGAAGTTATCGAACCAGATGATATGGGAAAGTTAACACTCAATGACAACTTTTACAAGTGTTAAATAGATCCTAAGTCATGTCAGGTCTCTCGGACCACATACTTGGGTGAAATTAACACTCAATGGCATCTTTATAAGTGTTTAAACTAAAACCCAATCATGCCTGAAGTTCTTGGACCAGATGATATGGGGAAGTTAACACTCAATAACAACTTTTACAAGTGTTAAACAGATCCTAAGTTATGTCAGGTCTCTCGGACCACATACTTGGGTGAAACTAGCACTCAATAGCAACTTTTATAAGTGTTTAAACTAAAACGCAATCATACCTGAAGTCCTTGGACCAGATGATATGGGAAAGTTAACACTCAATGACATCTTTATATAAGTGTTTAAACTGAAACTCAATCATGCCTGAAGTCCTCGGATCAGATGATATGGTGAAGTTAACACTCAATGAAATCTTTATATAAGTGTTTAAACTGAAACTCAATCATGCCTGAAGTCCTCAGACCTAATGATATGGAGAAGTTAACACTCAACGACATCTTTATATAAGTGTTAAGCAAACCCTAAATCATGTCAGGTCTCTCGGACCACCTACTTGGGTGAAATTAACATTTAATGGCATCTTTATAAACGTTTAAGACTATGAGTAAATCCTCAGATTGATAACCCTGAGTAAGGTAAAATCCTCAATTATTTATGCAAGTGTTGAAAAAGGTGAAAGGTATCTCCCACTTTCATGCTTTACCGAGTTCACTATTTATTTTTATTAGAATTATCCTTCATTGGTACTTAGTTAAATTACTTGCATTAGTAGCAGAGTCTTATTGTTGGTTGGTTTTTTTATTGAAACTAAAGTAGTAACAGTTCAAGATTATTTGCAATAACAGTAAGCCTGAAAGTATATGAAATGAAAACACGAGAGACAGAAAGAAAAACACATTCATTAATCCAAAAAGAGAGAGAATACATTATACTCCATGACAACAGTTCAAAAAAAAAAATTAATAATAATAAAAAATCCTAGTGGCTAAATCTTGGCCTAGGGGGCAAGAGGGTTAATAGCCTGGTTTGACTGGGAGATGGCAACATCCTTGGCTTCAGAAGGGGGTTTCTTTTTTCCCTAGCTCTTACCCTTGTCCTGGGCCCCTTTAGCTCCCAGATTCTGGTCATTAGCTGGGCCAAATTCCTTTGAAGCCTCGGGGAGAGCAGGGGTAGCTTGGCTGGTCAGAGGCTACTCGAATGCTTCTGGAACATGCTTAAAAAGAGAGGAATCAGGACCTGGGAGTTCACGAATTTCTAGGTGATAATATATACTCCCAGGCTTCCTCAAGTCAGAGTTTGCAGGAACTTCTGTAGCGTCCAGGGCCTTACCCCATGATACACTGCAGTAATCCCGGCATACCCTTGAGAGTTTCTCAACAAGCTTTATTTGTGTTTCTTCCACGCCGAGCAAATAAGCTGCTGACTTCTCAACCTCCATTGCCTCCTTAGCCAATTGGGCAGCTTCCTTGGCCTTTTGCTACTCTGCTCTGAGGTCCTTGACCATCTGCCTCTCCGTGGCCAGGTTTATGTCGGTCAAATAGAGCTTTTGACGTTGGTCCTCGGCCTGCCTTTTCGCGATCTTAAAGCCTGCATCAGCACTGTCCTTGGCCTGAATCACATCCTTCAACTTTTCAGACAGTTTAGCTTGATCCTACTTGAGAGCCCCTAATGACTTCTCAATCTCGGCGCGAGATTGGGCCTCTGCCTTAGCTTCATTGCGGGCATCCTTGACCCATTCCTCGGCCACGAAAACCTATTGGGTAATCTACATAAAAAGAACAAAAGGATTTCATGTAAGACAAGGAAAAAGAATGAATAAAAGTGACTAAGTGTCCAATTAAAAGAAATGGGTTAAACCGCTTACCATAGCAAAATCCCTCTTAAGGGATAAGAAGAGATCGGGCTGCTTGAAGCGCCTGTAAGCGTCCATATCTTTTGGCAGAGGAAGTGGCTGCTCCAGGGCTTCAGCAATGTGACCCGAGTGCGCTCCTTGAAAGCTTCTAACTGTAGCATCCCAAGGGATAGGGGCACCATCCACTTCCAACCTGGGGGACCAAATACGTGGTGGTCGGTGCACATCAGCCCCAAAAGAGTCATTCCGGCTGTCAACGGAAGTTGATCTCCTGCCTCGGTTGTCCTTGGCCACTTTCTGTTGTTTAGTCCCCTTTTGGGTTGCTTTTTGTAACATCTGTGATCCATCCTTGTTAGTGGCTCAAGCTTTGGAAAGAGATGGGCAAAGGCCCATGAGTTCTTTGTTGTACCCTTCGGGGCTTCCTTTTGTGAAATAAAGTTCTTTATTCAGCAATATATATATATACACACACACAACTCATGAGCTTTTGATTAGCCATTGGAAATTCTGAAGTTCACTAACTGAATAGTTTTCTGAAAAAGAAAAAAATATTGAGTAATATGAAAAATCTAGAGATAACATTGCTATTTGAGTTCCCAAAAAAAATAAAAAAATTCATTTATGTATTTTTACTTGCATAAAAAAAAGCATCAGAATTGTATCTTGTTAAATAATTGATGCCCCCTCGAGGGATTAGCATACTGTGCTATTTATATTCATTTACTAGAAAGGAAAAAATAAAATAAAAATATCATCATGTTATTTTGTCATGATTTTAAAGTTCTATGTATTCATCATTTTTTTTTTACTTTCTCCAGTACGTAGCCAGAAAAAGTTTCAATGGCGTTGTTGAAGACAATGTTGGCCAGCGTTCGTACAAGATGTCATTCCCCAGTAGGAAACTAATCGCTGTAGCTTGGAACCCAACTTTAATGGTAGGATTTTGATCTATATTTTGACATTTCACACGCATAGGCAAAGCTTTCTTTATTTCTCGTCATCCTTCATACAACTTTCATTCATGCTTGCCTTAAATATCGCTATGGAAATGAATCTCATTTTGATTCTCATAAAAATAAGAATCTTTTCTTTTTTTAATTCTCTAAATTTTCTTCTAATAGAATTAAATCTTTTTAAGAACAATGAAATAGCGGTAACACAAGGAGAAATAGCGGTAACCAATCATTGACAAAAACGAAGGAATTGTATCAACTAACAATAACAATATCTAAGTCCCATCAAAATAAATAAATAAAAAACAATATTTAACACTTGCATTATTTGAGTCTACTCCATTTTCCTAGTACTCTGGTTACTTTCAAGCCAATAGCCCAATTTCTACCAACTATTTTGACAAGACCATAAAATTGTTTGTTACTTTCTCAAAAAAAAAAAAAAAAAAAATTGTTTGTTTATGTAACCAATGTCATCTGTAAATTTTTTTTTTGAGACAACCAATGCATATAAATTTTATTTTTTTATTTATTTATTTTTTGGTAGAGACCAATGCATATAAATTACTACTAGAGGTTTTTATTTAATCACAAAAAAAAAAAAAAAAAATTACTACTAGAGGTTTTCATCAAAGCAATGCCTTTTTCCCGAATAATGATTAAAAAGAATCACAGAAAGAAGGAAAAAGAAACGATTGTTGCTGCTTGCCAAAGGTGATGTTTTATGCTTCCACAATATTGCAAGCCACGAACTTTAATCAAATACCCACAATGTTGCAACTTGCAAGTCACGAACCTTAATCAAACAATAAATATAGGATAAAACACACAAACGATCCTAAGGTTTAGGCTAGCTAATACTATGTATTATTAAGACTTTTTAAAAATATCAAATTTTCTCCCTAAGGCTTGGTTAAAGGATGAAAAATATTAAAAAGATGAAAAAAAATAGATAGATGAAAAACTCATTTATTTAGTTGAGAATAAAATAAAATAACATAAAACGTAGTTTATAAATTTATTCTCATGTTTATTAAATAAAAAAAAAATTTCAATAATTTAGAAGGAAAAAAATAAAAAATAAAACAACAACAACAACGTACAATGGAAGGAAGGAAACGGGTAGATAAGAACTCTTCTTCCCATTTTCTCCCCAATTGGAGAGATGAAATTTTGATGGGCTTGGAGATAAAACAATTAAGCCCTACCAAACAACATTTCTTCCCATTTTCTCATCTATTTTCCCCTTTCTTTTTACCATCCTCCCCCAAATCACTACCAACCAAACAAAGTGTAAGCACAAACAACACTTGACATTGTTTGAAAGTGTTTTATTCCTTTCAGTCTTTTGCTTCTTTCCAATAGCATTTCTTAACTACATGAGTCTTACATTCAATGCACTATGGATCATATAGTAAATAATATCCGATTAATACAAAATTTGACCTATATGCTAAAAGAATAAAGAAAATGCAATCTAATAATTAGATTTTCAATATACGTAGTCATGTTAAAATTTTTAAAACTTCATATTTTTTTAGAAACAAATGTATTTTACTCAATTTTTTTAATAAAATAAAACACAAAATAAGCTACATCAAATAATCTTTTAGAAGTACCTCACACTAATTATAAAATCTACTTCATAGGAGCACTAAATTAATAATTGAGGTCGAAGACGTATCAGGTCGTGTTGAAATTCAGGTTAATCTTGATAGGCCTAAGGCACTAAGGGCATTACCTTTTCATTCTGTAAAATTTCCAAGCAAAAGCATGAAAGGCTATAGTTCCGTTCAATCAATAAAATTCCTAGGAAGTGTTTGTGGCATGCCACCATTAGTCATAACTCGAAAATTTTTATTTAAAAAACAATATTTCAAAATTTTAAAAATATCAAAAGTATTTAAAAAAAAAGAAAAAAGAAAAAAGAAATTTTGTTTTTTCAAAAAGGTTTAAGATAAAATGAATAATTTTTAAAAATTTATTAGGGAAATTTTGTATAAATTTGAAGCCTTATTGAGAGAGAGAGAATTTGAAAGAAAAATTGTAATTGTGAAGGAATTTTATTTTCATTTCATGTCATCAAATTTGTGTAAAAAGAAATGCTCATTATGTATCGGTTGAATATAAACCTTTGATTTGGATATGAGATGAAGAAATATTACTCATTTGAGGGGTCCATCTACCATGGAAATGACATGAAAAAACATCCCCAAATCTATTTCATTTCTTTACCAAGAAATAAGGATCAATGATTGAGGTCCCATGTAAATCAATTTAAAAATGTCTCATGTGGTGAATATAGGGGCCCAAGCGGTGGGAGATAGGCCTCGGGCCATGGGCCTTAGTTTTCAACTAATAGTCTTCCTTTAAAAAATTGTATTTATATTTAAATATAAATGAATAATGCATCATTTTATTCATTTTAATACATTCATGTCATCATGTTTCACTCAAATTCCCTCTCTAAATAAATCTATTTCATAGAAGTCTTATTTATTGTTTAAAAACAAAATCTATTCATTTTTATTGGGATATTTAGAGATATAGAAAAAATGGAAATAATATTAATTATGATCAATATCATTTGAAATATATATAGTTCGAAAATTTTCAAACTGACTAGATTGAAAAAAAAAAAAAAAAAATTGAGTTATATGAATACTAACATAGTCTAAATATTTTTGTTATATATGAAAAAAAAAAGTAACACATGCTGAATCTATTATCCAACTTTATATATATATATATACACACACATTTAACTTGGCACATTAGAAAAATGTTCTTGACTCCACCACTGAGAAGCTTAACTCCATGCTCGTCCAAGAGAACAGATAGAACAAATATTTGGTCTTCAAATATTTGATATTTTTATTTAAAATCATGTTTATATTTTATTAAAATGTTTCAAAAGATTATTATTACCATGAATAGAAAATATAACAAACAAAATTCATATAATCGTTGTCACTTTGATGACATTGAGACATGAAATTCAATTTATGGTAATAATAATCTTTTGAAACATTTTATAATGATTTGCAATTTTCAAAAACAATAGTACAACGTGAAAGACGAGAAGGTGTATGATTGATTGATGAAAGGAGCAGGTAAATAATAGAAGGCATGGATGCACTTTCGCTGATATATAATTAATTGGATGATGCTTATCACCTTTAGTAGCACCATAACCAATGAGCCAAAATGACAAATGCACAATATAATACCCGTTCAAAAACAAAACGGATTATCACTCACTTTCAAATGAAATAGAGAAGATCCAAATATAATGGTTGCTAGGCTATGAGAATTTTTTTGTGTGCAGTGGGGTTGGGACTGTCATATTACCAACTATATTTTTTTACTCTTTCGTTCGGTGGAATTTCACCTTAGAATTAATGATGGGCATCAAGCATGGGTCTTACCTATTCCTCCAAATGTAAAGAGATGATTTCCCTAAATAGAATCATATTAATTACAAGCAGTCTGCACAATAATTGTTTACCAGTTCTAATTGAATTATCTTATACCAGCTTCCTTATATATAACTTATGATTCATTTGGTTGGGAGGATAGAAAAGTGAGAGGATAGAAAATAGAGAAAAGATGGAAAAATTGGAGGATAGAAAAGATTTTAATTTCCCTCATTTGTGTTTGGTTGGGAGGGTTGAAAAGTGGAGAGAGGAATTTTTTTTTTTTTTTGATTGAAAATGAAATTTATATAAATTTACCATCATGTCCCTATTAAATAAAACAAGAAGTAACACATTATATTTTTAAAAAATTGTGTATAGATGGACACTTTAGTAAAAAAAAAAAAGCATAAGAAATTAACCCAAAACTGTTTTCTAAAAAAAATAGAACAAAAACAAAAACCAACCAAAATTAATGAGAAAATAAACATATGAGCACAAAAAAGAAGAAGAAGAAAGCTACACGTCTAGAAAAATATCAAAGAAAAAAAGAAGAAGAAAAGAAGGCAACATGTCAAGACAAAAGCAAGCAAGCAAAAAAAAAAAAAAAAAAAAAAACCAACACATTAGTAGCAGAGAAAGAAAAAGAAGAAGCTAACACACTTTAGTAACAAAAAGAAAAAAATCAAAGGAGGAAAAAAAAAAAAAAAAGTCAACATGTTGGCACCAGAGAAAAAAAAAAAAAAAAGGAAGGAAGCCAACACACGTTAGTAACAGAAAGAAAAAATCAAAATAAAAGGAGGAAGAAAAAAAAAGAAGCCAACATGTTGGTACCAGAGAAAAAAAAAAAAAAAAGCCTACACACGTTAGTAACAGAACGAAAAAAAAGAAAAAAAGAAAAAAAAAAGAAAAAAAAAAGAAAAAAGCTAATACATTGGAGACTTGGAGGTGAATTCTAAGGGTATCTTTGGAAGCTCATTTCATGAGCTTTTCTCTCTCAGTTTTCTCTCCATTTTGGAGAAAAAACTTTTTTTATGGGTCCGGAGAGAAAATACCTAGGCCCTACCATTTATTTTCCTTCCTCTCCATCCAACCAAACACACTTCAAAAAAGTTTTTCTTCCTATTTTCTCTCCAAAATTTTCTATTCACCCTATTTCACATTCAAACGAACACACCTTCAAGCGAAAGAGAGGAAAGGAGAGGGATGAAAATAGTTTAATAATATATTAGTAGCATACCCGTAATTAAAATTGTATATTAAAGGAAATATATTTTCAATATATTATTAAAACTTTAGGAGCTATATGAAATTTTAATAGAGTTTCATCTAGATTAAATTATTGAAATGCAAACATATATTATTATATTAAAATAAAAAAAAATTATGATAGATTATATAAATAATTAATATAAATTTTAAATTTCTTGAATTTTTTTAGTCGAATTGTAGTTAAAGTTTTAAATTTCTTAAAACTTAACTAATAGATTTTTTATTAAAATGAATTATAGTTGAAGTAGAAATAGCCACTTAGCACAATCATAATCTTGAAACTTAGATAATAGAGATTTACAGGTGAACTATCATAATTAATGAAAATTTAACCATTTGTCATGGGGAGAAATAGGCACTTAGCACAATCATGACTTTTAGACCAAACTTTTATTATATAACATAATATGTATGGTATGTTTAGCGGCAAAATTATTTTCTTTATAGTTTTTTTACTACAAATATGGTGCATCATTAGTTAAGGTATAAACTCTATTATCTAAGTTTCAAGAAATTAAATTCTAGTCCAACTAAGATTTTAGTGTAAATTTTTTTTTTTAAATTTTAAAATAAAATTAAAAATTTAGTTTATTTATATTAATCATTTGTCATAATTTTATATTTTACAATAAAAAAAACATGCACACTGCATATTGTCCCTAGAATGATAGGATGGTGGTTAAACATAAAATTGATGAGTTTACATTTTTCTCCAGACCAATGAACCAACCACTAGAATACCTGACGAGGGATATGTTGATAAATATATAGTTCTAATGCTATTTTCTTACTCATTTTATATTGCATAATTATTATAATTATTCACTCATGTTCACTAAAAATTGTTTCCTTTCAAGACTCCTCCCTTTTTATTTTAAAAAATTCAAGACATGCTTATGTCTTAGCTGGACATAGACTTTTAACTTAGATGAGATAAGGAAGTATTATAAATTTGAAGGGTCCATTTACCATGGAAACGACATGGAAAAAGAATCTCCTAAGCTATTCCATTTCTTTACCAAGAGATAAGGATGAATGATTGAAGTCTTTTTTTTATTTTTTTGAGAATGGAATGATTGAAGTCCTATGTATACCAATTCAAATACATTTCATGTTGTGAAGATAGGGGCACGACAGGGGGCTATGGACCTTAGCTTTTTAAAATTCTTCCCCTCTTCTATATTTTTATATAAAAATTTAAAAATTTATGCATAAAATTTAACTAAGGGACTCCTATTTTTTTTTAAAAATTGTACAACATTTATATAAAATGACTAATCATCATTTTTATGCCTCGTAATATTTTTATGGCATGTGTAGTTCATTAAATTAAAATTTATTCAAGGTATATTTTGATTATTTTCCAACCAACACTAATCAACGAAAAGGCAAAAGCACAGTACAATCCTTGTTCAAAATGGATCATCTTGCTTTCAAATAAAATGGAGATGCTCCAATTTTATGGCTGTTAGAGCATCTCCAACAGATGTTCTATTTCTATAAATCAACCCAAAAAGCCCACTGTTCACCCTCCAACAGCTTCTCTAAACACAAAATTTTTTCAAATTTTTTTTGAAGTTGCTACAGCAGTTTTCTTAATTTGGAGAATACTGTAGCAACTCTATACCCTTATTTTATCTTTAAAAATTGCCTAGTGGTATTAATTTACTATTCTTTCTCTCTCATCCAAACGTTTTTCCTCCTCTCTATTTTGCTCTTTGGTTTCTCTTCAGAATGCATCAACGCCACGCCACACCATGGCCACACCATCAGCTTCTTCCTCAAAATCTTCAGAAAACCACTTCCGGCAAGCTCTACCGGCCTCTTCAAACCCGAAACCCATTGGCACTTCCTTCCTCTCTCTCTTTCTCAGATTGGCATGGAGACAACCCCATCAGATCGGCGTGGTTGTTGCGGTGGCAAGATCGGTGCAGTCGTGAGTGGTGATGGGTTTCTAATCGGTTTTTGATGATGGGTTTTGGCTGTGGGTTGTTTTGGTTGAATTAATTTGGGTATGGGTGGTGTTTATGTTGTTGATGGTGGAGATTGCATGGTAGTGGCTGATGGGTTGTGGCTTGTGATAGTTGAGTTGTGGCGGTGGCTTTTTTTTTTCCTGGCGGTGGTGGGTTAGATGAGTGTGGGTGTGGGTGTGGGAGTGGTTGGGTTTTGTGACTGATGTGGTGGTAGTGGTGGGGGGTTGTCGTGTTGGTTGTGGGGGGTAGGGTGATTGATGGTGGTGGTGGTGGTTGATGTGGGTTTGCAGTGCAGTGGTAGTGTCATGGTGGTGACAGTGGCAGTAGCATTGCTGTGATTGTGTGGAAATGAATAAAGAAAGATTAAAAAAGAATAAAAAAAAATGAAGAAATAATATTTAAATGAGGTGAAGAAAAGGATAGAGAATCTGTTGAAAGATGTATTTGAAAAAGTAGTAGGTAAAAGTTAAATGTTACTGTTGATTGTCCAAATAGTACAAAAATATAGAGAAACTGTTGGTGATGCCCTTAGGTTCCAAAAAACGAAAAGGGCAAAGGACAATACAATCCTTGTTGAAAAAGGATCATTGCATTTTCAAATGAAATAGAGAAGATCCAATTCTATGGTTGTTAGGCTACGAAAAATCTGTTCTTTTTATTTTTTATTTTTTTTTTATAGTACTTTGGATTCTCACATTATCAACTTTATTTTTAACCTTTCTTCGGTGGAAATTTACCCTAGAATGTGGCCCTTAAGCATAGATCCTACCCATTTTTTCAAATGTAATGAAATAATTTCCCCTAAATATAATCATATTAATTAAAAAGATAATGAGAATCACTAACTTACAATTGTACACTCACCGCACAGGCACGTAGGTTGAAATCATGTGTTTTGAAAATAAAAGAGGGCGTGAACGGAGTGTCTGGAGCTTCAAGCTTCAATCGATATTTTAACAAGTGAACTACAGGTATATATGCTGACAACTGCTTCAACATTGTTTATGATTTGCAATATCTAGTTAGCTCGTCCCATGTAAATGAAGTTATTATCCAACAATATTATGTTGTTTAAATACACCAAAAAGAATTTCTTAAAAAAAAAAAAAAAAAGGCCAAACAATTGGACACAATAAACCATTATCTATGATGTCGTAATTTTGTTATATGCTATTTGAGATATAAGCAACTGTACTTGCCATCTAATATTATAGGAAGCTGAGAACTATATAGATGGCATTAATTTATATATTATATATCTCTAAAGAATAATATTTAGTATTGACACACATCAATGAACATATCATCATTTTCTTTTTATTATTTTTCTTTAAAAAATATGTATATAAATATTAATGCATGCAATAATGTGTTATGCATTTTCTCATTCTCAAAACTAATTGTAGCATATCAATTATGATATGATCATTACCTTTCACTATTGTGACTTTACACATTCTTGAGAATCAGGGTCATTTTCATCAATTTCAAGAGATAGATAATAAAGCCATTAACAAATGTTTTTTTTTTCCTATTTCTTTTTCTTTTGGCATAAAATATTACATGCAAGTGGTTTTCTTGATATGCTTTGTTAAGTTCTAAAAGTTTAGCACAATTGGCAAACCGTAAACATAAACTTGTCTAGATATATATATCTTAGAGTTTATGAAGTCATATTAGATAATGCTCAAAGTGCTGCAAGTCAAAATTCAAAGAACATACAAGCTACAGGTTCAGAAAGTCAAAATTAGATTGGTTCGATTGATCAGGAGAATTTTGCAATCGATCGGAAGTCGGAGATCAGCAAAAAATCAACAAACGTAAAAAGCCCATAACTTGTCCGTTTGAAACCCAAATCGTGATTCGTTTTTTCCAGTATTTAAAGGACATTATAAGTTAACCCTAGATGGGGTTTTTACAGGTTTTTAGACAAAAAAGAGTGCATCTTGTGCCTCCCATTATAGATCTAGGGTTTTTGTACTTAAAGCTCTGTAAAGTCTTTTACTGGCAATATTCCTTGAAGAATCTCAAGATCCTGTATTGTAGAAGTTGTTGCATAAAAGATCAACTACTGATGGTGATCTGAAACCTTTGAGTGGGATCTCAAAGTCATAAGCATGGGTGCTTGTGTTGTAGTAAATCTAAGGAGAGAAGGAGTCCATGGATTCGGAACTTGCACGTGGTTGTATCAGTAAGTTACTACTTAAGGTAGCAATAGATTTAGGGTTAAATCTGATTGTAAAAATTTCGATTCTCTTATAGTGGATTTGCTTTATCTTGAGGATTGGTAGGTCAAATCTTCCCTAGGTGTTTACCTTGAAATGGTTCGTTTTATCGGTTTTCCTAGGTCATCATAGCGTAGTGTTATTTACTTTTCTGCTGCCGTGCATGATATGATTTATTATTGTTTAACCTAGATCTAAATAATTAACTTAAGTAATCACTTGGCTAATATATAAGGTTAAACAATCTAGTTTAAGGGCTCTAAACAGAACAAACATGCTTTTTTGTGGTGTACCAACTTTCTCTAGTGTACCAACTTTCCCTACATTGTCTCGAGTTCAACTCGAATAAAACATTTAACAAACACACAACACATACATAATAATTTAGTTAAAAATATTAATGTTATAACAAATCTGATTGATGTTACTTCAACAACAAACCACTTCTACTACATTGGAATACATTACCTCATCAATCCAATTCGGTCGAATTTGATCCATTATGGTCCACTTCGGTCCATTCAATCCAATTTGGTCCATTCAATCAACTTCGGTCCTTTTTATCCATTTCAGTCTAACTCGATCCATTCAATCTAGTTTGGTCCAATTTGGTCTATTTAAGTCAATTTGGTCCATTTTGGTCCATTTAGTACATTTAAAAATGAGAAAAGAAAGATTAGGGTTGAAAGTACTATCAATTATTAAGTAATATCAATTGTAATTATATGATAAGTTTTGATTATTATGATAATCTTAAGAGAATGAGAAATTTGAAATTCAAAAATTTTAATTGTACCAAAGTAAATTA
Source organism: Quercus cerris (assembly GCA_963669245.1). Classification (NCBI taxonomy): domain Eukaryota; kingdom Viridiplantae; phylum Streptophyta; class Magnoliopsida; order Fagales; family Fagaceae; genus Quercus; species Quercus cerris. The sequence continues at coordinate 7,686,053 of OY770008.1, forward strand.
GAAACATATAATGAATAGTAACAATATTTAGAAGAATATGGACAAGTTCAAAAAATAATTGTATGAATCAAAAATACCTAAAATGATAAAATTATATATTTGTAAAAATAGAGAGATAGAGATTGATTTAATAATTTATAATACTGGCTTAATAAACTAATTAACTACGTATATTGTTCACACCTCTTTATGGGAGGAACAAGTGAAAGTCAAATGCACATGTTTGTCGATTTCATTTTGCTTATTGACATTGATGGTTGATAAGGGGAATTTTTAATTGAAAAAATAAAGTTGTTGATCTCCAAAGACTCGTCAGCTCTATTATGCGTACTGAAGACATCACGCAAGATGAAGCCATCAGTCTCTAAGCTGAAGAGTAAGCTAACGAGTAAGCTGAAGGCAGTAAATTGAAGGCAGTAAGCTGATGAGTAAGTTGAAAATAGTAAGCTGAAGAGTAAGTTGAAGACGGTAAGTTGAAGGTAGTAAGCTGAAGAATAAGCTGAAGATAGTAAGCTGAAGACAGTAAGCTGAAGGCAGTATGCTGAAGAGTAAGCTGAAGATAGTAAGCTGAAGAGTAAGTTAAAGGTAGTAAGCTTAAGGCAGTAAGCTGAAGGCAGTAAGCTGAAGGTAGTAAGCTGAAGGTAGTAAGCTGAAGATAGTAAGCTGAAGGGTAAGCTGAAGACAGTAAAAGCTGAAAGCAGGAAGCTGAAGAGTAAGTTGAAAATAGTAAGCTGAAGACAGTAAGCATAAGAGGAAGCTAATGAGAACAAGCTGAAGAAGGTAAGCAAACCTCCGTCGGGATCCATTAGTAAGTGACAATGTTAGGGAGTCCATGAAGCTCACCGCATAGCCGACGAGTTGACCTTAGGCAATGAAGATGGGTAGCTGACGCTAATAAAGTTGAAGGGAGTAGGCAAAGCTAACGACTCTAACGTGGTTTGTCTTAATCACCACGCACGAGTATATAAGGAAATGTCTTGTATCCCATGCTTAGTGTTAGCCTCCTACAAGGAAAGGATTCTGCAATATATGTTCATGAGGATTCCTATAAGGAAAAGACTTCTAGCAAAAGGAAGAGATGTCAACCCTCTACTACTATAAAAGCCCCAATACCCTCACAAACCAAGGTATGCATAATTCACTTCAGCTCTGGTACTCTAGAGTTGTGAAGAAGAGAATTCTCTAACTTGACCATCGGAGAGTATTTGGCCGGTATCATATCGGTACTCCTCTTAAGGTCTTCAGCTTTTGTGTTGTGCAAGCTCTTGTTAGGAGCATGTGAGGACCGTGTGGTTTACTAACGATTTTTCGGCATCATCAGTGGTTCATTGAAATAATGTTGCTTTTGCTAATTGGATGGAAAACGAAAGGGTTTTGTTTTTTAACTAGACCTTCCTCCTTGTCTTCTTCTTCTAGTTCTTTCAACTAGCAGTGGCTGTTGTACGACAACACCAACAACTCCGGTGATAACGTGGTTTGATTGAGAAAGAAAATGGTTGTTTTAATCCTCTCTCTCCTAGGTTTCCCTCTCTCTCAAAACTGGACATAGAATTTCTCTTTGTCTAAGACAGTAAAATGGTTGCAATTGGAATTTGGAAAATTTCTTCTACAAGTGACACTCATGTGAGTAGGAGGGGTGCATGATGTTAGACCATTTAACTGTAGATTAAACAGAAGTAGGAATTTGGCACCTGTGAAGTTTAGTTTTTTTTTGAGCTTACCTGTGAAGTTTAGTTACTAAACTGGCTAAAATAAGTTGTAATTGTCACTATCCAAAGTTTAAGGAGTATTTAGACATTTTTTCCTCAAAATTGTGGCAATAAAGTTCCTAGAAGAATTCGTAACAGAAATCAAGGAGAAATTTTAGCCTATCAATTTATCAATTTCGTTGTCTAGATTTAAGTAGATGTCACCTAAACTATGAAAAAGAAAAACACAAAAGTTTGATTTGAGATGATTATGGTGCTTAAGCTTTTAAGGGCTATCCTATGGCAGGTTCTCTTATGGGTTCTTTCGTAGACTAAAACCCAAAAAATTGGTATTGGGTTTTCTGTTCTCGAACCATAGTGATTATAAATATTGGCCTTTTAACGTTGGTAGAACAATTTTGTAGAGTTGGATTGGACTAGACATTTGGCGTTTGTGTAGAGGCCGAAAGCCCAGTTGAAATGGCCTGATGTTTAAGGGAACAAAAGGATGGGTTTGGGCTTCTCATGCTATGATTTAGTTTATTGGGCTGAGCCGATATGGTTAGGCTTACACGAAATAGAGCTTCTGGTCGGCTCTTGGGTTGCTTGAATTAAACCTTCACAAATGTTGTATATTTGGCATATAATTATATCGACCAATTTTGATGTTTAAGTTTTAAAGCAAGATTAAATTATGGGCAACCCTGAACCATTGACGCATATTTTAAAAAGAAAAGTATTTGGAAATTTAGACCTCAATACCTTGGGTATGAGTTTGTCCAAGGGTTAAATCTCTTAAAAGGACTCTTTAAGATTTTAAATTGTTCTTAACTGACTACAACCAAATACGTATGATGATGGCTTGCATTTTCTGATAGGCCAAAAACGTATTGATTCATTGTGATTCAAATTAATTGATTAATTAGCCAAGTTATTAATTAATCAAATTAACATGCAGAGTGCATGGTAGCACAAACAAATCACCAATTAAATTAAGTGCAGCGAAAAATAAATTTGACACGGTGATTTGTTTACGAATGGAGAAAACCTATACGGCAAAAATCCTACCGGGTGATTTTGAGGTCACCACTCTTGAAATTCCACTATTATCACAACAAGCGGTTACAAGTAAAGTTATCCCAGTACCTTATACCAACCTACAATTGAACCCTTTCCCCAATACCCAATTGGACTTATTCTGTAGTGACAATTTTCCCTTTTGATGCACGGCTCTCAAGTACGTGACTAACCAATTGCGCGGATCCCAGTACGCGATTCCAATCACCAACTAGAGAAAGTTATTGGTTGCAAAGTTCTTCAGTTCATCCCAACGATGAAGACCAAGAAGATGCTTGGTCACAAAACCCTATGGTTCACATACACAGCAACTTCTTCAAGAATGATGAACTAGGGCAAAACTTTGTCTCCGGTCACAATTTGCTTGAATAGACTTTGCTCAATGCTTGTGCAATTTGTGAACTCTTTGACGGCCCTTAAAACAATCTTTTTATATGTCTAGGGTTAGGAGAAAAGAAGGCCTAAACACGTAAACACGAATCCCAAGAAAATCAAATCTGAATTTTGAAATTCTTAAACCTCGGCAGATAGGAGGTGTCGAGTAGTTGTCGAGCACACGGACTGGAACAACTTTCTTAAACTCGATAGATGCAGATGTCGAGCTTTAATGAACTTGCACTTTCTCAGCTTGTTTCTTAGACAGGCTTGATGACTTCAACACTTGATCTTGAAACCTTATTTCTTGAAGTATTAAAAACACCTAGAACTACCCAATTACAAGTAAAGTACGTTTTGTCAAAGGATTAGCCAATTACATAAAAGAATTAACAAGTGAACCGCATATGTCCTAACATTTTTACTTCAAAATGATATGCACAAAGGAAAGACATAGCAAAAGAAAAGAAAATGAAGAAATAACTTGAAGAGTAGCCAATACATTATTATTTTCATTGAAAAGTTGACACAACCTGCCATGCATGTCTATTTTCATTGAAAGAAAATTAAAAGTTCCAACTGCTAACAAATTGCACACCCAAACTTAGATACGCGATTGTCCAGACCCTTATTTCGGATTTTTTATCACTCTTACCAGCCAAGCGAGAAAGCGAATTGAGTGAACTAGAAGAACCATAGAAACCACAATAATCACACTACCTAAAATACAAACGTCCATGAAAGATGTATGCTTGGGCGAATCATACATCAGGAAATCTAGGGTCACCATGTAGAATGCGATTAAATAGGTAGCGGCCAGGAATGTGAGAGTCAAACATAAAGAAATTGTCAAGGGCACATACAAACTCTGTGCTTGATTGGGAATCCACTGATGAGTAAGAAGGTGACACCGAGTGATACAACTGTCACACCCCAAACCCAAAAGGGTCCAAGGCATGAGAAATACATCCCATAGGTACCTGTAGATTTTTTCCTTTTTGGAAAACCAATTATAAGAGATCTTTATTTTCCTTTCATTTCCACATGATAAGAATATATAACCATAAATCTCCACATTACAAGTCAGAGCTCTATAATACATTTACGAACAATAACTAAAAATCATGTGCTTTCACATAATACATGAATATATATTACAAAACTATTGGATTACACAAAGTCACAATCTTATCAAGAATAAGGAATCTTAATATCGAGTCTAGGCCTACCACGCCTAAGGCTAACAAACCTCAAGTGACCAACCTCCAATAGAATTAATTAATGTCTTGGTGAACATAGCAAAGTCGAGTCACCAACCATTTACAGCAAAAGTCTCTAAATTTAACGTAGCACTTCAATCATCACCAACGAAATAAGCTTCATATCCAATTTATAACTAATTACTCTGAAAAATTGTTAGAAGGTGGGATGAGCTAAAGCCCAGTAAGTAGCATAATTAATGGGGGTGGGGGAAATGCAAGTTTCATCTTCAATAATAATAATATGACAAGAATGATTTAATAATGAAATACAAGATTCTCAAAGTAAATACCTTGAAACCAAATACTATAATCTGTGAGCACTAACAATATAATTTCCAAAGCCATAAAATCTAACATACGGTAATTTATCACAAATATACCATACTACCACATAGACCGGTCAAGGGATCCACCCATTCACAACTGGCATGATATTGTCCTCTCTAGTATGCAGACTCTTGGCCCCATGGACAGCAGCCTCACCCATACCCTCAAGGTTTTTCTCTCCTCCCATGGGCAGCAGAGAGAGCGCGTCAAATAGGACCTCTCTTGCATGTGGTCTCTTGGCCCCATGGGTAGCAGCCTCACTCACACACAATCAAGGAACCTCTTCCCCCCATGGACAGCAAGGAAGAACGTGTCATCCAAAGTGAAATGGCACTGACCTAGATTTGATTCCATTGTCACAAAGACTACGGAAACCAAATCGGGTGATCACTGAGAAGTCACACATGGCATGGTGTCAAAACCACATAAAGCTCACAAGTATACATTACTTTGAAACACATAGTTCATATCCTGGTAGTTTCAGAAAACCTTAAATAATCTAACTTCTACAAAGTTTGTAAGGTTTTCAACTTCATTCTTGTCAAGAAATTTTCTAACAATTTTGCCACATAATAAGACAAGATAAGCATCTTTAAATTTTCTAATAAACCATAAAATCCAAGATTTCCTTTTCAAAGATTAAATAAAAGATGCTCATTTTTCCATATCAACAATTCATACATTTCCCCAAATGCAATACCAAATATGATGCATTTTCATATACAATCATATATATATATATATATATAAAATAGGGTCACAACACAATACTTTTAAGAAAACATACATCCATATATAATTTTCCAAAATGTGTTTGACCCAAAAACAATATTTATGAAATATGAATATTTTTCAAAAATCCCATTAAAAAGTTACTTACCTCGCAATTGCAAAAGCCTAATTCTCCAAGCTCCAAAGGAGATTAGCTAGAACCTAAACAATATCAAGTAAACTTAACACAATAAGCATAAAGTTTAAAATTGTATCTAGCTACAATTTAGGAATTTCCAAATATGCACTTAATTAGGCAAGCCTAATATTTAACCTCATCAATAACATATTCCTCTTCCAAAGTTTCTCAACAAATTAATTCACAAGGCATAGACTCCAATTTATAAATTTAATCCATTCAATATCATCTCCAACATTATGACTAGCTTCCATAGGATTTACACAACTTCATCAAAAGACCCATATAAGTAAAATCATAATATCTTCCAAGACAAGAAATTTAGAACTTCAACTAACTTCAAATAAACCTAATAACAAATGGAAAAATTAGATTTACCAACCAACACATGTTATAACTCAAAACTCCTAAATTTTCCACCATACATAAATCTTAGGTAGTCATCATTAGCACAAACCATAAACCCACTCATCAAATAATTCCACCAATACAAAACTCATACATATAAACGCATAAATATCACTTCCAATGCTCTTAAATCACATGGATATCATTATCAAAACTTAGACTAAAGAACCTCAAGCAAAAGCATATAAACCCACCAAAAAGATTAGAAATATTTACCTCAAAAAAAGGATGTAAAGGTGCTTATGGGTTCCCAAGAATTTTTAGGTGATCTTGCCGGAAAATGATGGTGGAAATGTTGATTTGGAGTGAGGTCCAGTGGGAGAGGATGAGGGAGTATGAGAGAAATGTTTGTGTTGTGTTGAGAGGAAATGAAAAAAGAAAGAAAACAAATGAAGTGAGCCGGCTAAAGAGTAAAGAGATAAGTGAATGAGTGGTGGGGAATGGGTGGGGTAGGTGGAGCACGTGGGAACCCAAAAATTTGACTTTTCTACCCTTTTTTTTTTGTCCTCTTACTGGGAAGTCATAGCAACGAAAGAGAGTGTGTTGTAAATCATGAAATTCAAGTAGCTCCAGTAATCAACAGCATCGGCTAACACAGCCTTTCCAGCTAGACATGGTGTGTTTGAGCTGCATCTAAAACCTTGCATAGTATCAATTATATTTTCTTGCCTGTTAACGTATATAGTGTTGTGGGCTTAGGCCCAACTAGATTACTTGTATAGCACACTTCTTGTACTACACTCTTACTTGTACTGCACTCATATGCCTCCTATATAAAGGCACTTATGTATATTCTTTCATTGGGAAATACAATACAATTATTCATTCAGTATTTCTAACATGGTATCAGAGCCGTTGGTCTGACCTTTTCTTAGCAGTCTTGTCTTTATTGGTGTTACTCCATTCTCAACATCGCTTTCGCCATCATAACAGTCCCCCTTCATGCTGATCTTCATGATGTTCATACTATTAATCCCATTCCGAGTCTTGTTATCCAAAATCAAACTCCATATGAGCGCCTTTTTGGGTCACCTCCAGACTATCACCACTTTCGCTCCTTCGGTTCTGCTTGTTTCATTCTTCTTCAACCACATGAGCATAACAAACTTGAGCTTCAGTCAAGGCTTTGTTGTTTTTTTGGCTATGGCGAAACTCAAAAGGGGTATAGATGTTATGATCCTGTCTCTCATCGTCTTCGTATCTCCCACAATGTTGTCTTTTGGGAACATCGCCTCTTTGTTGAGCTCTCTCATTTCAGTGCTTCCCTATCTTCCTCCCCTGTCTTAGATCTTTTTCCAGATGAGGCACATATTCCTTCTATAACTGCTCTTGATCTTCCTGTAGTTGCTCCTGATTCTGTTGCTGTAGACTTCCCTGTCCAACCACCAGATATCACTGATCCCTTCCTAGTTCACCCTTTAATGAACAGGTGGAAGATGAACAAGTTGACGACGAGCTACCCAACCCCAATCCTGAGCTTGGGTCTCCTACTCTTGCTCCGCCTGAAGATCTTGCACAAGACATTCCACCTCGTCACTCAACTCGGGTAAGATCTATTCCTGCACATTTACTTGACTATTATTGTTACACTGCCCTTGCTACACTACACGAGCCTCACACCTATCGTGAGGCTTCCACTGACCCTTTATGGCAGATTGCAATGAAAGAGGAACTTGATGCATTATCTAAAAACCATACTTGGGATTTGGTAACACTTCCTCCTGGGAAATCTGTGGTTGGTTGTAAGTGGATCTACAAGATTAAGACTCGCTCTGATGGGTCCATTGAGCGCTACAAAGCTCGTCTTGTTGCAAAAGGTTTTACACAAGAGTATGAGATTGATTATGAAGAGACCTTTGCTCCAGTTGCTCGTATCTCATTTGTTCGTGCCCTCTTAGTTGTTATTGCTGCCAGTAAATGAGACCTTTTTCAGATGGATGTCAAAAATGCATTCCTTAATGGGGATTTAAGTGAAGAAGTGTATATGCAACCTCCTCCTGGTCTCTCTGTTGATTCAAACAAGGTTTGTCACCTTCGACGTGCACTTTATGGCCTTAAACAAGCTCCACGAGCTTGGTTTGCCAAATTTAGCTCTACCATCTCTCGCTTGGGTTACATGGCCAGTCATTATGATTCTGCTTTATTTCTTCGTCGCACTAACAAAGACATTATTTTACTTCTCCTATATGTGGATGATATGATCATAACTGGTGATGACCTCAGTAGCATTCAAGAACTCAAGGCTTTTCTTAGTCAGTAGTTTGAGATGAAAGATCTTGGACATCTCAGCTACTTCTTGGGTCTTGAAATCACTCATTCTATAGATGGACTTTATATTACTCAAGCCAAGTATGCCTCTGAACTCTTGTCTCGAGCTGGACTCACTGATAGCAAGACTGTTGACACTCCAGTTGAGCTTAATGCACATCTGACTCCCTTAGCGGGGAAACTATTGTCTAATCCTTCTCTTTACAAACGCTTGGTTGGCAGCTTAGTTTATCTCACTGTCACTCGTCCAGACATTTCCTATGCTATTTACCAAGTGAGCCAATATATGTTTGCTTCACGATTGACTCACTATGTTGCTGTTCTGCGTATTCTTCGATACCTAAAGGGCACTCTCTTCCATGATCTTTTCTACTTTGCTCAGTCTCCTCTTATTCTCCGTGCATTTTCTAATACTGATTGGGCAGGAGATCCCACTGATTGCAGGTCCACCACTGGTTATTGCTTTCTTCTTGGTTCTTCTCTGATTTCTTGGCAAAGCAAGAAACAAACTCATGTGGCCCGCTCCAATGCTAAAGCAGAATATCGTGCCCTTGCTGATACCACATCTAAGCTTCTTTGGCTACAATAGCTTCTCAAAGACTTAAGTTTGTCTACATCCTCTGCTACTCCTCTTTATTGTGACAACCAAAGTGCTATTCATATTGCTCACAATGATGTCTTCCATGAACGGATTAAACACATCGAGATCGATTGTCATTTTATCCATTATCATCTTGTCCATGGTTCTCTCAAGCTGATCTCAGTCTCCTCTAAAGATCAACTTGCAGATATCTTCACCAAGTCACATCCTAAGGGACGTCTTCGTGCTTTGGTTGACAATCTCAAGTTGGTCTCACATCCACCTTGAGTTTGAGGGGGGCTGTTAACTTATATAGTGTTGTGGGCTTTAGGCCCAACTAGATTACTTGTATAGCACACTTCTTGTACTACACTCTTACTTGTACTGCACTCATATGCCTCTTATATAAACGCACTCATGTATATTCTTTCATTGAGAAATACAATATAGTTATTCATTCAGTATTTCTAACATTGGCAAAGACCTCCTAGGGGGTTGATTGTCTATTGGAAAGTGATAGTTGTAATCATAGTGGACACCACCATTATTGAACCATGATTTTCTTCGATCCAATCACCCTTGTATTTCAAGTATTTCAAGTACTCTAATAAATTCTTCCTCCCTTTCTTGCTTGACTGTTCTAGTTCCACTGATTCACTGTGACCAACAGCAATTGCCAATGGTGGTGAGGGTTATTCACTCTTTTAATACTAGCACCAATATCCATTAAAATGTTTCGAATGGTGAAACTTTTGAAATCTTTTGGACAGTTATCCAACATTTCTAAGGCTGTAAATCCCATGTTGTTTTGGAAATCCACTGCTTCTTTCACTTTAGTCACCAAAAGCAAGTATTTGATTGTCTGCAAAAACCTAAAGCGTTTTAGTTTTGATATATATATATATTTTTTTTTTATATTTAGAGTCATTAGCCAAAAAGATCGATGCTACGATAGACATAAAATCTATCTCTTATTAACAAGAAATGGATCATATCGGACTGGATGCAGCATTTGTAGGTTAATTTCTGACTTAAAAGTCATTGTGCGGTTTTAGAATCTAGCCGACACCAAAAAAAGGAAAAAAAATCACCACCAATAACGAACCATGTGTCTCTTCAAACCAATCACCTTTATATCTCAAGTATTTTTCAAGTCTTTAACTATTTGGTCGACCTACTCTAACTTGACTGTGTTGGTGTTGCTAATTCATGGTGACCAATCGTTATTGCTGATGGTGGTGGAAGAATACTTTGGTTCTTTGCTCTCTTAACACCGGCATCGATTAAAATGCTTTGAATGGTGAAGCTTTTGAATTCTTTTGGATAGTGATCTAATACTTCTAAGGCTGCAAAACCCATATAATTCAAGACATCTGCTTTTTCTTTCACTTTAGACATTGAAGGCAAGAATTTTAATTTACTGTCTGCAAAAACTTATAGCATTATAATTTTGAACAATTTTTTTTATGAGAAGCACAACTAAAATGATACCCAAAAAAAAAAAAAAAAGATTTTTTCCCAATAGCTTATAAACTCACTATATATATACTAAGATATCGTTGGTGAAAAATAGTGATGTTATGAAATATACCATAGTGTAACTAGACTATAAAAACTAAACTTTGTTAACATATTTTTTCCCTAACAAGAAAGTCTCATGTCTATTGACATTATCCCACGTTTTTAAGAAACACGGCTAAAGCCTTAAGCTATAGCCGCGTTTTTGAAAAACGCGGCTATAGCTAACCTATAGCTGCGTTTATAAACGCAGCTATAGGTCCAGACGAATAATTTTTTTTAATGGGGACCTATAGCTGCGTTTTCTAAAAAACGCGGCTATAGCTAATCTTTAGCCGCGTTTTAAAATGCAGCTCAAGGTAAGCTATAGCCACATTTTCGAAAAACGCGGCTATAGGTTCAGCCGTGTAACCTGAAGCTGCGTTTTTAAAACGCGGCATAGGTCACCCTTTAGTTACATGAACTATAGCCGCGTTTTTTAAAAACGCGGCTATAGGTCCAGCCTTATAAATATGTCATTGACCTATAGCTGCATTTTTAAAAAACGCGGCTATAGGTCATGTCACTAAAGGGTGACCTATAGCCGCGTTTTTGAAAACGCGGCTGTGGGGACTCAAAATGGATTGGACCCAGAATATGAATGAGTTTTCAGCCCAACAAGCCCAAACAATAAATTTTTAGAGCGTGGATACAAGAACTAGTTCTACTTGACAGGAAATGTTATAATTATAGTGCTGTAAAAGACACTTTGAGCTGTTTGTATGATCAAGACTCTCCTCGACTAGGTTTCAGTGAGCCTCTTTATGAGTTCTATCTTTCTTTTTTCTTTTTCCCAGAAGTCCTCTCTAATGTCACTTGCTTCCATGTTATATACTACGTTCCTTACTCCTTACTCTATTCCCACCGTACACGTGTAGTTCCTATCCTGGGAACTCCTTTCTGTCCCATCCAGCACCTACCGGAACCTTTGCTTAGTGGCCATAAAGCTGCTGGGTTACTGTTCAGGTATCACCTCCACATTAATGCGGCTAGGGAATTAGCTGGAAAGCATTTAATGTGGAGGTAGTAGCCTTGGAAGATATTTGTTATCTTTTCCGATTCCTCTTTAGGTCTATATCCACTTCCCAGTTCTAACACAACTTTGCGGAGTACCCTGGATAAAGTGATAGTTACATCCACCTCGGACTGTAGTATCCGAGGTGAATTTCATCCTCGGACGTGTCCTGTGCCACTACATATGACTTTCATCCCTTTTTGGTATACTAGTCCCACAATAATTCTTTTAACCTATCCTCGGACACGTGAGTGTCCTCGGACTGGGCCGCAGGGCCCCAAGCCCATTTGTTGTGATTCCTGCATCTTTTTAGATAACAGGCCCCACAATAGCCCCTCAAAATCTCGCTTTTTGTCATCTCAAAAAAAGGGAGATTTTGATATCTTGCTCCCATCTATTTCGTAGACTTTCCTTGCCTTCAGAACGCCTTTCTATCTGCCCAAGGCACGCTCCTGACATTTCGGCGTCGGGAACATGCCATTATTAAATGATGACGGCTTCCCTGTCCCTCATGTGCAACGACATGATGCAAATCTAACGGTGGAGGATCCTCCGCATTTATGGGCAGGATTTTTCCCGCTCCCAATTTCTGTGCCCTTATAAAGGGCCTTTCAAATCAAAACTCTCTTCAGTTACACAAATCACACCGTCTCAGCGCATATTCATTGAACTTGTCTCTCTCTCACCACTCCACGCTCTCATAAATACTAGGAGCCTGTTCGAGGAGCTCATTTTTCAAACCTGTAAGTTCCCTTAACCCTCCTTAGTTTTCCATCCTCTTCGTCAGTTTTTCTTTACAACTATTAGGAAATGGGTAGATTCAAGTATCTTTTTGACTCCGAGGAACAAATAGAAGCATTTAGAGCAAAGTATAGGATTCCCCCAACAGTGGGTATGAGATATGCCTCCACAAAAACGTGGTTACACGATAGAAAAATAGGGGAAATGGTCATCCCTATGATCGCTTTTATAAAGGGAGGGATGACTATCCCGATGGGTAGTTTAACTAGAAGTTACCTCAGGTTCTTTAGATTATCTCCCACACAATGCGCCTCGAATATGTTCAGGGTGCTTGGGAGTATAGAGGTCCTAAATGCCAAGTTTAATCTAGGTCTGACCCATCACGATGTGAACTGGGTGTATAATCTCAACCATTTGAAGGGTCAGGGATATTACCTTAAGTCCAGATTCCCTGAAGTAAGATTGATCCAATGCCTCCCTACATCAAACAAGGGTTTGAAAGATGATTTCCTTATTTTTTCCGGGGAATGGCATGATGGTTTACCCTGTCCGACTGAAGAGGGAAAACCAGGTGGGGCTCTTAGGACATACACTCTTATAAATTAGATTATATTTTTAACTTAAGTTATTTTTATTTCTAATAAAGTTTTCTTTCCATGTTTTAATGACTTTGCAGACAAGCGCGCTACTAAACCTCACATCAAATTGATTAACAGGGAGAGCTTAGAAAAAATCCTACGATCCGAGGTGTATGTGAACCCATATGACGGCCAACTGAGAGCAGCACATATAATCCTCAAGTACAAACCAATCTCCACGTCCTTTCAAGCTCCTAAGTGCGTGATAAGGGCAAGAGATCCTCGGCTCCACCGTATCAGTGTAGCCTTTGAGGGATTCATTGTTCCTGAGGGCGTTCCAATTCCTAAAGGTGTTCCTTTCATTGAGTTGTTGCCCAAGGCCACTCTCTCAACAGGAGCTTCATCGTCACACTCCGTTCCTCGGGAAGTGAAGGAGGAAGACGAAGGAGAAGAGGAAAAAGAAGCAGAAGAAGAAGAAGAAGAAACTTCAAAAGGAGTTGTAGAACTGTCAAACTCTGCAAACGAGTTTGACGTTTTCAACCAGCCTCAATCTCCCGAGGTGACCTCTGAAGAAATGGGCATCCAAAGGAAGAGCCAGAGGCGCTTGAAGGATGTAATCGAAGGCCAGCCTGGCAGGGTGGTGGTGGAGAAGCCAGTTCAGCCCAACCTCCCACCTCCTCCTCCTCTTCATCCTCGGCCACCTCAGCCACCTGTGACCGAACCCAGCGATTCAAAGAGGAGTAGAGAGCCAAAGGACAAAGAAGTGGTGGATGCCGGGAGGTCTCGTATGACCCGTGAAGATGAGGACCAAAGAGCTGCAAAGCAGCAAAAAGTTAGCCACGGGTCTCAACGAGTAGCGGACAAGACAACCACTCAGTCCTCGGAACTCGAGGCCTGGCTTCCTGCTCCCATGCTCGGTGGGGAGCCTTTGAGGGAGGATGCCTTGATCAGGGACTTTAATGGCGGAATTGGGTGCCGCGTCGCCTCGGCTTTGGAGGAAACACTTCTTCTTCCCAAGGATATGGCCGAGCTGAGGGCCATCAAGAGCAATGAGGTCTTCTAGAATGCCAAGAGATACTTGGGCATGGTATAACGCCCTTATTGTTATATTATTATTATTCCTTATCATAGATATCATGCACATAACCTCTCGTATTGCATTTCTAACTCCTTTCTTTCTAGGCTGTTCAAGCCACCTTTAGGCGGGAGGAGATAACCAATTCCTGCTACAATCAGATAGATGCTGAAAGGAAGAAAAAGATAGCAGTTATGCAGACCCTCAATGCTACAGAACAAAATGTTGCGCAGCTGAAGAAAAAGTTAGCCGACGAGGAAAACGCTCGGAAAAGTGCTAACTCAGCTTTGGAAGGAGCCCAAAGGCAGGCCGAGGACCAAAGGAAGCTCTTGCGCGATGCTAATGCCCAGTTGGCAACTTCCCAGGAACAGATACTAACTTTGCAGAGACAATTGGAGGAAGCTCAGAGACTTCGAGGTCAGGCTGAAAAGGCCAAGGCTGAGGCTGAAAAAGCAAAAGCCGAGGTTGAAAAAGAAAGAGACGCAGCCGAGCAACATGGCTATGACATGGGCGTCGCTGAGACAGAGGATAATTTCCGAGCTGAGGTTCCCGTTGTGTGCCGAGAGTACTACGCCTTGACCTGGCAAGAAGCTTTCAACTGAGCTGGGGTTGAACCTTCATCAGAGTTGAGAAGGCCTGAGAATGTTTATCTCTCCCCAGCTATTCGAGCCCCCAGTTCTTCTACTCAACAAGGAGAGGCATCCTCTACAGCTGTTGAACCAACCAAGGAAGCTCAAACTCAGGCTCTTCCCTCAATCAATCAGCAGGAGCAACCTGAAGTGCATGAAGGTGCGAAGGATATGTCCTCGGATAAAGGAGCAGAAGGGCCCAAGGGTGGAGCAACCTCTCAAAGTTTTGAACAAGCCTTGGCCTCAACCACCTTACATGTTGGAGAAGCTCCTAAGGTGCAGGAGAAAGATGTTCCTCCTGAGGCAGTTGGCAAAGCCCCTCAACATAAGCTCCAAATAAAATTAAACAAATAGTTAATTGTAATCAAATTCCCTTTAGTTTTCCTTTCATTTGAATTTTCCTTCTTTTTTTTTAAACCTTCTTGAGGACATTTCTAATTGCAATGTGTAATTCCTTTTCAAAATTTATAAGAGATATTGGGGTTTCGTCTGTCACTTGTATAATTTCTTGCGTGAATGTTCTTTATTATATTTTCTTTTACATGATCTCGGACTATAAAAGAATGCAAGTTAATATCATGAGGGAAAAACTTAACTTCATATACACTCATTGGGAACCAAAACAGACTATAGTAGTAACTTCCACAGCCCTACAAAGGCTCGCTGTAAATTCATTAAGGAACATCCATATCTAAGATAGTATTCTACCATTTCACCCAGAAAGGTATTGATCACCTTGAAATGTTTTAAGTGATGCTCATGGCATTTGCTTTGATATATATTTCTAATTGCACGGACCCCCTTTAAAAGGCATTGATTTCAACTAAATTTGTTGCCTAAACAATTCGTTATCCCTTAGTCTATGTGTAATACTTCAACTGAAGCCGCAGTGCATTAATTTTCACTAAGTTGTGGTTCGAGGACCAGACATGACTTAGTTTCTGTTTAATACTTCCATTGGTAGTGTATTAATTTCCACTAAGTTGTGGTCCGAGGACCTGACATGACTTAGTTTCTGTTCAATATTTCCATTGATAGTGTATTAATTTCCACTAAGTTGTGGTCCGAGGACCTGACATGACTTAGTTTCTGTTTAATACTTCCATTGATTTCAGAAGCACATATTGCAGAAGTAAGATAAACCATAAAGGAAAGTGAAACATAACTTGTTAATAATAATACCTCTTTAGGTTGCTTACATTCCAGGGATGGGGTACAGTTTTTTCATCTAAATCTTCTAAGTGATAAGCCCCTACCCTTGCTACAAATGTAATACGATATGGCCCCTCCCAATTAGGCCCCAACTTTCCCCAGGCTGGGTTTTTGGTATTTCCCAAGACCTTCCTCAACACCAAATCTCCTGGGGCTAACGGCCTTAGTCTGACATTCACATCATGACCCTGCTTCAGCTTCTGCTGGTAGTATGCCAATTGAACCATCGCCTTTTCTCGTCGCTCGTCTATCAAGTCCAGACTTTTCTTCAACAGCTCATCATTTCCATCCGAGGTGAAAGTACTGGTTCTCAGCGTTGGAGAGCCCGTTTCAATAGGGATCACGGCCTTATCTCTGTATGTCATTGAAAATGGGGTCTCCCTTGTTGATCGTCGAGGCGTTGTTCTATATGCCCAGAGGACATGTGAAAGTTCCTCCACCCATCTTCCCTTTGCATCATCCAGCCTTTTCTTAAGTTCACCCACTATGACCTTGTTGACAGCTTCGGCCTGTCCATTTCCCTGCGGATAGGCTGGAGTGGAATATCTGTTCTTTATCCCCAGGTCGGAACAGTACTTTCTGAAAGCTCTGCTGTCAAATTGTAGACCGTTGTCCGAGATAAGAGCTTGAGGAACCCCGAATCGGGTAATAATATTCCTCAAGATAAACCTTTTGACATCCACATCCCTAATATTAGACAGAGGCACAGCTTCAACCCATTTCGTGAAATAGTTCGTGCCAACTAGCAGGTATTTCTTATTTCCTACTGCCCTAGGAAAAGGGCCAACGATGTCCAAGCCTCACCGAGCGAAAGGCCAAGGACTAGAAAGAGGATTGAGGACTCCTCCTAGCTGATGAATGTTCGACGCAAACCTTTGGCATTGATCACATTTCCTCACGTACTCCTGGGCTTCCTTTTGCATACCTGGCCACCAATACCCCTGTGTAATGGCCCGGTGAGACAAAGACTTTCCTCCAGTATGACTACCACAAATTCCTTCATGAAGCTCTTTTAGAAGATTCTCTAACGCTTCAGGGCGTACACAGAGCAGATATGGCCCAGAGTAAGAGCGTTTGTATAGCTTCTTATCCTCGGACAGCCAAAAACGAGGAGCCTTCCTCTGTATCTTCTCTGCCTCTGATTTTTCCTCAGGTAGCATATCCTTCTCAAGGAATAATATTATAGGATCCATCCAGCTAGGTGCCGAGCTGATTTGGTTGACTTGAAGAGTATCCGTCGTTACTGGTGTAGGTGTGCTCAAATCCTCAACCATTATCATCTGAGGTAGGTTTTACGCCGAGGATGTGGCAAGGGTGGCTAAAGAGTCCGCATGGGCATTTCCACTCCTAGGAACATGGGTTATCTCAAAAAATTCAAAATTAACTTGCATACGCCTAACCTGGCTCAAGTATTCCTGCATTCTTATGTCTCGAGCTTCCAATTCCCCTTTGACCTGGCCCACGACCAGCCCTGAATCCGAGAAGACTTCCATTGTTTTTCCACCTAGCTTCCTGACCATTACCATCCCCATTAACAAAGCTTCGTACTCCGCCTCGTTATTAGTAGCTGAGAATCCCAGCCTTAGAGACTTCTCAATGATGACTTTCTCAGGAGATATCAGTATTAGTCCCACTCCTGACCCCCGTTGATTTGCCGCCCCATCCACATACACCTTCCAAGATGAAATAGGTTGCGCGGAGATGAGGCCAACTGATTTTTCATCCATGCCACTTAGACTTGCCTCTATTTCTTCAGAACCTTCAGCAAATTCGGCCACCAGATCGGCGAGCACTTGACCCTTCACGGAGGTACGGGGCATATACTTAACATTAAAAGCCCCTAGGATTGTGCCTCACTTGGCAACCCTACCAGTATAGTCTGCACTCCGAAGTGCTGCTTTGATCGGATACTGAGTTAGGACTACCACAGTATGCACCTGAAAATAATGGGGAAGTTTCCTTGTAGCGTGCACCACTGCCAAAATAGCCTTTTCCAAGGGCAGGTAACGTACTTCGGCCTCATGGAGCGATTTACTCACGTAGTAGACTGGCCGCTGTATTCCATTGTCTACTCGTATCAGAACAAAATTGATCGCATAAGTGCTGATCGCTAGGTAGGAAAAAAGAACCTCATCTACCTCAGGGCTAGACATGATGGGTGGCCGAGACAAATATTCCTTCAGTCGCTGAAATGCTAGGTCGCACTCCTCAGTCCATTCGAATCCCTTTCACTTGTGGAGTAGTAGGAAAAAAGGCCTGCACCTATCCGCTGACCTGGATATGAATCTGGTCAATGCGGCAGTCATCCCAGTCAACCTCTGGACCTCCTTGGGATTCCGAGGTGGTTGCAAGCTAGTTATGGCTCTAATTTGATCAGGGTTCACCTCAATTCCCCGATGAGTCACCATGTAGCCCAAGAACTTCCCTGAACTTACCCTAAATGAGCACTTGGACGCGTTCAGTCGCAATTTATGCCTCCTTAAAATCTCAAAAGTATTGGTAAGGTCTGTCACATGCTTAGCCACTACCTTGCTCTTCACAACCATATCATCAATATAGACCTCAATGTTTCTGCCCAATTGCGGCTCAAACATCTTCGTCATCATTCTCTGGTAAGTAGATCCCGCATTCTTCAAACCAAAGGGCATCACCTTATAGTGATAATTTTCAGTGGGAGTGAGAAAAGCGGTCTTCTTCTGATCGTCTAATGCTAGTGGGATCTGATGATAGCCCTGAAAGGCGTCCAAGAAGCTCATCCGAGGATGGCCCACCGTTGCATCCACCAATTGATTTATACGGGGCATAGGAAAAGGGTCCTTTGGGCACGCTCTGTTAAGATCCGTATAATCAACACATACACGCCATTTGCCATTTTTCTTCTTCACTACGACCGTATTGGCCAACCACTGAGGGTAAAACACCTCCTTGATAGCCCCTGCCTGCTTGAGCTTGGTCTCCTTGTCTTTGATAGCCTCAGCATGTACCCTAGACGGACGTCGAGGTGGCTGTTTCTTTGGAATAATAGAGGGATTGTCGTTCAAATGATGACAAATGAACTCCGGATCCACCCCTGGGGCTTCATAAGCACTCCATGCAAACACATCAACGTTCCTCCTGAGAACCAACTGCTCCTTCTCTAACAAAGGTAACTATGCCCCAACCTGAAAGTACTTTTCTGGATCATCACCAACATTCACCCTCTCCAAATTCTCACACTTCATTTCCTTAACGGAAGTGCTAAAGGGGGCTCCCTGACTCTTTGATTGCTACAAATCATCCTCGGCTGTGACCGAAGTACTTGTCTCTAGCCGATGTTGAATGACCATTATCAAGCACTGCCTAGCCATTGCCTGATTTCCCAAAATTTCTGAGACCTTGCCTCCTGAGGGGTATTTCACCTTCTGATGAAGAGTGGAAGAAATGGCCCCCAAGGCATGCAGCCAGGGTCTACCCAAAATAGCCGTGTACGGAGAAAAAACATCCACCACAATAAAATCCACTTCCACCACATTTGAACCAGTTTGCACAGGTAATCTAATCATCCCCACTGAAACGACCGATCTGCCTTCGAAGCCCACCAGCGGGGAACTATAGGTTATCAAATCCTCAAGTTTCAAATTTAGCCCCCTAAATAAATCAGGATACATTACCTCAGTTGCACTCCCCTCGTTAAGCATCACCCTTCTCACGTCATACCCTCAAATCCTAATCGTAACCACCAAAGCATCATCATGCAGTTGTATGGTTCCTCTCTTATCTTCCTCTGAAAAGCCTAACACCAGTGAGGCGCCCAATCTGACCTTTTTTGGCCTTGAACTGGAGCCCTCATCCAAGCACTACGACACAGACATTACCCTGGTAGGGCAAGACCCAGTTCTCCCTGGGGCAGCAAATATAATGTTTATCGTGCCTAAAGGGGGTCCTGAAGAAGCAATTCCCTGAAATGCTGAGCTTGCCTGGCCTCTTCGGCCGCTGGAATGATGCAGGAGCTGGGTCAACTTCCCTTCCTGGACCAGCTGTTCCAAGTGGTCCCACAAGTTTTTACAATCCTCAGTAGTATGTCCATGATCCTGGTGGTACTGGCAGTAAAGGTTTCGACTACGCTTCGCAGGGTCCCTTGCCATCCTATTGGGCCATCTAAAGAATGGCTCGTCCTTTATCTTCTCCAGAACCCGTTGCACTGGTTCTCGGAACACAGCGTTAACCGCCTGGGAGTTGGCAGATCCTGACTGCCCCCCAAAGTCCCTTCGAGGTCGGTTGTTATTGTACCGGTCCGACCTGAAATCCCTCATCTCCTGAGGGATTGCCTTAGACTTTCCTCTACCCTGTATCTGGTCCTCCTCTACTCTTCTATACTTGTCTATCCGATCCATAAGCTGACGCATGCTGGTAACAGGTTTACCAGTCAGAGACTTCCTCAGGCCATGCTCGATTGGAAGGCCTTCCTTAAAGGTATTAATGGCCACATTGTCCTGAGCTCCATCTACTTCGTTGAACATTTCCTAATAACTGTCCGAGTAGGCCTTCAGGGTTTCCCCCTCCTGCATAGACATAGATAGCAATGATCCCAAGGGTTGAACAACCCTCCTACATGTGATAAAACGGGCACCAAAAGCTTGGGTGAGTTTCTCAAAAGAGTCAATAGTATTAGCTCTTAGGCCGTTAAACCATCTCATTGCCACTGGGCCCAGGCTAGATGGGAAAACCTAGCACATTAAGGCCTCATCCTTGGCATGAATGGCCATCCTCTGACTGTAGTGGCTAACATGTTCTACTAGGTATGTTCGACCATTATAAATGGTGAACACAGGCTGATTAAACCACCGAGGAAGATTAGCGTCCTCAATGCGCCGCGTAAAGGGCGACTTAGAGACCTGACTCATTGCTTTGTTCAAGGCGTCATTTCCCCGACCCTGGCGAGGCGGACTCTTATACTTTCGCTCATGGTGGTACTCTTCTTCATGCGAAAAAGATTCGCTGGGTGGAGTTCTCGACCTTTGTCTATAACTGGTGTCATCTGACTCCTCAGAGGAATGCCCAGAGTTATGAGCCCTACGCCTTCGTCGCTCATGTCGCAATTCCCTCTCCAACTTGTTAATCTCACGCTGCATGTCCCCTTCGTTCTTTTCGTGGGAAACATGGCCTTTCCCCTGAGAGTGACTTCTGTCTGTGTGGGTTGTTCGTGCACTTCCCTCACGATCCCCCCTATGCCCGTGGACTACCAACGGATTACTGTGCTGAGAGCCCCTAGACTCTGCTTGGTGCTGATTAGCATCCACCTGCTGCGGGCCCACTAATGGTTGCTGCGGTGCTCCCCCTTGCATCGCGAACACCGTACTTGCCTTTCCTTGTGAATAGATCAAGTTCTTTCCACAGACGGCGCCAATTGTGGGGACTCAAAATGGATTGGACCTAGAATATGAATGAGTTTTCAACCCAACAAACCCAAACAATAAATTTTTAGAGTGTGGGTACAAGAACTAGTTCTACTTGACAGGAAAGGTTATAATTATAGTGCTGTAAAAGACGCTTTGAGCTGTTTGTATGATCAAGACTCTCCTCGGCTAGGTTTCAGTGAGCCTCTTTATGAGTTCTATCGTTCTTTTTTCTTTTTCCCAGAAGTCCTCTCTAATGTCACCTGCTTCCATGTTATATACTACGTTCCTTACTCCTTACTCCATTCCCACCGTACACGTGTAGTTCCTATCCTGGGAACTCCTTTCTGTCCCATCCGGCACCTACCGGAACCTTTGCTCAGTGGCCATAAAGCTGCTGGGTTACTGTTCAGGTATCACTTCCACATTAATGCGGCTAAGGAGTTAGCTGGAAAGCATTTAATGTGGAGGTAGTAGCCTTGGAAGATATTTGTTATCTTTCCCGATTCCTCTTTAGGTCTATATCCACTTCCCAGTTCTAACACAACTTTGCGGAGTACCCTGGATAAAGTGATAGTTACATCCACCTCGGACTGTAGTATCCGAGGTGAATTTCATCCTCGGACGTGTCCTGTGCCACTACATATGACTTTCATCCCTTTTTGGTATACTAGTCCCACAATAATTCTTTTAACCTATCCTCGGACACGTGAGTATCCTCGGATTGGGCCGCTGGGCCCTAAGCCCATTTGTTGTGATTCCTGCATTTTTTTAGATAACAGGCCCCATAGCAGCTATAGGTCCAGCCGTATAACCTGAAGGCGCGTTTTTAAAACGCGGCTTAGGTCACCCTTTAGTGACGTGACCTATAGCTGCGTTTTTAAAAACGCCACTATATGTAACAAATTTTTTTTTTCTTCAGCTTCCCACGTGCCCCTACTTTCCCACCTACCCCCACTCTCTTCTTTTCTTATTTCTCCTTCTTTCTTTTTTGTCTCTTCATTCTTCACTTCGCTCCTCCGTAAGTTTCTTCTTTCTTTCCTTTTTTTTTTTTTTCTTCCTTACATCTTGGTAACTCTTTTTTTTTTTTTTTTTTCCTTTTTCTTTCTTCCTTCTTCACATCTGGGTAACACTTTTTTTTTTTTCCTTCCTTCTTCACTGGGTAACTTTTTTTTTTCCTTTGTTTCTTTGGATTTGCTGCTTTTTTTGTTTTGTTTTGTTTTGTTTTGTTTTTTTTTTTTTTTTTTGTTTTTTTTTGTTTTTTTTTCATTTTTTCTTCATCTCAAGCACACTGATTTGTCAATAGATCTAGTTTTTTTTTTTTTTTTTTTTGGTTATTTTATGTTTAGTTAGTAAGAAAATGGAGGGGATGTTGAACTTTTGAATGAAGTGGATATTCTAGCAATATTTGATTTTGAATTTTTTGGATCTGTGCTTAAATTTGTGCTATTGTGTTGCTGATATTGTGATTATGTTTAAATGGGTTTGTGTTCTTATATTTTGGAGCACGTTGTGTTTGATTTTGAATTTCTGGGTTTATGTTTGATTTTAAATTTTTTTGGGTTTGTTTGTATTGTGAATATGTTGCATTTGATTTTGAATTTTCTGGGTGTGTTTGTATTGTGAGTATGTTGGATTTGATTTTGAATTGTCTGGTTTGTGTTTTATTTTGAATTTTTTGGATTTGTGATTAATTTTGAATTTTTTGGATTTGTGATTAATTTTGAATTTTCTGGGGGAAAAAAAAACCTAGAAATTTTTTTTTTTGGTTTTTAGAAAAACCTATAGCCGTGTTTTTCAAAAACGCAGCTATAGGCCCCAATATATCCTACTAGGTTAAAAACGCGGCTTCAAGTCTGACCTTTAACCGCGTTTTGGAAAAACGCAGCTATAGATATTACCTTTAGCTGCGTTTTGGAAAAACGTGGCCATAGGACTATTGCTGCGCTGTTTAGGCTGTGTTTGCAAACGCGGCTATAGGAAACGTTGTCTTTATTGAATGAAATTCGACCAGTTAACTAGCAACATGAATATTCTAACACCATTAGTAATCTAGAAAGAAATAAGATTCATAAGGAACAATCTGCTGAGATGCAGTGAAAAAAAATATCTACTCAAACATATGCAAGAAATAAACTAAAACATACCTCAACTTGCTTTAGCATCACAGCTAAATGCAAGATGGTGTTGCCACCATCATGGTCTTTTGAATTGAGAAAGTCCCCTTCACCACTCACAGATTTTACCAACAGTTTCAATGCCTCCAATTGGTAGTGTTTGACACATAAGTGTAAAACAGTCTCTCCTCCATCAAGCATAACTTGTATATTGAATCAGGCCGTGTAATAATTAACTCTTTCACAACCTCAACCCGCCCTCTTATGACTGCGTAGTGGAGAGGAATTCTCCCATCTTGATCACGAATTAAGCTTGCATTGCTATTTGCATGTAATAGTGCTCGAACGATGTCTATATGGCCCTCGGCAGAAGCCAAGTGGAGAGGGCATCGTTTGTGAGAGTCCAACTCGACAGCAAGCTGAGGTTTTTGAAGAAAGAGAGCTTTACTAAAATCAAGCTGCCCAGCTAAAGCTGATATGTGTAATGGAGTTTCACTGAAAGAAGTCAGTGAAATTTTACTATAGTAAGTGTGGGTCGTTATGGATCAACCTATACAATGTGGTTGTAGAGCCACTCATTGATGCATTGTAAAGTTCTATTATATCATCTCCTTCGCGCCTTACTTCCATTCTCTCACTCTCTCTCTCTGTCTCTTGCTCTTGCTCTCCATGTGTGTGTGGTTTGTGATTCCGAAAATTAGCATATAGATAGATGCATGCGGTCCACATGCCAATATTAACCATTGCTTGAGCAATCCACTATGACAGGAAAAAAGTTGAGAGTGACAATCGGTACTGTAGGTGTTGGACGAATCAGAAATTTCATGCTCAATCACACACACTCACAGGCCAGTTCGAAATATCATGAGTATTATTTTACGTGATTATATTATAGTTATTGCATGGTCTTGAGGGCCAGTTTTAATTTCTTGTTGCAATCTAACTTGAACTTTTGTTTCAAGTGGTTAACAAAATAATATATCCCAAGTAAAATTGGAAAGAGGCTTTAGGCTCAATCTCTGGCCTACAAAAGAAAATTATAGTTAGAAGATATTGTTCTCGATTAGTTTGGCTTTTTATTAAATTATTTATGTTATTTGTTTATGCATAGTTTTTCTTTTTTAAAGCTTTTTTTTTTTTTAAGATACAACTGTAATTTATTTGATTTTTTTAATAAAATAAAACATCTACTTTCATAGGAGCATTAAATTAATAATTCAGGTCGAAGACATATTAGGTTGTGTTAAAATTCAGGTTAATCTTTATAGGCCCACTAAGGCAGTAAGGGCATTACCTTTCCATTCTGTAAATTTTCCAAGCAAAAGCATGAAAGGCTATAGTTTCGATCAATCAATAAAAGTCCTAGTAAGTGTTTGTGGCACGCCACCATTAGTCTTAACTCGTAATTTTGTATTAAAAAAACCATATTTTAAAATTTCGAAAAGTTTGAAAGTATTTTCAAAAAATAAATAGAAGGAAACTGAAATCTTGATTTTTCAAAAAGGTTAGAGATAAAATGATTATATATATAGGGAAATTTTGTATAAATTTAAAGCCTTCTTGAGAGAGAGAGAGAGAGAGAGAGAGAGAGAGAGAGAGAGAGAGAGAGAGAGAGAATTAGAAAAAAAAAAATTGTAATTGTGAAGGCATTTTATTTTCATTTCTTGTCATTAAATTTGTGCAAAAAGTCATGCTCATTATGTCTTGGTCGAATATAGACCATTGATTTGGATGTGAGATGAGAAAGTATTATTCATTCATCTACCATGAAAACAACATGGAAAAACATTCTCTATTTTGTTCTATTTCTTTACCAAGAGATAAGGATGAATGATTGAGGTCCTACATATACCAATTTAAAAAATTCTCATGTGAGGAAGACAAGGGCCCTAGGGTTAAGAGATCAAGGGGCCATGGACCTTAGTTTTTAACTAAGAGTCTTCCTATATATATATTTTTAAATTGTATTACATTAAAATAAATAATCATGTACAATGACTTTTATTTATTTTTAAATATTTTTAAAGCGATTATATGTTTCATATTAATTTTTTAGGTCTATTAGTACACTTTAATTATGTAATTTCTAATTTTTGTAACCTAAAATTTTAAAATATATTAAAAATATGACAAAGTTTGGCTGAAAAATTAGTTGTAGTCTTAAGTTACGACCTTACTCAATATCTTTTAATTAAAAGTTAATTTTGACAAATCTACCATTAAATTATATATTTTTCTTATACACTCCATGCTTACAAAATTTCTAGAAAATTAAAGATCAATAACTATATCATCAACAAATTGTTTAAATTGCAAGTTTTTGTAATTTAAAATTTTGCATAAAATATAAGCTTATAGATCATATAGTAAATAATATCTGATTGACACAAAATTTGATATATGTATTAAGAGTGTAAAGAACATGCAATTCAACAGCTAGATTTTCAAATTATGTAATAATTTTTTTTTTCTTTTGAGTAAGATTGTAGCCTTAGGCTGCAACAATTTTGTAGCTAAACTTGTCTTTAAAAATATTAATTATGATCAATATGATGATGTTAAAAATAGTTCAAAATTTACAAACTAACTAGATGGGAAAAAAAAAAGAAAAAAAAGAAAAGAAAAGAAAAAAAAAAACAATTGAGTTATGAGAATGCTAACATAGTCTGTTATATATGAAAAATATATTATATGTTGAATCATGGTATAAACTTACTTCATTTCTTTATATGCATATATATTTAATCATTGGTTTTTAAATTTTTTATGAACAAATTTTAACTACAAAATTGGTTAGCCTAAAACTACAACCTAACTCAATAAAATAAACAGTACTAATATTTTGAAAATCTAACCGTTGAATTTTATGATCGTTACGCTCTTAATACACTTGTCAAATTTTGTGGTAATTGAATATTATTTACTATATGATCTACAAGTTTATTTTCTATGCATAATTTTAAACTACAAAAACTTGCAATTTAAAAAATTTATTGATGATATAGCTATTGGTCTTTAATTTTCTAGAAATTTTGCAAGCATAGAGAATAGAAGAAGAAGATGTCATCCAATGGTAGATTTGTCAAAATTCTCCTCCAATAAAAAGATATTGAGTAAGGTTATAGTCTTATATTATAACTAATTTTATACCTAAACTTTGTTTATTTTTTATTAACATTTAACTTGGCACTTTAGAAAAATGCTTAGCTTTACTCCATGCTCATCCAAAAGAACAAATTTGTTGGATATTTCTAAAATAAGAGAACTTTGAAAAACAACAGGTAAATCTTTTCCTTGAATAGGTTTTGTTTTTTTTGTTTTTTTTTTTTTTAATTTAATAGTTATAACAGGAGAATAAGGATTTGAATCCTAAGTTTCTTCAATAAAAACCTAATTCATTTTGTAAACCTTCATCACACTTTAGCGGCTTGCGTTTATTTTGGAGAGTTTATTTAACTTATTTGACTTATGTATAACCTTTTAAAGGTTTTTATTTTATTTTTATTATATTTTTAAGTTACAACTATACTTACCATGAATAGAAAATACTAATATAACAAACAAAATTCATATAATCATGGTTAATTTGATGACATTGAATTTAAGATGAGACATGAATTCCATCTATCCACGCGCGTAAGCAAAACAATTTAAGGTATAAAGGAAAATTAAAACATGCCTTGTAAAATATAAGAACAAATTTCAAACAATAATACAAACGTTAAAACTAAATATTCAATTTAACCAAATACATCTAATAAGTACATTTCATAAACTATTTGCATATTAAAAAAATTTGAAGATCAAAATATTAGGGAATTTAAAATAAAGGTCTAGTGTATAAACTCCTATAAGTATGATTGATTTTAATTATAAGAAATCACAATATTCATAATAAATACTTTTCCATTAAGATTCTAATTACTAAAATGTTTCACCTACAATATCAACTTTGCATTTTATAACGATTTGGAATTGCCAAAAACAATAGAATAACATGAGAGAGGCCGGAGAAGGTGTATGATTGAGTGATTGATGAAAGGAGTAGGTAAATAATAGAAGACATGGATGCACTTTCCCTGGTATCTTGGATGATGCTTATACCTTTAGTAGCACCAAAACCAACTAACGAAAAAGACAAATGCACAACACAATCCTCGTTCAAAAAGGATCATCCCGCTTTCAAGTGAAATGGAGAACATAATGGATGTTAGGTAATGAGAAATCTATTTTCTTTGTGCAGTTGGGACATGTAAGTGTCATATTATCAACTTTATTTTTACACTTTCTTCCATGGAAATTCACCTTAGAATGGTAGGCCTCAAGCATATATAGGTCCTACCTATTTCTCCAAATATAAAAATAAAGTTGATAATTATTCGCTCATGTTCACAGAAAATTTGTTCCTTTCAAGGCCCCTCCCCTTTTGTTTTTAAAAAATTCATAGCATGACTTATGTCATGGCTGGATAGAGACTTTTAACTTAGATATGAGATAAGGAAGTATTACAAATTCGAAAGGGTCCAGTTACCCTGGAAACAACATGGAAAAGTATCCTCAAATTTGTTTCATTTCTTTACTAAGAGATAAGAATGAATGATTGAGGTCCCATGTATATCAGTTAAAATACGTTTCATGTGGTGATGACAGGTGCCTGAAGAGTGGCAATATATAGGTAGGCCATGGACATTAGGGTTTTAAAATTCTTCCGCCCTCTATATATATATATATATAATTTAACTAAGGAACTCCCTACATTTTTAAAAAATTGTACAACATTTATATTAAATGATTAGTGCATCATTTTTATGCTTCATAATATTTTTATGTCATGTGCATACCTCATTAAATCGAAATGTATTCAAGATATATTTCCTAAAAATAGATAAGTTTATATAAATAATTAGTTCATAATTGTTTCCTCATACTACTCTTATACCATGTGTAATCTATTTTCTAGGAATAGATTAGTAAGTCTATTTCATAGAAGCCTTCTCTAATGTTTTTTTTTTTTTTTTTTTTTTTAAATATTTTTTTTTTTTACATTTGGAGACGTAGGTCCTACCTAGGGGAAACTGGAGCTTCCCACTTCCCAGTAAACATCGTCTTGATCGAGGCTGAGTTTGAACCATGCTGAAATTGGTATTGTGTATTTAATTTGCTGTGATTGTGCTGATTTTGTTGTTTGTCTATGCCTACTATTGGTAATTTGCTAATCATGTACACAATTGGTCTATAAATTGGTAGATTAGCTTAAAATTTGAATTACAGCTTAGGATCAAAATCATTACCATATTTAAATTTGATAATCTCAATATTTATGAGGGAATTTGATTGCAAACGTCATACAAAATGGAAAGAATATGTAGAGGATCCAATAACAATATGAAAATCCATTCTAGTCCGGCCAAATCCCATACATCATTTCAAGTCTTTATTTAAAACATATAATTTTTTAATAACAATTTTTCTAGTCCAATAACAATCTTTCTGTGTGTGTTTGTTGAGCGGCAACGATTGGTTTTTTAGTACAATGAAGTGTCATGGTGACTGGGTAGGCGATGGTGATTTTAGTGTGGAGGAGTGTGATAGTGGCTGGTTTAGGAGAATTAAGGTGGTTTTGTTGTGGTTTCTATGGTGTTTGGCCAAAATGGGTTAAGGATGGAGTGTGAGGAGAAAGAAAAATAATATTTTAATAAAATAGATAAACAAATATTGAGTCTGATATAGAAGTATCTACAAATAAGTTAGTTAAAATAGCTTTTTAGACAAAATTTGGCAAAAATGGCTTTGAGGTTAATTTAAATACTCTTACTCTTACAGGTCCAATCTAAAGTGATTGAATCCCTTGCACTCTCCATCACCAACCTTTGTTAAATGAGAAATTTTACAAACTAATAACTCTACACTGTCACATATAATCTTTGAAAAGTACAACCAAACACATATGATCATAGTTTGAACTTTTATTCCAACAAGAAGAACAAAAGATTGAAAAAAAAACGAAAAGACCTTCAGGACTTGGAAAGTAGTCAATACATTGTGATACCAATCTGTTATTGTTATTGATAGCAAGTTGAACACTAAATAACTTGCCACGTCACTTACAACCCAAAAGACGATTAAATTTCAACTAGTAATAGAAATTGCAGTCTCCGATATTATATTCAAGTCGGTCCAATCCTAATTGTCCAACTTAATTATTAGCGTCTTTGCATGTATAAGGTGAACTTTCGTATCTTGACAACCATCCAGGTGAGAAAGCGAATTGTGTGAATCAGAAGAACGATACCAACCACAGCTATCAAACTTAACTGAACACAATTTGGTAGGATGAACATTGGCTCAGATCTATAATTATCATAAAAATAAGGTTGATCAGGTATCAGCAGGATGAATGCATATATATAGGCAAAAGCTAGGAAAGTGAGAGTGATACACATAGAAAATGTCAAGAGCCCCATGCAAAGCTTATTCCTGAGAGGAAATCCACTAACAAGCAAAATGGTGACACACAAAGATGCAATGAAAGAGATAGTATTGCAAATCAAGAAAAATGAGTATAAGTACTGATCAGAATAACAGGCTAAGACCGAGGTTCCGGCTGGACATGTAATATTATATCTGTTTCCATTACTCTCAATACTTAAGGTTTCATTTGTTTGCGAAACTCCACCTGGGGGATTAAGTACAGGTTGGAAAGTTATAGTTGTGATAACAGTAGCCACCACCATTAATGCACCATGCATCTCTCCTATAGCTCAAGTATCCATCCATTTCAACCACCAATTCTTGCTTGGCTGCCCTGGTTTTGCTGGTTCATGGTGACCAATAACAACTGCTATTAATGCACCATGCATTTCAACCACCAGCGTCTAATAAAATGTTTCGAATGGTGACATTTTTCAAGTCTTCTGGATAGTGATCTAAGACTTCTAAGGCTGCAAAACCCACCTGGTTCAATGAATCCGCTCCATCTTTCACTTTAGACACTGAAAGCAAGTATTTAACTATCTGCAAAAACTTATAGCATTATAGTTTTAAACAATTTGTTTTTAAGAAATTATATATAAGTAGATGCAAAGAAAAAAACCTGACTTTATTCGCTTTAGCATCACAGCTAAATGCAAGATAGTATTGCCACCATATGGTCCTTGGAATTGAGAAAATCCCCTTCGTCGCTCAAAGATTCCACCAGCAATTTAAGAGCCTCTATTTGGTTGTATTTAACACATACATGCAAAACAGTCTCACCCCCATCAAGCACAATTTGAGATGAGTCAGGCTGCGCAGTGATCAACTCCGTCACAACATCAATCCGTCCCCTCATGACTGCATAGTGGAGAGGAATTCTCTCATCTCGATCACGAATTAAGCAAGCATTGTTGTTTGCACGTAACAATATTTGGACAATCTCAATGTGGCCCTCAGCAGAAGCCATGTGCAGGGGGGAGTCCAACTCGACAGCAAGTTGGGGTTTTAGAAGTAGAAGAGCTCTACTGAAATCACGGTGGCCAACTAAAGTAGATATGTGTAATGGAGTTTCACTCATGTAAGTGAGGGAAATTTTGTTAAGGATGTTTGGCTCTTTATTGATCAACCTATACAATGTGGTTGTACATCCGCTCATGGATGCGTTGTAGAGCTCTATTATAACATCTTCTTCATGCCTTATTTCCACTCTCTCTGTGGGGGAAGGGGGATTGCTAGGTTTTGTATTGTGTGATTGTATCTGACATTCTAAAATAGAAGCATATATATAAATAGATGAGTGTAGTTCACAGATCAATATTATAATCTATTGCTTAGGACATTTCTTTAATCATACAAGCAAATAGAAAAAGCAGACATTAATGAAATTTCTACTCAATTTCCTGGTACGTAGCAAAACAAAAGTTGTGGATTATATATATATTTACATTGCCAACGAATATGAGAAAGACTAGATGAATTTTTTATTTGCTTCTGATGACGACAATCACATATGTTGTGTTTTCTTGTTACCACCCAGTAGCAGAGTCAGAATTTAAGTTTAGGGGGAGCAAAATTTATATGTAATGCATACGGGTACAAACACAAAAAATAATATTAGTATATTTGCTATATTGTATTTTTCTATTAGGGATTCATTTACACATGAATAATTCTTATATAATTAAAAATTTCATTTACAATTCTCATAAAAGATTTTATTAGTTGGAAAACTCAAGTACAACTCATATGAATATAATATTGTAATATTTTAAAAACGAAATTGTGAACTTACATACACTTGAAAACTCAAAGTTTAACATGAAAACAATATTGAGCTTTAGAATTTATTATAAAATTATCTTAACATTTTATTGCTTACACAAATTTTATTAGCGAAGAATAAACTACTACATTAGAAATTTGTGATTCTTTTATCATTTTTATCCGGCAATAATAATATTCTTTTCAATCTTTTCGATTAATAGTTCTTTTTTTTTAATCTTTATATATATATATATATATATATTGAGCTTTAAAACACATTGATAGATTATGAATGATTTTATTTTTCTTCCATATTTAATGAAGTTTCCATAAATAAATAAATAATAGTCCAATGATTATTTTATAAATGAAAAAGAAATATGTAAAGCAAATCTATGCATGAAACAGAACTAGAAAATAAATGGATACAAAAATTAAGATGTGCTAGCCATATGGAGGGGAGGGAACAAATTGATAAAAGGACAAAAACCTTGAAACTCACACAACAGTAATTATGCTTGAGCTCTATTTCCACATATTCCTATTATTTAGTGTTGGGTGTAGGCATATGATTGGAGGTAGCAAACTCATGACATATAAGTAAATCTCTTAGTAAATTTTGGGAGGGGCCCGGGGGCAATTCCACCCCCCCCCCCCCCCCCGCTCTGCCCCCGTTACCAGCTAGTAGGGCCAGCTTTATACTCCATAGGTGAATGAGTCAATCCTCTGAATCCTCCAAATTTTAACCAATAGAGTTATTTCTTATATTATAATAGTATTAACTAAATCCAAATATTAGTCAATAAATATATCAAAAGGAAAACAAGAAAACAAAAATAAAGAAAAAGAGAAATGCTACATTCATAACATATTTCACAACAAATCTTAAATGTTAAGTTTTTACTAATAGTTATTGGTGGGAAAAAATAATAATTTCAGTGGTGAGTTAAATTTAAATTAATAATAACTTAATACCT
This sequence comes from Quercus cerris, assembly GCA_963669245.1. Taxonomy (NCBI): domain Eukaryota; kingdom Viridiplantae; phylum Streptophyta; class Magnoliopsida; order Fagales; family Fagaceae; genus Quercus; species Quercus cerris. Next base: position 7,718,462 of record OY770008.1, read on the forward strand.
TAGATTTGTTGTGGAAATATTGTGAATGTAGCACTTCTAAAAAAAAAAAAGCAATACACAAAAAAATTCACAACACAGTTGAGTTGACAAACTTTTACTAGTTTTCATCTAGGCGTCCGCCACTAACGTCACATTTTTACTTACTACTATCAAGCTGCCACACCAACTGGTGTGAAAAGTTTGTCAAATTTTTTGTTTCTATAAGCTTTCTCAACAATATATACACACACACACGGCTAATTAGTAATTTTGCATCTAGAACAAGATAATAGAGTTTAAGTAATATTTAATTTTTTTTTAAAAGAAAAAAGTCATATTTAAATATATAAAATTCTTCAATTTAGTTTTAGCCTAAAGCCTCCAAATGCATCAAGCCACCCTTACAACTAACTTTAAATTTTGTTTCAAGTGGTCACTAAATTATATAATATCTGAAGTGAAATTGAATAAAGGGCTACAATTTTTTTTTCAAGGGCCAGCTATCATCCCCATCAACTTCTCTCTGTCTAACATATACGAGTAAAACTCATCTGAAGCAGGTAAACAATCTATCAACTCTCTCTTCTTCTTCTTCTTCTTCTTCTTTTTATTTTTTTATTTTTTTTTATGGAAAGCCGAAAACCTGAAAAGCAATCCATCAATTCTCTCCTAATACATGTAAAATATGATCAAATTTAAAAGTTGTCAAACCTCCACCGGTTGTCAACACTGATACATCATCTGCTCATGAATTTTTGTTTTTTGTTTTTGTTTTTTTGGGTTACTGAGAGCAAATAGATCTTACCCTCAGAGATCAATTTCACGGATACGGAGGTCTCAATAAGTTATAAGGAAGAATTGAAAATTAATAAGATCCGTTTGCAGTTGATCCAACCCCATGAGAGAAAGAGAGAGAAGCAAAACTGACAGAAAATAAAGGAGGCATGCGTGAGACAAATAAAAATGTATCATTTTATTATAACATTAAGCTATAGTGAGCTGTTAGTTGAGTGTCAAAATTTTTAATGTAGTAAGTATTTTTGTGCCGTTGGTTGTTAAATTGGCTTCTAGCATTTTTAACATCCTTTTTGGCTTCATAACCTGTAATATATTAAACTAATAAATAGTATTAATTTCAAGCCTCAATAAAATAAAATAAAATAAAATAAAAAGGGTTAAAAGATAAAAATAGGAAGTACTCACATGTGTCAAATTTTAAAAATAGGAAGATTTTATTAGTGCTAACCAAAGTGAAATTGCAGCATAACAAAGCAGAAAATTTAATACTTTAATCTAATACAAGATAGAAATTGTACTCTAACCTAATTAAAATGTATATGTGTGTGAAACTCACTCTTAAAAACTTGAACCTCGACCTTTGCTCTCCCATCACACCACAAAAATTTTGTACTTGTAGAATGACTCAATAATTAACCCCTTCACAACCTCAACTCTTCTTCTCATGGCTTTATAGTGAAGAGGAATTCTCACGCATATTTCTATCATGACTTAAGAACGCATTATCATTAGTTAGAATTATTGTTAAATATTAATTAGATTCACAATTTTCTAGCAACTTAAATATATAAGAGAGACTTGATGGATTGTTTACTTGCTTCCCAAATTCCCATGACATTTAATCCCGTATTCTAGAGAGTGAGAAGTTGACAGGTGATGAGAACTGACGTTAGAAAAACGAACAAAGGAAAATTCTTTTATAGGCCATTTTCCAAATACATTTTCAGATATTATTATTATTTATGGATTAGAGTATACAATGTGGTTTTACTCCCCCATTCACTGATGCATTATAGAGCTTTATTATATCATCTTCTACGTGCCTTATTTCCATTTTCTTTGTGGGGCTATGTATTGTGTATCATCCAAAATGCAAGCATATAAGTAGGGAAAAAATTTAACAGCTCCAGACAGGATTGAAGAAAATGTGGGGGCCATGTGGTGTGTATGATTCCAAAATGGAAGCTTATAAATAGTGAAAAATTTTAACTGCTCCATATTAGTTTAAAGGAAATTCTTTTATCCATGTATGGGTCAATCAACAAAAAAATACACTTGTACTTTTAGTCATATATATGATCTATTTTAATAAATATTTTCCATTTTAATTAATTATGTGACTTGTTTAAATGGTTTTATCAGTCGTTATGTAATGAATTAAGGAAATTCCTTCAAACCAGTTCGGATGAAAACTTTGTTCAAGTTTATAGACCAATAGTGTAATCCATTGCTAATACTCATACCGCAAGGAATTTCTTTTCTTTTTGCTGGCTTTAATGACACCTGGGTTAATGAAGTTGTGGATTATAAACCCAGTGGTGTTGACAACTAGCGGAGTTTGGACCACGAGTTTTAAGATTGATAATATTTTACATGGTTTCTTTGCCCTAAACATGGGAAAGACTTGATGGATTATTTATTTGTTAATCTGATTTAGATGACATTCAATCACATATTTTCAAGAGAGTTTTTCTTGTTACATGGCTAGGTTTAATTTGAGGCAATCAATAAAATAATATCTTAAAGTGAAATTGGAAAATGGCTATCAACTTCTCACTCTCTAAAATGAGATTCAACGTCATGGGAATTTGGGAAGTAAGCAAGCAATCCATCTAGTCTCTCCTATATTATATGTAGGCAAATAATCCGATCAAATTTAAAAGTCATTCAACCTCCACTGATTGTGGACAACACGTTTCACTCTAAATGAAGGCATTTTATTTTACGATTAAGGGTGCTTTTGTTTCGGTGGAGAATAGAATTGGGAAATTATTTCACACCATCATGCATATTTGGGGGCACATGCAAATAAGGTCAAACTGAATTTCATTTTCCCTTGGCTGTAAAATACCCCCAGCTGACCTGTAAAATCTTTTACACAATTATTTTACCTTCACTCTATTTCCGGACTACACACCCGAAGAGGGAGAGTAAGAGAGAGCTCAAGCAGAACCTCAGACACTCCACCTGAAGACAACCCAAGCACATCCTTGCCAGTCAAATTGCCATCCTCGTCCCCTCCACGCGACGGTGAGTGCTATGTTCCTCTTCCTTCCTTTCTTTTCTTGCTCAAACCCATCTTGTTCAAACCCATCTTCGTCGTCATCCCCTCCATCTTGCACAGTACCCAACTCTGACCAAGCAAGACCAGATCGAGCAATGCCTAAATCGGTTCTACCCACTATAGCTACTCACACAGATTTGAGATCCCACCACACCCATCCTTGAAATTTCCGAAAACCCATTCCTCAAACCCACCACACCCCATCTATCCCACTCCAACGAACCCACCACTCCCCATCCTTGTACCAGATCCAAGATATATATATATATATATTTACTTATATATTTATTTGTATAAATAGATGTGCATAATTTAGCATTGTTCTTGTGAATTTGGATGGTTTAACAAAATACACAGCATGGCTGTATATATTGATTGTGTTAGAGACTAGGTTGTTGTGTTGGTTGATAGGGTGTGCTTGCTGTTTTGTCATTGTGTTATTGTATACACTATGTAATGTCTAAATAGCATGCTTGTCTATGTACATATTATAGCATAATGTTTGCTATTTTTTAGATGAAGAAAAAAACCAAAGCAATAATTCTTGCCTCAGTTGCGTCTGTCCTCCTTGTGGGGGTTTCATTGTTAAGGAAATTGTGGTGTAATCAACTCGTAGGGCACCTTATGTTAATCATCTAGCCGAAAGAGAGCATTACATAAATAGTATTCTGCATGGAAGTGAGAAACATTGTGTAAGCCAAATTAGGATGAAGCCTATAGCTTTCCACCAGTTATGTGACATCCTCACTCAGAGGGAGCACATATGGTCGACTGTGAACATGTCCATTAGGGAGCAAATGCTAATTTTCTTACACATAATTGGTTATAATGTGAGGTTTCGTGTAATTAGTAGTTAGTTCCATAGATCGACTGAGACTGTTCATAGATATTTTAAGGTCGTCCTTATGGGGATTCTGGAATTATATAGAGCTCTAATAAGACTGCCTAGCAAAAATACACCCTAAGAGATAAGGGATAGCAGAAGGTTCTACCCATATTTTAAAGTAAACACTGGAACTTTTGTGTATCATAAGGTTCTACCCATTATATCTGTTGAAAATTAGGATTCTGTTGGAGAAATAGATGGTACACATGTTCGTGCATCTGTCCCACCTGAAATACAAGGTTTTGTGATCGCAAAGATGGAATCACTCAAAATGTGTTAGTTGTCATAACTTTTGACTTGAAGTTTACTTATGTATTGGCTAGATGGGAAGGCAATGCACATGATTCGCATGTGTTAAATGATGCATTCGCTAGGTCAAGGGAATTTTCAATTCCCGAAGGTATTATAGGATTACTTCAGCTTTTGGGTTTTAGTTTTAATAAATTTTGTTCATTTTACTAAAGAATAATAATGATTTCGATTTATTTTGCAATATATGTAGGTAAATATTATCTTGGTGATACTGGGTATGGTAATAAAAATGGAATTTTGTCACCTTATCGAAGTGTTTGATATCACTTGAAGAGTTTAGTGATTGTCCTCTTGAGAATGAACATGAATTGTTCAACCTTTGTTACTCATCCTTGAGAGCTACCATTGAGCGATTGTTTGGAGTATTGAAGAAACATTTTCGAGTCTTGGATGCAGAACCATTTTGTCTTTTGAAACTCAACAGAAGTAGTGTTAGCATGTTGTATGATTCATAATCACATTATAGGGGTTGGTCCTACTGACCATATTATGGAAGCTGTAATGAACCAAGTAAAGTCTAGCGATGGAGAACCGAAAACACATTCACGTCGGGACTCCATTGAAGAAAGTAGAGCATGGAATGTTAAGAGAGAGGAGATATACGAAGCCATGTGGTCTGATTATACCAAGAGTGGAAAGTAGTAATTTAATAAATATGTGTGATTCTGAGTTCTAGTTGTAATATGTAATGTTTTTTTCTATAATTGATGACTCTGATATGAATTATAACTATCTGTTGTGTAAGGACAATGTATTTACTATAGACTTGTGGTGGTATAAGGATAATTGTTATTTTCAGTATTACATTGTTATTTCCAATAGTTGTTTGGTTTGTTGTGCACATCTGTAGGTTCATTAATGTTAATGCATATTTGTTTTGTTATTCATATACACAGTAATTATTAAATGTTTCTCTCACTATACAATTTTTATATGTAGCAATGTCGAAAAAGAAGGAGAAGGTGGGCTCTAAGCAGTTCAGGTGGTTACCTCCAATGCACACCACCATGCTTACCCTACTTGCCGAAGAGGCTATGAAGGGCAACAAGCCCTCAAACACTTTCAAGGCAGGCTCCTCTGCCACTGTAGCCCAGGCCATATCTGCTAAGTTTAAGGTAGAGTGTTTCCCCTCATTTGTGGAGAACTGGTTGTGTACGTTGAGGACTATGTGGAGTACCATTCAGACTCTTTGACAGAAGAGTGGATTTGGATGGGACGACAACCTCAAGATGATCAAATGCAATGCCAAGACCTATCAAGAGAAAGTTATGATATGGCTTCCAACAATATTTTGTTAAGGACAAAACTTAGGTATAATACCTTAGGTGCTGTTTCTTAGGTTCTCCACTTAAGATTGAGTCAAGTGGCTATTTAACTAAAAAATACACTTCCATCCCATGAGAAAAAATCTACATGGTAGAATCTTAAGAGGGGAACCTAAGAAACAGCACCTAAGTACTGTACCTAAATCTTGCCCTTTTGTTAATATAGTCTAATTTTGATGCTCTTGCGATGTGTACTAAGTTATGTTAGTAAATATTGGGGTTATGAGTGAATATAGTATCTTTGTAGTCAATTCTAATTATTGAAGTGAATATTGAATTATATTATACGTGTTTTCTATTCTCTCTTACAAGAGCATTGTAAGCATGTTGAGTTTTTGAACAAGAGGATAGAGATGTACGATGAATTGGCCATTGTAGTGGGTAAAGATATGGCCACAGGTAGCTTTGCTAAGTCATACATTGATCTTGACACACAGCAAAAGAATGATGAATGACACTGAGATTGTGGCCGACAATGGCAAGGAGGGTGTGGTGGATAAGGGGGTGAAGGGGAAGAATGCAGTCGAATCATCCACCATAGGGTCCACAGTTTCAAAGTTCCACAAAAGAGGTCGTGCACGTCCCAGTGATGATAGTGTTTTGACTGATTTGTCTGATCAACTTAAGGAAACTGTTGTGGCCTTGAAAGAAGTCAACCGGGGGCCTATTGATTACACTAGTCTTTACTCTGAGGTGATGGCTATGGCATCGGATGGGTATATTGAAGATATGCTCGCAACTGCCTTCAACTATCTATGTGAAAATAAGAAGGCAGCTAAGGGAATTCTAGCCAAGAATGCTAAGTTGAGGAAGCTTTGGATGGATAGTTATTTTTTTATTCGACTCTGACTTGTCTGTTTGGTGTTGACTATGATGGTAGTTAAGGGATTTGGTAATATGTTGTAGTACTAGTATTCACATCTGATTGTATTATATATATGAAAGTATTGTATTATCCGTAAGCAGGTTATGTATGTATTTCTAATCTTGGACATACGATGATGGTACGAATATTTTGTGGACTGTTATGCTCCAATGGATAACAGTTTCGTACTTTAACTGTAGGATGTAGTCTTTTGTATGCTTAGGATGATACAATTGCCCAAGTTATGTATGTTCAGTGTAAGAATGTAGGGCACATGTGTACTATTCAAATATCACGTGTAGGTATCATTTTTGTAGACCATGGAGATGTAATGCCAATGGTGAAAGTATATTATGTGCATTTTGATATTATGAAACTATTCGGATGCTCTTTGTTGATGTTGAAGTGGATGAGTACTTTATTTTTGTGTTGTTACAGGGATGCAGGTGTTTCTTTGCTTTTCATTTCATATTTTCCATGAAATTTTTGAACAAATCAAATATGGAAAAATGAATATAGTAAAACTATTTCCGCCAAACACTGGAAATCGTTTTCTGCCCTATTTTCCATGACACAACCAAACAACCTAAAAGCATTTTCCTCATCGGAAATTATTTTACACTCAGAAATTCATTTACATGGAGCCAAACATAGCCTAAGTTTTTATTTCTTAAATCTAATATTATACAAAATGTTCATGATTCACATCATTTTAAAATTTAAGTTATATAAGATACATCTTTAGATTTATAATATTTAATCTAATTCATAAAATACATCAAATTAACATAGATAAAAATTATTCATTTTCAATAGCACGCAATTATATTTTATAGCCCACAAATTTTCCTATGATAATAGAAAATTTCGCTAATGGACTCAGTACAAAATTTCCTCAATTGCTTGTAAGTTAAAGAATTGTCATATACTACCATGCACCATTGTAAATTCATATATCTCAATATGTAAAAAAATGTCATAGTAAAATCATATATAGTGGGAAAATATAAATTAATTTAAATTAAATTTTTTCCTTATCTCAAAATGTTGGGATCACTGTATCAACATAAATTTCATAATTATCAACATATCAAAAAATTAATTAATTAATTAATTAATTATTATTATTATTAAATTTTTTTTTTTTTTTGTGTGTAAGTGGTATTCAAGCCCATACCTCAAATATATATATATATATATATCAACCAAGTGCAAAAACACCAAACCCTATTATTTCTCAATGTTTGTGTCTCTAGGGAAGGCTTGTTAGCCGCCTATATCCTTTTCGTGCGAAATAAGCTTCAATAGTAGATACATATGGGAAGAACTTACAATGTCAAAAGTCTAGAAGACAACGACTTTATTAGTACAACCCAAAGTGAAATTGCAGCAAGTAAGTTTAATTAAGAGAACTCTGATAAGTTTAAGAGTTTAATTAAGAGCACTCGCATGAATAGGAACCTTGGTGTTTACTAGTCCATATTTTATAAATGGCCATGACAGACCAAGCCAGTTATAGCAATGTTAATGCTCCCTCCCATTGCTGTGTCAAAAATTTAACTTCGAATTCGGCGGAGGTGAATATTATATTGGGTCCAAACTCAAAGGTTTCCTTCGATCACCAAAAAAAAAAATATAACAATGTAAATGACATTGAAAATAGCCAAGCAATTTGACACAATAAATAGCCTTTATTATTGATAACATAATTTTGTTACGCAGCATTCGAGATACTGTACATGCCATCTAAAATTATAACATCAATTTTTTTTTTTTTTTTTTAGGGTTTTGAACACTACATTATACTGCACCTAGTGCCCGTCAAACTTTGCACATTTACAAGTCAATTGTGTCACACTGAACTCTTCAATCCAACAAATTTATTCCCTCCAATACTGCATAAGCTCAAACCACTGTTTCAGTAAGTCAGAAAGGGTTCTAGGAAGTGCTTCAATGTTCCTTAGCACAATGTAATATGGGAAGGGAAAGGAATCCATATACTTTGAAAATTTAATGCTTCCACCCTCAAAGGATGCTTCCATGAGGTCCATGATCGACTCTTGCGGACTATCCAGAAGTAGAAATGCAACCATACACTTCTGACTCAATGCATCTCTAACACAGCGCCACAAGTTTCCCTTCTCATGGAACCGACCATCTGTGCAATGATCAAGACAAACTGTTGTAGTGGGTTCTGTCCAGATGGAAGTCGTGCCTTGGCCACAGCGACGTCCAACATGTTCAAATATGTCAACAGATCAACCACCGGTTCATCTGCAATGGAATTCTCTTGTTTGAATGTCAAGTTGGATATCATTTTGATATTTTAATGAAATATAGTGTAAAATAAATAATTTGATATATTTTATTTTTAAATGTAAATAATAATAAATAAAAAAAGATTCTTATACTCTAAAAAAAAAAAAATTACGCTTGTACGAATAATCTAACAAAATAAAAGAGGGAACTAATTTGAAATAAAGTACAAGCTTCAAAACTTTTTATATAATTTCCTTAAGGCTTTAATAGGAAATAAGAATGAACAATGATCATTGGCAACACATTTGGTTTTTCGTCCGGCGATCAATTATGGGTCCATTAGCCTAGTCTACACTAATTCGATTCTTTTGGTACAAAAAAGAAAAAAGATTTTTTATATATAATTTGTAGGCTTTGAATCTTTTGATTCTTTAATTTTTGTCATTTAGAAGTTTTAACATTTATATTTTTGAGTTCATTTTTTTGTAATATTTGAAACTATTTGGCAAATTTCAATAGTTATAGCTATGAATTTGTTTTTTTAATAACATATCTTTCTCTAATATTTCTTCATTATATAGTCACACACACACACACATGTGTGTATAAATTTTTTTTTAATAATTTCTAGGCAGTAAATTTTTTTAATCTTTAATATTTTTTGGCATTTCAAAAGTTTAAATATCTGAATTTTTGAATTTTTTTTTCTTTGCAATGTTTAAAAACATCTGGTAGATTTTGCAAGCCCATTATACGTTCAAACAATAGTTTCTTTATCAATTTGTAACATAAAAAGCTGAAGTAATTTTTGCAATGGTATAATTTCATAATCAATTTAAAATTTTATAAAATTTACTTTAATTTACTATACAAATAGGTAGGTTTCCAAGCATAGCACGAGTTTGCAACTAGTTATTACAATAACTAGGAAAACAAAAGAAGCCCATGTACGGCTATAATATTCATCTCATTCAAAATTACAATAACTAGTTTTACATTCAACAATTGATATCAAAAGCATGCGGCATATATATATATATATATATTGTTTAGATTTTTCTTAGTAGAGAAACAAGGCAACCACTATATATATATGAGATGAGTTTAAGTTACATCTAATATAACTCTTATAAACTTATACTTTTTTACACCCTAAATTTCTAAGAGATCTAATAGTTAAAAAAATACCATTAAATGCTATTGTTTTCTACCTAATTACCTAATTAATACTAGCATTCTCTCTCTCCCTAATTTTTTTTTTTTTTTCACTTTTTTGATGGGATCACGCCTACAATTAATGGACTAAAAGTAGGGAATCATAATTAATGGTCTGGACTGTGTATTTAATGAATATCATAATACTAACGGTCCGTTTGGTTGGGAGGATAGAAAAGTGAGAGGACAGAAAATAGAGGGAGGATGGAAAAGTGGGAGAATAAAAAAGTTTTTAATTTTCCTCATTTGTATTTGGTTGAGAGGGTGAAAAAGTGAAGGGATGGAAAACTTTTTGGTTTGGTTGAAAATAAGGTTTGTAGCAAAAAATAATGCCGTTTAAGTCTTAGACACTTAGACTTACTAAAACCCTACTTTTTGCAGCTAATAACTAGTCACAAACCCTATGCAATCAAAAGTCTTTCATTAGCAGAAAAAGTCATAAAAAAACAACTTTTAGTACATGAAAGAAACACGATATATATTGTGTTGTTTCTATAATTTGTAGTTTTTGAATCTTTTGATTCTTTAATTTCTTGTCATTTTGGAAGTTTTAACATCTATATTTTTTAGTTCTTTTTTTTTTTTTTTCAATATTTGAAACTATTTGGCAAATTTCAATGGCTATAGCTATGAATTAATTTTTTATTTTATAAGATAACATTTCTTTCTCTTATGTTTCTCTATTATGAAGTCACACACACACATATATGTGTGTGTACGTATATATATATATATTTTTTCAATAATTTTTAGGCAGTGAATTTTTTTTATTCTTTAATATTTTTGGCATTTCAAAAGTTCAAATGTTTGAATGTCTAAATTTTTGAGTTTTTTTTTTTCTTTGCAATATCTAAAAACATTTGGCAGATTTTTGCAAGCCCATTGTACATTCAAACCATGGTTTTTTTAAAAAAAAAAAAAAAAAAAAATCAAATTTTAACATTAAAAAATGGAGTAATTTTTGTAATGATATAGTTTCATAATCAATTTAAGATTTAAAAAAAAAAAAATTATTTTAGTTTACTATACATACAGGTTTGTTTTCATGCGTAGCATGTCCGGTTTACAACTAGTTATTACAATAACTAGACAAACAAAAGAAGTCCATGTAATAAGGCTACAAAATCCATGGAATAATAACTAGGCAAACAAAAGAAGTCCATGTAATAAGGCTACAAAATCTATCTCATTCCAAATTACAATAACTGTTTTACATTCAACAATTGATATCACAGGCATATGGCATAATTTTTTTTTTCTTAGTAGAGAAACAAGGCAACCACTATCCATAATTTTTTTTTCATTTTTTTAAGTTTTTTCTTAGTAGAGAAACAAAGCAACCACTATCCAAAAAAAATAGATTATGAAAATTTGAAAATTAATATAACAAATAATACATGGTTTTGCTATGTTGAAAGTTTTGAGGGGAATTCACAAAAGCCTAATTTAGGCAAACCATAATTAATACAGATATCCAAAAAGCTTTAAAGACCAAATAAGCTAGCAAGCAGCAGAATCGACAGACGGACTTCACTCATAATAGGAAGGGAGAAGAATGAATGGGAGTTGGCCAACTAGGGAGCACAAAGTCGAAGACATTGAAGAGGGCGTGAGGGAAATCGTCTGGGAGATCGCGAACCACTTCCAGTGTGTTTCTTCGCAAGTTGCATGATACCACCTTAGAATTAATCCTCAAATAAAAGATATCCCGGTCATTTGGATGACATGCTAGGATTGACAAATAAGGATTTTTCTTGACAACGTTTGTGAGCCAAGGAGACTTTTCCGAAACCATTTGTTTAAGACACAGTTGGTGCTCTAAGCACCATTTGCCTCCCCCTCCTTCATCTTCATCACAGTTATTGAGGTCCCAAACGCTTATTAAAACATCAGCAGGGAAGTTCGGATAAGCGATGCCTGAAAGCTGGGATATCCTCAAGGCACCATTACATAGTCCAAGGGTCTGACAACCGTAGCTAGTGTTCCATTCTAGGGGCATCTGAAAGCATCGACAGCATCCACTGTTGTAAGGATCGAGCCCAACAAGGAATTCTTCACCACATCAAAAAAGCAAGCCATTATAAGGAACAGCTTGGAAACTGAAGATCGACGATACAAATCTGTGCGGGGCCGGGCACAGCACCATATAGGCCCTCCATTTACTTGTGTCGGATGAGAATATTTGCACCTTGAATTCCATTGGAATGTACTCAAATTCAGGAATGAACATCACCCTAAAACTAAGCTGCTGCTGCTGCTGCTTATGATGAAGAGTATCATAGTTACATATTAACGCAACCCGAGGCCATACTGAGTCGATGCAAGTTTAATGATCAGGAAGTGGAGGAAGGGCGTTCCATTGCCCAGTAATAGGATTAACGACATAGTAAACGCCAGGATTATCATAACCAGCAACAATTGCGCAGCATAAGAGCAAGTCATGACACGAAGCTCGAATGCTGACATCTACGTATTGTGGATATATTGGTGGAACGTAAGGCAGAGATTTAAAAAAGGGTTCCTCCTCCAATGGCAAGAGGTTATTTTTGTTCTTTGCCCACGGAGCATGATTCTGGAGAAGCAAGGTAAAGGGGCAATGATGATGATCCACTATTGACCTGTTAACAAAGTAGCGAGCGAAAGAAGGATCTGAGACAACAGAGCACCATTCCTTTGATACAGACCTGCATCGCATTGCGGATTTGAAATCCAGCCGATGCAGTATTTCTAACACTAGAGATTCTGGGAGATCGTCAATGGTTTGTCGCAATCCTCGTCCTCGTCCTCGTCCTCTTTCGCTTCGGAATTGTTCTTCTGTCATCCGAATCCTCGACAACAGTGATCGTCGTCTTTGGCTTCTGAATTCTTCTGACATCAGAATCCTTGTATGAGAGATGAGAAACTAGCATCCGACTACTCCTTCTGCTATGATGTTTTTTTACATTCCTTCTCTCCATCGTTAGATAGTATCTCTCTTCTGGCCGCTTTACAAACAAAAACAAATTACAATTTTGTAGAGATTGTCATCCTCGTATGTATATATAACCAACACCACCGACTATTACCAAAAACAAAAACAAAAATCAACACCACCGACGTATCCGTGTCGGTTACTAAATATTAAAAAAAAAAAAAAAAAATTTTGTAAGGAAATCGTCACCGTCGATTAGCGCCTAGAGAGAACTCAGTGTTGACGGTGTACTATAGGATAGGCGGCGGTAGCAGTCTTGGAACATTGATAGCTCTGTAGGGGATGGGTTTTAGGGTTTAGGGTTTTAGTTGTTGTGGTTTTTTTTTTTTTTTCAATCGATAATTAATTTCCTTGAGATTCCTGTAGTGACAGATTTGGGCCGTTTAGCCCACTGGTAACAAAAAATCATATATAGTTTAATACAACGGAGTTGCCACTTTCTTTAAATAATAGGTCATAGATGCAATTTATACAATTATATATTTCATAAAAATTTTCTTAGTTGTTTTGTACTTTTTCAACAATGAATAGCTTCAATTTGATTTATTAAAATTGTAAAAGCTCTATATTCGTTTTATATTTGGGAAACTTTTAGGGCTTATATATTTTATTTATTTATTTTTCACAGTTTAAGATGACATAAGTAACAAATGAAAAAAAAAACTTTTCATATAAGTAATAAATGAAAAGGAAGAGCTTAATCGAAAACTAAAAAACCCTAACCCCTAGAAAACAAACATATAAACCAAAAACTCACAAACCTTACACAAATCAAAAGTCTTTAATTAGTAGAAAAAGACGTAAACAAAAAAAAAAAAAAAAAAAAAAAACAAACAAACAAACAAAATTTAGACTATTTAGTACATGAAAGAAACACTTTTTTTTTTTTTTGGTATCTATAATTTGTAGGTTTTGAATCTTTTGATTCTTAAATTTCTTGTCATTTTGGATGTTTTAACATCTATATTTTTGAGTTCTTTTTTTTTTTTTTTGGCAAATTTCAACAATTATATATATATATATATATTTCAATAATTTCTAGGCAGTGAATTTTTTTATTCTCTAATGTTTTTGGCATTTCAAAAGTTTGAATGTTTGAAGGTCTAAATTTTTTAGGTTTGTTTTTTCTTTGCAATATTTAAAAACATCTGACAGATTTTTGCAAACCCATTGTACATTAAACAATGGGCTTTTTTATTATCAAACTATAACATAAAAAACTGGAGTAATTTTCATAATGGTATAGTTTCATAATCAATTTAAGGTTTTAAAATTTTATTTTAGTTTACTATACAAACAGCTTTGCTCCCATGCATACCACGGCCGGTTTACGACTAGTTTTCACAATAACTAGGCAAACCAAAGAAGTCCATGTAATAAGGCTATAAAATCCATCTCATTCCAAATTACAATAACTTGTTTTACATTCAACAATTGATGTCACTGGCATGAGGCATAATTTTTTTTCTTAGTAGAGAAACAAGGCAACCACTATGCATAATATATATATATATATTGAAGTTGGTTCTTACTAGAGAAACAAAGCTACCACTACCCATAAAAAAATAGATTGTGTAAGTTTGAAAATTAGTATAACAAATACACGTTGCTAGGTTAAAAGTTTTGAGGGGAATTCACAAAAGCCTAATTTAGGCAAACCATAATACAGAAACCTAAAAAGCTTTAAAGACCCAAGCTAGCAAGCAGCAGAATAGATAGGACTCTTCCTCATTGCAATCCGAGACAACCATCAGCAATGGGGCCAGCTTCTCTTTTCGAGTACCACTCTTCTCTTATTATATAAGGTTGCACAGCTATTCTGTAGATAGCATTGTCTACTCCTCAGCTGACAGAAGGAACCTAATTATTCAACTGGTCCCTATCTTCTTTTAAAGAGCGCTAACGACTAAGAATGGTTTTATTGACTAGAAAGTGGCAGTGGTAACTCCTGTGCCATTCATAGCTGTAACGACTACAACCGATGTTAGGAAAAGATTCTATCCGATGGGCACAGGCACACTGGAGTTTTAAGCTTCTCCACTAATGGTTGATTTGACGGGTAGATTGAATCTGGTCAGACAAAAGGACTGTTGAAGATGGAATCGGGCATGTAAGACAGACATATAGATTAGGCTCACATGCCTAAGAGAGGAGTGGTACTCGAAAAGAAGGGAGAAGACCCAACCTAGCAAGCAGCAGAATAGATAGGCGGCCTTCACTAACAGGAAGGGAGAAGAATGAATTAGAGTTGGCCAACAAGGGAGCACAAAGTTGAAGACATTGCAGCTAGGGTGATGATCTGGAAAATCACGAACCACTTCCAGTGTTTTTCTCCGCAAGTTGCATAATACAACCTTAAAACCAATCACCATATACATGATATCCCGGTCATTTGAATGATAGGCTTGGACTAGCAAATAAGGATTTTACTTCATAACGTATTTTGATTTTTGAGAGCCAAGGAGATTTTTCAGATACAATTTGGTTAAAATACAGTTGGTGCTCTAAGCACCATTTGCCTCCTCCTCTTTCATCTTTATCACAGTCATTGAGCTCCCAAACGTGTAAAACATGATCAGAGAAGTTGTCACAAGGGAAGCGTGAAATCTGGAATATAACCTGTAATAGGATTAATGACACAGTAAACGGTACCCCTATTATAACCAGCAACAACTGTACACGTAGCATAAGTACAAGTCATGACATGAAGCTTGAATGTTGACCGCATTTACGTATTTAGGATATATTGGTAGAGTATAAGGTAAAGATTAATAATAAGGTTCCTCCTCCAACTCCAATAGAAAGAGGAAATGTCCGTTCTTCGACCATATATCATTTCTTTAATGGTAAGTAGATTCACGCAATGTATGATAATAAATAATTATTTTGTAATTATGATATAATTTATAGTTTCTTTTTTTGAAAATTTGTGAAGATAACTTGTTCTCTTTAAAAAATTAAATCATTTCTAAAATTATTTTTTCATCTTTCTGTCTCTATCAATACATCATTATTCTATTTTGAGTGTGTTTCATTAGTATTATTATTCCTTTATGGTGTGGTTGTTTTTTTTGGGTAAAACTAAAATTTTAAAGTTTTATATAAATAATTCAAAATTTTCATTCTCTTAAAGGAAATTATCATAATAATCAAATCTCATAATAAAATTACACTTAATGTTACTCAAATAATTGATAAACACATTCAAATGCATAATCATGATTATGATATATATATCAAATTTTCATTTCCAAAATAACTAAGTATCAATTTAAATAAAAATCAAACTAAAGCAATAAGAGGGACAGGGACCACTAGTGATGGGAAACTAAAAAATACAACACCAAAACAGTATTAACCTAAAATAGAGTTTTAAAAATCATAACAATTCATCAACCAAAAGTAGAATTGCTTGAAAAAATAAAATAAAATAATAAAAAATCAAGAGAGGGAAAGAGAGAGTAATTACTTTTTCAAGAGAAAATAATAAAAAATTTATAGAAAATAAGAAGAGAAGAAAAAGAGTAAAAATAAAAAATATATTAATAAATACCAAATTATTCAAGTCGTGCTATGTAATAAAATAACATTATATTCTATATATTATTTTTATAATGCAATAGGATAACTCTACACTGGTGGATATAATTTTTGAAAAAGTACAACCAAATACATATGATCAAGGTTTCAACTTGCATTCCAACAGAAAGAACAAAATATTGGGGAAAAAAAAAAACATTCAAGACTTGAAAAGTATTAAATACATTGTAATACCAACCTGGTATTGATAGCGAGTTGAACACTATATATGATTCAGATCCTCTAGATTTTCTAGGGTACTCTATCAATAGATTTTCTTAAATTTTAACCACTCTTTACTAATTTAATGGTCCAATTTTTGTCATATCAACATTTCATTAATAATATTCTTAAAATAATAAAATAATTTTGGAAAGAAAATAATTAAGATTATTGTTAGTGGAATGTTAACATGACAGATTCTAGACCATTAAATCATTAAAAAATTATTAGAATTTAAGAAAATCTATATGGTAAAATACCCTAGAAAGTCTAAAAGATTTGAATCCATATATAGCTTGCCACGTTACTTAAAATCCAAAAGACCATTTAAAATTGAGATTAAATTCTATAAGGATGGGGTGTAAAACCTATATTTTACACCATCCAATAAATAATTGCCACATTAGCATTTTACTTAAAATTTATTAAAATTCAATACATCCTACCACACCTAATAACATCTCAATAGATTCCCAATTTGGTTGGATTTATATATGGGTATTAAAATTGATTGAGTGTGATTGTGTTTATTCTTAAATATGTCATAAGATGATGTGTCATGTTGGGATTGGAGGGGTAAAACATGGGTTTTACACCACGTCCTTATAGAATTTAATCTCTTTAAAATTTCAACTGGGAATAGAAATTGCGCGCAGTCTCCAACCTTAGATTCAAGTCGGTCCAATACTTTTTGTCCAAATTATTAGCGCCTTCGTATGTACAAGGTGAACTTTCGTATCTTGAGAACAATCCAGATGAGAAGGCGAACTGTGTGAATCAGAAGAACGATACCAACCACAGCTATCAAACTTAACAGAACATAATTTGGTAGGATGAACTTCGGGTCAGATGCATAGTAATCAAAAAAATAAAGTTGATTAGGCGTCAGCAGGATGAATGCACAAAGGCTAGGAAAGTGAGAGTGATACACATGGAAAATGTCAAAAGCCCCATGCAAAGCTTATTCCTAAGAGGAAATCCACTAATAAGCAAAAAGGTAACGCACAAAGATGCAGTAAAAGAGACAGTATTGCAAGTCAAGAAAGCTGAGTACCGGTACTGATCAGCATTACAGGCGAAGACTGAGGTTCCGGCTGGACGTGTAATATTATATTCATTTCCAATACTTAAGGGTTCATCTGTTTGCCAAACTCCACCTGGGGGATTGAGATATAGGTTGGAAAGTTATAGTTGTGATAACAGTAGCCACCACCATTAACGAACCACGCATCTCTAGATCTCCTAACCAATCACCCTGATAGCTCAAGTATTTTAACCATCTCAACCATATGTTCTTGCTTGGCTGCACTGGTTTTGTTGGTTCATGGTGACCAACAAAAACTGCTAATGGTGGTTGAAGATTAGTTTGGTTCCTTGCTCTTTCAATCCCAGCGTCTAAAAAATGTTTCGAATGGTGACATTTTTCAAGTCTTCTGGATGGTGATCTAAGACTTCGAAGGCTGCAAAACCCATCTGGTTCAATGAATATGCTCCATCTTTCACTCTAGACACTGAAAGCAAGTATAACTATCTGCAAAAATTTATAGCATTATAGTTTTGAGCAATATTTTTTTAAGAAATTATATATAAGTAGGTGCAAAGAAAAAAAACCTACCTCTGTTAGCTTTAGCATCACAGCTAAATGCAAGATAGTATTGCCACCATCATGGTCTTTGGAATTGAGAAAATCCCTTCGTCACTCAAAGATTCCACCAGCAATTTAAGAGCCTCTATTTGGTTGTATTTAACACGTGCAAAACAGTCTCACCCCCCCCCCCCCCCCTCCCCCCCCCCCCCCCATCAAGCACAATTTGAGATAAGTCATGCAGTGATCAACTCCCTCACAACATCAATTCGTCCCCTCATGACTGCATAGTGGTGAGGAATTCTCTCATCTTGATCACGAATTAAGCATGCATTGTTGTTTGCACGTAATAATATATGGACAATCTCAATGTGGCCCTCAGCAGAAGCCATGTGAAGGGGGCAACGTTTATAGGAGTCCAACTCGATAGCAAGTTGGGGTTTTAGAAGTAGAAGAGCTCTACTGAAATCAAGGTGACCAACTAAAGTAGATATGTGTAATGGAGTTTCACTCATAGGGAAATTTTGTTAAGGATGTTTGGCTCTTTATGGATCAACCTAGATAATGTGGATGTACATCCGCTCATGGATGCGTTGTAGAGCTCTATTATAGCATCTTCTTCATGCCTTATTTCCATTCTCTGTGGGGAAAGGGGGATTGTTAGGTTTCGTATTGTATGATTGTATCTGACATTCCAAAATAGAAGCATATATATATATATATAGATGAATGTAGTTCACAGATCAATATTATTATCTATTGCTTAGGACATTTCTTTTATCGTTCAACTGTTCAAGCAGATTGACAAAGCAGACATTAATGAAATTTCTACTGAATTTCCTGGTAACGTAGCAAAACAAAAGTTGTGGATTATATATATTTACATTGCCAACGAATATGAGAAAGACTAGATGAATTGTTTATTTGCTTCCGATGACGACAATCACATATGTTTTCTTGTTACCAGCTAGTAGGGCCAGCTCTGTACTATAAGGTGAATGAGTCATTCCCCTAAAGCCTCCAAATTCTAACCAATAGATCTTGAGTTATTTCTTATATTATAGTAGTATTAATTAAATTTAAATATTAGTCAATAAATAAAATAATATTTTTTATCAAATAGAAAACAAGAAAATAAAAATAAAGAAAAAGAGAAATGTTACATCCATAACATATTTCGCAATCTTAAATGTCAGGTTGTTACGTTTATAACATATTTCGCAATCTTAAATGTCAAGTTGTTACTGACTATTATTGGTGGGGGAAAAAAAAAAGTAATTTCAATGGTGAGTTCAAATTAAAACTAATAATAACTTAACACCTTAAATTTATTATGAAAATGTTGTGAATGTAGCACTTCTAAAAATAAAATAAAAAAACAATACAAAAAAAAATGAAGAAATTAATGTCCCTTGATGTTATTCTAGATAGTAACCGAGTAGAGAAAAGAGAGAACCATTGATTAAACTAGATGTCACGAGATATGCGATAGCCATGGAAATTAGAGTTTAAAAAACTACATATTGTGAATATATATATATATATATATACATATATTTTCTCTTCCAAGCAAGAAAGTTATTACCACATATTATGAAAAAAAAAATGGAAGATAACTCTATTACTTAACACCCTTAAAGGCATAGCCTAGTAATTGGAGGCTTGTGATTAACTATAATCTCAAATATCCTGAGTTCGATCATCACTAAAAGTTTTTTGAATTACCAGATACACAATTATGGCAAGTGAGTCATAGCTTTCTCCCCAAAGGTCTACCAAAGGTGAATCTAAGGACCCTACCTTAGCGCAATTCCACATCATCAAAAAAAAAAATGATAAACTATTTTAGTAGACTTAAAGAAATTTATTCTTGTATACAAGGAAAATTTTCATTTTTTTTTGTTAAGTTTATGTATTTGAATTTCCGTTTTGTTTTCTTCTCACTAATTATGATATTGATTTTTTAAGACTCCATAGCTATATAGTTAGTTAGTGTTTTTCTTTTCTTAAGACTCCACAGTTGATATCTAGACTTCGTACAATATGTTGAGACACCATAGGTTTGCATCTAATAATCTCATATAATCACTCATTCTTGAGAGTGCTCTTAATTAAACTTACGTGCTGCAATTTCACTTTGGGTTGTACTAATGACATAGTTAGTTCTTCCTATTTGTATCCTTAACTATTGAAGCTTATTTCATTCGAAAAGGGTATAGGCGGCTAACAAGCCTTCCTAGAGACACAAACATTGAGAAATAATAGGGTTTGGTGTTTTTGCACTTGGTTGATATATATATATATATATATTTATATTATTGATTTGAGGTATGGGCTTGAATACCACTTACACACAAAAAATAATAATAATTAATTAATTTTTTGATATGTTGATAATTATGAAGTTTACGTTGAGATAGTGATCCCAACATTTTGAGATTGGGACAAAATTTAATTTAAAATTAATTTATATTTTCCCACTATATATGAATTTACTATGACATTTTTTTACATATTGAGATATATGAATTTACAATGGTGCATGGTAGTATATGACAATTCTTTAACATACAAGCAATTGAGGAAATTTTGTACTGAGCCTCCCCATTAGTGAAACTTTCTATTATCATATGAAAATTTGTGGGCTATAAAATATAACTGCGTGCTATTGGAAATGAATAATTTTTATCTAAGTTAATTTGATTTATTTTATGATTTAGATTAAATATTATAAATCTAAAGATGTATCTTATATGATTTAAAATTTAAAATGATGTGAATCATGAACATTTTGTAAAATTATTAGATTTAAGAAATAAAATCTTAATTGTAAAATGAAATGCCTCCATTTAGAGTGAAACATGTCCACAATTAGTGGAGGTTGAATGACTTTTAAATTTGATCGGATTATTTTTTACATATAATATAGGAGAGACTTGATGGATTGTTTACTTGCTTCCCAAGTTCCCATGAAGTTCAGTATATTCAAGTGATTGAATGTCAACTGAATCAGATTAACAAATAAAGAAACCATCCAGTCTTTCCCATGTTTAGGGCAAAGAAACCATGTAAAATATTATCAAATCTTAAAACTTGTGGTCCAACCTCCACTAGTTGTCAACACCACTGGGTTTATAACCCACAACTTCATTAACACAGGTGTCATTAAATATATGCTTGCATTTTGGATCATACACAACACAGCCCCACAAAGAAAATGGAAATAAGGCACGTAGAAGATGATATAACACAACTCTATAATGCATCAGTGAATGGGGGTGTAAAACAACATTGTATACTTTAATCCATAAATAAAATAATATCTGAAAATGAAATTGGAAAATGGCCTACAAAAGAATTTTCCTTTGTTCGTTTTTCTAACGTCAGTTCTCATCACCTATCAACTTCTCACTCTCTGAAATATGGGATTAAACATCATGGGAGAGTTTAATTAAGAGCACTGGCATGAATAGGAACCTTGGTGTTTACTAGTCCTGACAGACCAAGCCAGTTATAGCAATGTTAATGTTCCCTTCCATTGCTGTGTCAAAAATTTAACTTAGAATTCGGTGGAGGTGAATATTATATTGGGTCCTTCCTTCCATCACCAAAAAAATAACAATGTAAATGACATTGAAAATAGCCAAGCAAGTTGACACAACAAATAGCCTTTATTATTGATAACGTAATTTTGTTACGCAGCATTTGAGATACTGTACATGCCATCTAAAATTATAACATCAATTTTTTTTTTCCCGATTTTGAACACTACATTATACCGCACCTTGTGCCCGTCAAACTTTGCACATTTACAAGTCAATTGTGTCACACTGAACTCTTCAATCCAACAAATTTATTCCCTCCAATACTGCATAAGCTCAAACCACTGTCTCAGTAAGTCAGAAAGAGTTCTAGGAAGTGCTTCAATGTTCCTTAGCACAATGTAATATGGGAAGGGAAAGGAATCCATATACTTTGAAAATTTAATGCTTCCACCCTCAAAGGATGCTTCCATGAGGTCCATGATCGACTCTTGCGGACTATCTAGAAGTAGAAATGCAACCATACGCTTCCGACTCAACGCATCTCTAACACAGCGCTTCAAGTTTTCCTTCTCATGGAACCGACCATCTGCAATGATCAAGACAAGCTGTTGTAATGGGTTCTGTCCAGATGGAAGTCGTGCCTTTGCCACAGCTACATCCAACATGTTGTTCAAATACGTCAACAGATCAACCACCGGTTCATCCGCAATGGTATTCTCTTGTTTGAATGTCAAGCTGGAGATCATCTTGATCCCAGCCTCTCCAGTAAACGACTGATCAAAATCATGCAGTAACCTAATGTTCCCCTTCTTTCCAAAGCTTGTAACAGCCAAGTTTCCCATTTCCAGTTGAGACATGGCACGACAAACAGTTACTAGAGCCTCAATGGCAACATCACCACAGCAACTCTCAGACATGCTACGGGAATCATCCACAGCAATAACAACTTGATAATCACGTTTGTTAGGTCGGGTCCGCCTCAGCCATATCTTATCTTTCCTGTAATGACTGGCAATGTATGGAATTACCCTTCTTCATGTTAATACGCTTACCAGTTTTATAATCCCCTTGGAGCTTGCTGGCAAGAGTGGGCTCTAACACAAGACGCAATTGTTCTTCCAATTCCTGGGATAACCTTGTCGTCTGCAGTTCATATCTCCTCCAAAGAGCAGTAGCATTATTGTTCACATCATTGGAAACTTCCTCAGGATCTTGGGCCTTTCCCAGCTCATCATCAACAGAAAGTTCGCTGAATTGATGTATGCCTTCACTCAAGTAAGACTTCTTAACAGAGACCAAACTCTCTGAAAGGCTTCCAGGATTATCATCATCAAGACTTTGAACCTCTTCAGATCCCTCATTAGGTGACTTCTCCAAATCTGTGAGCTGCATATGCTCCTCAATCTTACTTCTTTGGATTGAGGCAGAGCTCTTGAGAGGGGGTGCTTCAGAATTTTGCTTCTCAATCTCCATATCAGCAAGGTCATCCCTTTGAACCGTAAGACTATCTTCATCCGGCTTATTTCCATTGACATTTCTGTCAACCTGCTCAGATGTTGCAGGTCCCAAGGCCTGTGCTGTCCATTTCTCAAATTCAGACACAAATCCATATTCATCTTCATTTGCATCCTTGATCTCACCTTGTGACTCTGTATTGTCTGCCTGAAGATCAACAGACACTTTTGACTCTTTCTTTCCACTCTTCAAGTGCATCCCCAACATTCCGGTAAGGATTAGTTTGGGTTTTTTGAGTAGATGAAGGTTCATGTTGAGGGAACTGACTTTTTGGTTGATCGTCAGTGAATCTCCCACTATTTGATGAGTCAGCAACCTCAATATCCATTTCAGTAGTATTAGTGGAAGGTAAGCCTTTTAAAGGAGCAAAGTCATTTTGAGCATCATTGCCGCTAGACCAGTTTGATTGTGGTGCTATATTTCTTGAATCTGGTGCCTGAGAGTCACCTTTTGGTTGTGTTGCAGATTCTGCATTGGGCACATGATCAGAAATAAGATCAGAAATTCCTGGCTTGAACATATCATTACTTGGTTTGGTTAAATTCTTCTCAACATTCTCTTCATGATCTCTACCAGGATCATCCCTTTCAGGACTTCCACCCACTTGTTCTGCCTCTGCCTCTACCATAGTTTCATCTGTTACATTTGTATTTTCTTCCTCGTGGTTTCCCTTCTCATCAGACTCCTCATTCTCCACAGGATCTGCGCCCTCCACAGAATCTGCAACCTCCTTTTCATCTGTGTCCATATCTTCATCAGAACACTGATTTGACTCATCAGGATTTAACACCGTGGGATCAGCAAATGCTTCTTCTTTGTCCAGTTTCATGTCTTCTATGTTCTCTCTGTCAGCAAGATTGTCCTCACTTCCAATCTCATCATCTTGTTTGTCATGTTCATCAGAATTAAGCTCTCCAGGTTCATCAGCATTAAGCTCTCCAGGTTCATCAGTAGTAGCAGCACTATCTTCCTTGGCCCTAAGCTCCCTAGAGCTTGTATCTCTATCCCTAACAGAAGACCCTGATTCATACTTCTCATTTGAATTACTGGGTGGTTCGTCTTCATCCTTATCCCAAAGTTTCTCATCAACTGCTTCACTGTTAGCACCGGTCTCCCCCATTGCAGACTCTAACTGCTCATCCTCACTATCATCATCATTGTTATCTTCTGCAGAGTCCTCACTAACGCTCTGTGCATCGGCTGTAAAATCCTGTTCCATCTCAATCCCCTTCTGATTCTTATTTGGGACTTCATTTGAGGAATCTTGCTCTTCACCTGGCTGTAGAAACATTTAATGGAAAAGAATGAGACAGTCGAAGCATTAATGAAATAGAAAGAAAAAGGCATTAATACCAAGTTATGCAAACTCAAATATGTTTCAATGCTGTACCTTATCCAATGCCCCAATCAGCTGATCTTCATCGGTTATCTGATCACTGACATCATTCATTCCAGCACCTTCTCCCATACCAGTTCCATTTGCATCTTCAGATCTATCATGAGTACCATCATCCACCTGATCTTCGGCAGAGATGCCAAATCCTTTTGAAAATAAAGAAGCAAAAACACTTGCAAGCACATGGGTCACCATAGAAACCTGCATGGAAAAATACAGATTTTAGTTATTGTATTTCATAAATTTGAAGTTTGCTTCCATGAATAATTCAGAAAATTAAAATTGCACAGGTAAAATTCGAACCAAAAAAAAGGAGTCATCCTATTGTTTGAATCTTCATTTACAATAGAAAACAAGTACTATTGTTTTTCACATTCACAGAAAAATTGGCCAATATGACACTCGAAGAAAAAAATTCTTCACACAAAATTAAAAGAAATGCCAAGTTTTGAGCAAAGAGGCAATGAACTTACCGTTCTATACATAGCTAAAAGATCTTGCTGGAGTGCATCGCCAAAGTTCAAAATTATGTTCAAAGTTGGGAATTACTGCTAATATCAATGCTAGAATGATTCAGGAGTTTTTCCTGAGCACAGCCAATCAGACGATTAACCAGATTAGATATATCTACAAATGGGAAAGACCTGACAATAAATCAAAGCATGCAGCAAGTAACTTACCGCATAGAACATAGTTTTGAGAAGCTTTTCACATAATAGATCCAATCTTAAATCCACTACAAATGAGTCAAACAGAAATTCCCAAGAGGTAATATTCCCCACTGACTCTTCTGGAAGGTTTTGTCCAGAACTTGATGAACCTAATCTCTGCAATGCATCAGTGATATGTTCAAAAGTACTGTTAAGGGCTTCAACAAACCCAGAACTATTGCCCTCAGTATGTTCATTGATTGACGGCATAGAATTATACTCTTCCTCTATCAATTCTCCCTGCAAAAATTTTCAAGTAACATTTATAAGTTCTATTTCAGACAGCAGGTTAGAAGATTGGACAGTCTAGTTATATTCCCGCTTAGAGCCCAAGCAACAAAAGAAGCGTAGAAGTAGACGAATAGAAAGGAGGAAAAACAAAACAAGAAAAGATACCTTTCTAAACACCACTTCAAAATGACTGAACAAAACTTCTATAACTGAGCTTGAATCCACATCTTGCTTTTGTAAAGCTAAGAGATGCTTCTCAAACTTCTTTATGGCCTGGAAGTTTTGGGACACCAACTGTTCCATTTGCTTTGTAATAACATAACAGTGTGAGGTACCAGCTAGTGTTTCTTTAGATCTGTTTTGGCCAAGAAGGTAATAATCCAATGCTTCCTGTTACAGAATTATCATCAATATTGTCCAAGAAATACTGTCTTCAAAGGAAAACACAATGAGGAACAATAATATTGCACCTTAGATTTCTGAAAATCAGGAACAAATTTTCCAATGAAGCAAGAACCCTATTTGCTGCAGCTTTGACACCATGACAAGTGGTCAAATGGGCATCTTCAAATGTTCTTGGCACCAGCGATGCTTCATTCAGCATGGCACACAAACCATCAAAGAGTTCATGCAGAGAAAAATTCTCATATCTTAAGCTTAAGAGAAAGGTGAAACAAAATATCGGGAAAAATTATAACAAACTTGCCAAGCCACATTCCAGACTGAAAACTTACCTTCTGCTGCCACAGGCATTTCAAGGTGCCATGTTTATTTTTGATATGGCACACACTAACAGTTTCAATATCAGTGGTTGGAGAATTTGGATAGAGATTTTCCAATGTAGATACAGATTCCCTCAAGCGCTTCAATTGCCTAGCAAAATCATTGACAGCAACCTGCTGCTTCTGCTGTATCTCAATGAGCTGGTTGAGAAAACCCCCCGACCTATCAACCTACAAAAAAAAACAAGAAATCAACACAGGAGGATTACATATTCTCTTGGAACTAACTGTTTCTTAAATAATTGTGTAGAAACAGGACAGGCAAGCAAGGCCTGACCAGAGAGACAATAATAGTGATTTTTAGATGTACAAACTCTTTAAATTCTAGCATTCACCCCATAGGTAAATTAATCAGGTTTCCCATGTCAAGCAAGATATCACAAAGAAAAATAGAATTGTATCAAGTTGGCAACACTACCTAATATGGCAATGGAACATAAAGCATGAGAAATCAGTTGATTAAACAAAATCAAACTAAAAAGGTCTTTTCAGTTGATACTTAGTTAGAGATCTACCTGTTCACGAGTAATATCCTTGTGGGAGTTTAGGCAAATCTGTTGCAGAAGCAGCACTGATGCTATGCTCTTAAAGTAGTACTCATTGGCGGTTTTCCATTCAGCAACCAAGGTCTCATGGGGAAAACTTTGAAATTTACTGGCAGCGGCAACATCCAAAGCTCCAGGAGCCAGTCTACTTTGTGTCAGGAGCAGATGCTGTACATCATATGATGGTTCAAGGAACCACCAAGATTTGTGTTGGCCCTATAAAGTGCTAGTCATGAAAAAGAAAACCAACATTTAGCCTTTATGCACACACAATCTGAGCTATAGATTACAACAACTAATATCCCAGCATGCAATTTTGATTACCTGTCTTTACCTCCATATATATAGACTTGTGCCTAGACATGCCACTGCTTTCTAACAGCTTTAGAAGCTCTGAAAAGGCCCTCCTCTTCCCCAGACTCTTGTTTGTGTCCTTCCATAGATCACCACAATGCACTACAGTTTGATATATATTTTCAATTGTGCACCACACATCCTTCCATTGTTCCTGGTACAAGAGGCACGTAGACTGGGAGGCCGAACATTGCCTTAAAATACTACCAACCTCTGCACAAAGTACATATTCATAAGACTAGAAATGCCAAAGTAGGAGACTAACGGAAGAAAAAAAAATATATTAAGGAATATATTAAGGAAAAAAAATGTATTTATATCAACCATTTATCATAATTTTGTATTTTACTATAACAAAACGTGCACACTTCATGTGTTCCTACCAAGACCCCTCCCTGTTTACTTTAAAAAATTCATGACATGACTTTTGTCTTAGCTGGATGTAGACTTTTAACTTAGATGAGATAAGGAAATATTACAAATGCGAAGTGTCCATTTACCATAGAAACGACGTGGAAAAAGAGTCTCCTAAATAGTTCCAACTTTTTTCCAACCAGGTAAGGATTTTTTAACAAGAGATAAGGATGAATGATTGAGGTCCTATGTACACCAATTCAAATACATTTCATGTGCAGGGACGGACTCAACATTTCAAGTTGGGGGACAAAGATATGCGAAAAAAAAATTCAAATACGCGTCCATATAGTATTAATAAACTATCAAGCAAGACAAATACCCAAAAATCATTATTTCTTAATATATTAAGATACAATTATCTACCAACAAAAACAAAAGACGAAAAACTCTTGGAACATCGACATTTTGGGATTGGAACATTGACATTTTCCAGAATTAGAGATTGAATATTTTCTAAAATTGGAACATCCACATTTTCTGGAATTGGAATAGCAACATTAGTTGTTGGCAATCCTATGTTGACATCTGAAGAATTTGAATCTTTTCTTTTGAAAAAATCAAACATTGTAGTTGATTTTTTCATGATCTACATATAAAATAAGATACATATATATTATCTCACAAACGGTTGTTGTTACTAACTAAAGACAAATACTAGACTCTAGGTAATATGCATGATGCATTTTATTATAAATTTATTATTTCTCACTTCTTTTCAATTTATAAATTTATCTAATTTAGCATTATGAGTTAACAATATGCACAAGTGAATCACTAATATTTTCTTAAATTTGTGTGACAATTTTCCATATTATATGATTTTTTTTTGTCTTTTGTCTTTGGTCTTTACTTTTATTTATCTCTTTGCCTTTATCTTGTCATCGTATTTCTGACACTCACAAACTCACCCAATCCCACTACAAACACTATGATTTCATTCTGCACTAGCTCCAAAAAACTTTTCTTTATTTTACATTTTTTTTTCTGTAACTTGTCCCTATTATTGCCTAACCACCAGTCAACAAAAAACAAACAGTCTAACACTACACTTATATATTCTCTAATCACTTAGCACAACCACAACATCTAGAGCATACTTTTTTTTTTTTATACAAGACCAAACTTTTTTTTTATGTAGCATAATATTTAATATATGTTTATAAGAGTGAATGAAAAAAATAAATAAAAAAACCCTTCTCAACCACGTGATCAATCTTTTTTTTTTTTTTTTTGAAATCACTTTTATTTACTAGAAATATGGCGCATCATTAGTTTAAGTATAACTCTATTATCTAAGTTACAAGAAATTAAATCCTAGTCCAACTAAAATTCTAGTGTCAAAAATTTATAAATTTTAAAATAAAATTTAAAACTTAGTCTATTTATATCAACCATTTATCATAATTTTATATTTTACTATAACAAAACGTGCACACTTCATGTGTTCCATCCAAGAGCCCTCCCTTTTTACTTTAAAAAATTCATGACATGACTTTTGTCTTAGCTGGATGTAGACTTTTAACTTAGATGAGATAAGGAAATATTACAAATGCGAAGTGTCCATTTACCATAGAAATGACGTGGAAAAAGAGTCTCCTAAATAGTTCCAACTTTTTTCCAAGCAGATAAGGATTTTTTAACGAGAGATAAGGATGAATGATTAAGGTCCTATGTACCCCGATTCAAATACATTTCATGTGTAGGGACGGACTCAAGATTTTAAGTTGGGAGGTCAGAGATATGCAAAAAATAAAAATAAAAATAAAAATTCAAATACGCATTCATATAGTATTAATACACTATCAAGCAAGACAAATACCCAAAAATCATTGTTTCTTAATATATTAAGATACAATCATCTACCAACAAAAATAAAAAATACGAAACACTATTGAAACATCGACATTTTCCAGAATTGGGAATTGAATATTAGCTTGAATTGGAACATCCACATTTTCTGGAATTTGAATAGCAACATTAGTTGTTGGCAATCCTACGTTAACTTCTGAAGAATTTGAATCTTTTCTTTTAAAAAAATCAAACATTGTAGTTGATTTTTTCATGATCTACAAATAAAATAAGATACATATATATTATCTCACAAACGGTTGTTGTTACTAACTAAAGACAAATATGAGACTCTAGGTAATATGCATGATGCATTTAATTATAAATTTATTATTTCTCACTTCTTTTCAATTTATAAATTTATCTAATTTAGCATTATGAGTTAACAATATGCACAAGCGAATCACTGGTATTTTCTTAAATTTGTGTGACAATTTTCTATATTATATGATTTGTTTTTGTCTTTTGTCTTTGGTCTTTATCTCTTTGTCTTTATCTTGTCTCCATATTTCTGACACTCATAGACTCACCCAATCCCACTACCGACACTATGATTTTTTTCTGCACTAGCTCCAAAAAACTTTTCCTAACTTTACATTTTTTTTTCCTGTAACTTATCCCTATTATTGCCCAACCACTAGTCAACAAAAAACAAATAGTCTAACACTACACTAATATATTCTCTAATCACTTAGCACAACCACAACATCTAGAGCATACTTTTTTTTTTTTATACGAGACCAAACTTTTTTTTTTTTTTTTTATGTAGCATAATATATAATATATGTTTATAAGAATGAAAAAAAAAAAAAAAAAAATTCCCTTCTCAACCACATGATCAATCTTTTTTTTTTTTTTAATCACCTTTATTTACTAGAAATATGGCACATCATTAGTCTAAGTTTGTGTTTGGATTGGGCTGAAAGCTGCCTCTGCGTTTGTTCTTTCGCATTTTTCTTTTCTTTTTTTTTTTTTTTTTTTTTTTTCAGCTGCAAGATTTGACTAAGTCTTCCATGAATAATGCACTTTTGCACCTGTTCAACAGTTATAGCTGTGGATTTTTTTTTTTTTAAATAACAAATTTTTCTCTAATATTTCTCTATTGTGTAGTCACACATGCACACACACACACACACACACACACACACACACATATACGTGTGTATAAATATTTTTTTCAATAATTTTTAGGTAGTGAATTTTTTTAATCTTTAATATTTTTTGGTGTTTCAAAATTTTTAATATCTGAATTTTTGAGTTTTTTTTTTTTTTTTCTTTGCAATATCTAAAAACATCTAGTAGATTTTTGCAAGCCCATTGTACGTTCAAACAATGGTTTCTTTATCAATTTGTAACATAAAAAACTGAAGTAATTTTTGCAATGGTATAATTTCATAATCAATTTAAAATTTTATAAAATTTACTTTAATTTACTATACAAATAGGTAGGTTCTCAAGCATAGCATGGATTTGCGACTAGTTATTACATTAACTAGGAAAACAAAAGAAGTGCATGTAAGGCTATAATATTCATCTCATTCAAAATTATAATAACTAGTTTTACATTCAACAATTGATATCACAAGCATGCGGCATATATATATATATATATGCGTAATTTTTTTTTTTTTTAAGTTTTTTATTCTTCCTAGAGAAACAAAGCAACCACTATCCATAAAACCATAATACAGAAACCTAAAAAGATTTAAAGACCCAAGCTAGCAAGCAGCAGAATACGTAGGCAGCCTTCACTAACAGGAAGGGAGAAGAATGAATTAGAGTTGGCCAACAAGGGAGCACAAAGTTGAAGACATTGTAGCTAGGGTGATGATCTGGAAAATCGCGAACCACTTCCAGTGTTTTTCTCCGCAAGTTGCATAATACAACCTTAAAACCAATCACCATATACATGATATCCCGGTCATTTGAATGATAGGCTTGGACTAGCAAATAAGGATTTTACTTCATAACGTATTTTGATTTTTGAGAGCCAAGGAGATTTTTCAGAAACAATTTGGTTAAAATACAGTTGGTGCTCTAAGCACCATTTGCCTCCTCCTCTTTCATCTTTATCAGTCATTGAGCTCCCAAACGTGTAAAACATGATCAGAGAAGTTGTCACAAGGGAAGCGTGAAATCTTGAATATAACCGGTAATAGGATTAATGACATAGTCATGACACGAAGCTTGAAGGTTGACCTCATTTACGTATTGTTGATATATTAGTGGAATGTAAGGAAGAGATTAACAATAAGGTTCCTCCTCCAATGGCAAGAGGACATGTCCATTCTTCGACCATATATCCTCCTCTAATGGTAAGCAGATTCATGCGATGCATGGTGATGGTGAAAAGAATCAGTAGGCTGGACAACTCGGCTTTGAAGAGCTGAAAGTGGTAGCGAAGGCTTGAAAAATGAAGAAAAAATCAAAGGAGACCAGGGTGGACCGGCCAAATCTCCTCCGATGGCTAAGTTAGTTTCTCACAAGGATGGAGTTCCAACTTTTTAGAAGTAATATCTCAGAATGTCATACCTTTGTTCAATTAGGAGTGGTCCTTATATAGAGAACCTTGGAACGGTTATTCGTTTAGTAACTTTCCCAAGATTCGTGGAGACTAACGATTCTAGATATAACTTCTTCAACGGCTATATAAGTTGTAACTGCTAGTGGAAGTTAAACACTTAGGAGAAATTGGTAGCGATGATCATGGGTTGGTTAACCGCTCCAAGGCGTTATGGTTCTGAATCTTTCACATATGTGAAGTAATTAACACAAGAAATTGCCAAGTGTTACGTGATCGTCTGTGCGTTTTGCCCATGGACGACTCTTTGTTAACAGATTGATGTTGTTTGGTCATCCATGCGCTTTGCACATGGACGACTCCCTTGTCCAGAGATGGCGTTATGTGATTGTCCATCTATTTTGCCCCTGGACGACTCTTTTGCTCAAACGGCCTGATTGAACATTTGGATATACGATGCTCAGGGATGACTACTATGGATGAACCAGAGATGGTCTTTTGCTATCCCATCACATGGTAATAAATAATTATTTTGTAATTGTAATATAATTTATAATTTTTTTCTAAAATTTGTTGAAGATAATTTGTTCTCTTTAAAAATTGAATTATTTCTAAATTTTTTTTTTTTTTTTATCTTTCTATCTCTATCAATACATCATTATTTTATTTTGAGTGTGTTTCAATAATATTATTATTCCTTTATAGGGTGGTTGATACTCCATATTCTTCGAAATTAAGTTTCCATG
Source organism: Quercus cerris (assembly GCA_963669245.1). Classification (NCBI taxonomy): domain Eukaryota; kingdom Viridiplantae; phylum Streptophyta; class Magnoliopsida; order Fagales; family Fagaceae; genus Quercus; species Quercus cerris. The sequence goes on from OY770008.1 coordinate 7,751,352, forward strand.
TTCTTTATTTTTATTTTTTATTTTTTTGTAAAACTAAACTTTTAAAGTTTTAAATAAATAATTCAAAATTTTCATTCTTTTAAAGGAGATTATCATGATAATCAAATCTCATAACAAAATTACACTTAAATATTACTAAATAATTGATAAACACATTCAAATGCATAATCATGATTATGATATATATATATATATATATATCAAATTTTCATTTCCAAAATAACTAAGTATCAATTTAAATAAAAATCAAACTAAAGCAATAAGAGAGATAGGGACCACTAGTGAGGGGAAACTAAAAAATGCAACACCAAAACTATATTAACCTAAAATAGAGTTTTAAAAATCACAATGATTCATCAACCAAAAATAGAGAGAGAGAGAGAGAGAGAGAGAGAGAGAGACCACTTTTTCAAGTGAGAATAATAAGAAATTTATAGAAATTAAGATGAGAAGAAAAAGAGTAAAAAAAAAAAAAAAATGTATTAATAAATGCCAAATTATTGAAGTCATGATATGTAATAAAATAACCACCTATATTTTTTAGTTCTTTTTTTCTTTTTTGCAATATTTGAAAATATTTGGCAAATTTTAATGGCTATAGCTATTAATTAATTTTTTTTAAGATAACACTTCTTTTTCTTATATTTCTTTATTGTGTAGTCACACACACATATAGGGGGGGTGTGCATATATATATATATATATATATATTTTTTCAATAATTTTTAGTTAGTGAATTTTTTTTTATTCTTTAATATTTTTGGCATTTCAAAATTTCGAATGTTTGAATACCTAAATTTTTTGAGTTTTTTTTTTTTTTTTTTTCTTTGCAATATCTAAAAACATTTGGCAGATTTTTGCAAGCCCATTGTACATTCAAACAATGGTTTTTTTTTTTTTAATCAAATTTTAACATAAAAAATTGGAGTAATTTTCCTAATGATATAGTTTCATAATCAATTTAAGATTTTTTAAAAAATTATTTTAGTTTACTATACATACAGGTTTATTTCCATGCGTAGCATGTCCGGTTTACAACTAGTTATTACAAAAACTAGGCAAAAAGAAGAAGTCCATGTAATAAGGCTACAAAATCCATCGAATAATAACTAGGCAAACAAAAGAAGTCCATGTAATAAGGCTACAAAATCCATCTCATTCCAAATTACAATAACTTGTTTTACATTCAACAATTGAAATCACAGGCATGTGGCATAATTGACAAATAATACAAAGTTTTGAGGGGAATTCACAAAAGCCTAATTTAGGCAAACCATAATTAATACAGATATCCAAAAAGCTTTAAAGACGAATTAAGCTAGCAAGCAGCAGAATAGATAGACGGACTTCACTTATAATAGGAAGGGAGAAGAATGAATGGGAGTTGGCCAACTAGGGAGCACAAAGTCGAAGACATTGAAGAGGGCGTGAGGGTAATCGTCTGGGAGATCGCGAACCACTTCCACTGTGTTTCTTCGCAAGTTGCATGATACCACCTTAGAATTAATCTTCAAATAAAAGATATCCCGGTCATTTGGATGACATGCTAGGATTGACAAATGAGGATTTTTCTTGACAACGTTTGTGAGCCAAGGAGACTTTTCCGAAACCATTTGGTTAAGAAACAGTTGGTGCTCTAAGCACCATTTGCCTCCTTCTCCTCCTCCATCTTCATCACAGTTATTGAGGTCCCAAACGCTTAAAACATTATAATAGAAGTTGCCATAAGTGAAGTATGAAAGCTGGGATATCCTCAAGGCACCATTTCATAGTCCAAGGGGATGAAAATAACCAAAGCTAGGGTTCCATTCTTGGGGCATCTGAAAGCATCGACAGCATCCACTGTTGTAAGGATCGAGCCCAACAAGGAATTCTTCACCAAACCAAAAAAGCAAGCCATTACAAGGAACAGCTTGGAAGCTGAAGATCGCCGATACAAATCTGTGCGGGGCCGGGCACAGCACCATATAGGCCCTCCATTTACTTGTGTCGGATGAGAATACTTGCACCTTGAATTCCATTGGAATGTACTCAAATTCAGGAATGAACATCACCGTAAAACTAAGCTGCTGCTGCTGCTTATGATGAAGAGTATCATAGTTACATATTAACCCAACCCGAGGCCATACTGAGTCAATGCGAGTGTAATGATCAGGAAGTGGAGGAAGGGCGTTCCATTGCCCAGTAATAGTATTAACGACATAGTAAACGCCAGCCTTATTATAACCAGCAACAAATGCGCAGCATAAGAGCAAGTCATGACACGAAGCTCAAATGCTGGCATCTACGTATTGTGGATATACCGCACCTAGTGCCCGTCAAACTTTGCACATTTACAAGTCAATTGTGTCACACTGAACTCTTCAATCCAACAAATTTATTCCCTCCAACACTGCATAAGCTCAAACCACTGTCTCAGTAAGTCAGAAAGGGTTCTAGGAAGTGCTTCAATGTTCCTTAGCACAATGTAATATGGGAAGGGAAAGGAATCCATATACTTTGAAAATTTAATGCTTCCACCCTCAAGGGATGCTTCCATGAGGTCCATGATCGACTCTTGCGGACTATCTAGAAGTAGAAATGCAACCATACACTTCCGACTCAATGCATCTCTAACACAGCGCTTCAAGTTTTCCTTCTCATGGAACCGACCATCTGCAATGATCAAGACAAGCTGTTGTAATGGGTTCTGTACAGATGGAAGTCGTGCCTTTGCCACAGCTACATCCAACATGTTATTCAAATACGTCAACAGATCAACCACCGGTTCATCCGCAATGGTATTCTCTTGTTTGAATGTCAAGCTGGAGATCATCTTGATCCCAGCCTCTCCAGTAAACGACTGATCAAAATCATGCAGTAACCTAATGTTCCCCTTCTTTCCAAAGCTTGTAACGGCCAAGTTTCCCATTTCCAGTTGAGACATGGCACGACAAACAGTTACTAGAGCCTCAATGGCAACATCACCACAGCAACTCTCAGACATGCTACGGGAATCATCCACAGCAATAACAACTTGATAATCACGTTTGTTAGGTCGGGTCCACCTCAGCCATATCTTATCTTCCCTGTAATGACTTGCAATGTATGGAATTACCTTCTTCATGTTAAAATGCTTACCAGTTTTATAATCCCCTTGGAGCTTGCTGGCAAGAGTGGGCTCTAACACAAGACGCAATTGTTCTGCCAATTCCTGGGATAACCTTGTCGTCTGCAGTTCATATCGCCTCCAAAGAGCAGTAGCATTATTGTTCACATCATTGGAAACTTCCTCAGGATCTTGGGCCTTTCCCAGATCATCATCAACAGAAAGTTTGCTGAATTGATGTATGCCTTCACTCAAGTAAGACTTCTTAACAGAGACCAAACGCTCTGAAAGGCTTCCAGGATTATCATCATCAAGACTTTGAACCTCTTCAGATCCCTCGTTAGGTGACTTCTCCAAATCTGTGAGCTGCATATGCTCTTCAATCTTACTTCTTTGGATTGAGGCAGAGCTCTTGAGAGGGGGTGCTTCAGAATTTTGCTTCTCAATCTCCATATCAGCAAGGTCATCCCTATGCACCGTAAGACTATCTTCATCTGGCTTATTTCCATTGACATTTCTGTCAACCTGCTCAGATGTTGCAGGTCCCAAGGCCTGTGCTGTCCCTTTCTCAAATTCAGACACAAATCCATATTCATCTTCATCTGCATCCTCGATCTCACCTTGTGACTCTGTATTGTCTGCCTGAAGATCAACAGACACTTTTGACTCTTTCTTTCCACTCTTCAAGTGCATCCCCAACATTCCGGTAAGGATTAGTTTGGGTTTTTTGAGTAGATGAAGGTTCATGTTGAGGGAACTGACTTTTTGGTTGATCGTCAGTGAATCTCCCACTATTTGATGAGTCAGCAACCTCAATATCCATTTCAGTAGTATTAGTGGAAGGTAAGCCCTTTAAAGGAGCAAAGTCATTTTGAGCATCATTGCCGCTAGACCAGTTTGATTGTGGTGCTATATTTCTTGAATCTGGTGCCTGAGAGTCACCTTTTGGTTGTGTTGCAGATTCTGCATTGGGCACATGATCAGAAATAAGATCAGAAATTCCTGGCTTGAACATATCAATACTTGGTTTGGTTAAATTCTTCTCAACATTCTCTTCATGATCTCTACCAGGATCATCCCTTTCAGGACTTCCACCCACTTGTTCTGCCCCTGCCTCTCCCATAGTTTCATCTGTTGCATTTGTATTTTCTTCCTCGTGGTTTCCCTTCTCATCAGACTCCTCATTCTCCACAGGATCTGCGCCCTTCACAGAATCTGCAACCTCCCTTTCATCTGTGTCCATATCTTCATCAGAACACTGATTTTACTCATCAGGATTTAACCCTGTGGGATCAGCAAATGCTTCTTCTTTGTCCAGTTTCATGTCTTCTATGTTCTCTCTGTCAGCAAGATTGTCCTCACTTCCAATCTCAACATCTTGTTTGTCAAGTTCATCAGAATTAAGCTCTCCAGGATCATCAGCATTAAGCTCTCCAGGTTCATCAGTAGTAGCAGCAGCACTATCTTCCCTGGCCCTAAGCTCCCTAGAGCTTGTATCTCTATCCCTAACAGAAGACCCTGATTCATACTTCTCATTTGAATTACTGGGTGGTTCATCTTCATCCTTGTCCCAAAGTTTCTCATCAACTGCTTCACTGTTAGCACCGGTTTCCCCCATTGCAGACTCTAACTGCTCATCCTCACTATCATCATCATTGTTATCTTCTGCAGAGTCCTCACTAACGCTCTGTGCATCGGCTGCAAAATCCTGATCCATCTCAATCCCCTTCTCATTCTATTCAGGACTTCATTTGAGGCATCTTGCTCTTCACCTGGCTGTAGAAACATTTAATGGAAAAGAATGAGACAGTCGAAGCGTTAATGAAATAGAAAGAAAAAGGCATTAATACCAAGTTATGCAAACTCAAATATGTTTCAATGCTGTACCTTATCCAATGCCCCAATCAGCTGATCTTCATCGGTTATCTGATCACTGACATCATTCATTCCAGCACCTTCTCCCATACCAGTTCCATTTGCATCTTCAGATCTATCACGAGTACCATCATCCACCTGATCTGTGGCAGAGATGCCAAATCCTTTTGAAAATAAAGAAGCAAAAACTCTTGCGAGCACATGGGTCACCATAGAAACCTGCATGGAAAAAAACAGATTTTAGCTATTGTATTTCATAAATTTGAAGTTTGCTTCCATGAATAATTCAGAAAATTAAAATTGCACAGGTAAAATTCGAACCAAAAAGGAGTCATCCTATTGTTTGAATCTTCATTTACAATAGAAAACAAGTACTATTGTTTTTCACATTCACAGGAAAATTGGCCAATATGACACTCGAAGAAAAAAATTCTTCACACAAAATTAAAAGAAATGCCAAGTTTTGAGGAAAGAGGCAACGAACTTACCATTCTATACATGGCTAAAAGATCTTGCAGAAGTGCATCACCAAAGTTCAAAACTATGTTCAAAGAGACATGTAGATGCTTAAATTGTGCTCCAATTTGGGAATTACTGCTAATATCAATGCTAGAATGATTCAGGAGTTTTTCCTGAGCACAGCCAATCAGATGATTAACCAGATTAGATATATCTACAAATGGGAAAGACCTGACAATAAATCAAAGCATGCAGCAAGTAACTTACCGCATAGAACATAGTTTTGAGAAGCTTTTCACATAATAGATCCAATCTTAAATCCACTACAAATGAGTCAAACAGAAATTCCCAACAGGTAATATTCCCCACTGAATCTTGTGGAAGGTTTTGTCCAGAACTTGATGAACCTAATCTCCGCAATGCATCAGTGATATGTTCAAAAGTACTGTTAAGGGCTTCAACAAACCCAGAACTATTGCCCTCAGTATGTTCATTGATTGACGGCATGGAATTATACTCTTCCTCCATCAATTCTCCCTGCAAAAATTTTCAAGTAACATTTATAAGCTCTATTTCAGACAGCAGGTTAGAAGATTGGACAATCTAGTTATATTCCCACTCAGAGCCCAAGCAACAAAAGAAGCGTAGAAGAAGACAAATAGAAAGGAGGAAAAACAAAACAAGAAAAGATACCTTTCTAAACACCACTTCAAAATGACTGAACAAAACTTCTATAACTGAGCTTGAATCCACATCTTGCTTTTGGAAAGCTAAGAGATGCTCCTCAAACTTCTTTATGGCCTGGGAGTTTTGAGACACCAACTGTTCCATTTGCTTTGTAATAACATAACAGTGTGAGGTACCAGCTAGTGTTGCTGTAGATCTGTTTTGGCCAAGAAGGTAATAATCCAATGCTTCCTGTTACAGAATTATCATCAATATTGTCCAAGAAATACTGTCTTCAAAGAAAAACACAATGAGGAACAATAATATTGCACCTTAGATTTCTGAAAATCAGGAACAAATTTTCCAATGAAAGCAAGAACCCTATTTGCTGCAGCTTTGACACCATGACAAGTGTGCAATGCTTCATTCAGCATGGCACACAAACCATCAAAGAGTTCCTGCAGAGAAAAATTCTCATATCTTAAGCTTTAAGAGAAAGGAGAAACAAAATATCGGGAAAAATTATAACAAACTTGCCAAGCCACATTCCAGACTGAAAACTTACCTTCTGCTGCCACAGGCATTTCAAGTTGCCATGTTTATTTTTGATATGGCACACACTAACAGTTTCAATATCAGTGGTTGGAGAATTTGGATAGAGATTTTCCAATGTAGATACAGATTCACTCAAGCGCTTCAATTGCGTAGCAAAATCATTGACAGCAACCTCCTGCTTCTGCTGTATCTCAATGAGCTGGTTGAGAAAAGCCCCCGACCTATCAAACTACAAAAAAATAAAAATAAATAAATAAACACAGGAGGATTATATATACTCTTGGAACTAACTGTTTCTTAAATAATTGTGTAGAAACTCGACAGACAAGCAAGGCCTGACCAGAGAGACAATAATAGTGATTTTTAGATGTACAAACTCATTAAATTCTAGCATTCACCCCATAGGTAAATTAATCAGGTTTCCCATGTCAAGCAAGATATCACAAAGAAAAATAGAATTGTATCAAGTTGGCAACACTGCATAATATGGCAATGGAACATAAAGCATGAGAAATCAGTTGATTAAACAAAATCAAACTAAAAAGGTCTTTTCAGTTGATATTTAGTTAGAGATCTACCTGTTCACGAGTAATATCCATGTGGGAGTTTAGGCAAATCTGTTGCAGAAGCAGCACTGATGCTATGCTCTTAAAGTAGTACTCATTGGCGGTTTTCCATTCAGCAACCAAGGTCTCATGGGGAAAACTTTGAAATTTACTGGCAGCGGCAACATCCAAAGCTCCAGGAGCCAGTCTACTTTGTGTCAGGAGCAGATGCTGTACATCATATGATGGTTCAAGGATTTGTGTTGGCCCTATAAAGTGCCAGTCATGAAAAAGAAAACCAACATTTAGCCTTTATAATAATGCACACACAATCTGAGCTATAGATTACAACAACTAATATCCCTGCATCCAATTTTGATTACCTCCATATATATAGTCTTGTGCCTAGACATGCCACTGCTTTCTAACAGCTTTAGAAGCTCTGAAAAGGCCCTCCTCTTCCCCAGACTCTTGTTTGTGTCCTTCCATAGATCACCACAATGCACTACAGTTTGATGTATATTTTCAACTGTGCACCACACATCCTTCCATTGTTCCTGGTACAAGAGGCATGTAGACTGGGAGACCGAACATTGCCTTAAAACACTACCAACCTCTGCACAAAGTACATATTCATAAGACTAGAAATGCCAAAGTAGGAGACTAACGGGAGAAAAAAAATATATTAAGGAATATAACTCAGAAATAAGTAGGGAGGTAGGAGGCTTAAAGTGTAAGAAAGAATTATCAAAATCAGAAACTCTCTCAAGGTGCAACTCCTGCAAAGCATGATCTACTTTTTTTCTCCAATCAGCATAAAATAACCTAAACCAGGAAAAATGATGGTGAAGTTCCAGAACCAGGTATTTGGAGAAAATACTTAAGCACACAAAATGCCAGGAATGTATAAAAGCAAAAACCTGTCTTCATCACAGAATGCTGTTAGATCAAAATGAGCATTGCACATCCCTATATTTTTTCCTGAAAATTCATTAAGCAGCTTTTGACCATTTAGTAATTGAGCATTTGTTCCCCTTTGTAGCGCGTATTGGTTAAGAAAAGGCAATACAGGTTATTTTGTGTCTTGAGAAATACGAGTACAAATTAATCACTAAGTAAGAAATCACATTTGACACGAATGAGTTGGAAGGCTAAAAAAATGAAATAAAATAGAAATTTTGTAGGGTTCTACTCATGTGAACAGTCCACTGTTGACGATTACCAATCCAACAAAAGCTCATCCCATAGCAGCAGTGATAAACTAATAGACCACGTGTTACTTACATTGTACTTCTCTATAATTTTGTAGGGTACTTTTTGAGTTTTTAATTGACAGCAAGCTTTCTGAACGCTCCCATCCACATAGTTTCAGAAGTTCTTTTAGCTCTACCTCAATATTTCTTCTCATAGCTTTTATGTGCTCCAAGATGCTGGAGTAAAAACACATTATTACCAACCAAAATGAGTCCATAGATCTTTGTTAATTAAAAAATATTTAAATATATAATAAGAGAAAAGAACTCACGTTGGTAAGAATTGCATATAAAATCCAAATACATTGTACAAGATCTTCAGATTTTCCATATCAGAAGGGCTGGCATAATCAATTAACAATTAGTATACCATATATAAACAATAACTGCCAAAAAAGAACATATAATGGGCACTATGACCATTACACTATGTTTGGTTGCACAGAAAGGGGGTAGAGAAGAAAAAAGAGTGAGGGAAAGGAAAGGAAAATGAAATGGGGGGGAAAAATTATTTTACTGTTTTATCCACCTAAATTTTAAATTAATAATTACTTATAACAATATAAAAGTAATTTCACATTAAAAAAAATTTCAAAGGGTATAAAATTCATTTTATGGATTTGGAGGGGAAACAAAAAATAAATAAAAATTGGTGGAACCCATCAAAACTTTCTCTCTACATTTTCTTTCTCCTCTTTTTCCTTCTAAATAATAAAAGGAAATTGGGTTTTTTTTTTCACTTTCTCCCCCATTCCCTCAAATGAAACGAAGTATTTGAGTCTTAGAGATGACATATTAACTTTCACAGAAACGTATTGGGAAAAGTCAGATGATCTCCTTCATGATTTTTCTTTAAATCTAAAAAGTGAAAGACAACAAAGCCACATTATTTACAACTCACCTTGAATAAATATTCAGGCATCTACCAGTCTCAAATTGACCAAGGAAAGCAAAAAGAAGTTGAAGACGTTTCCTAAATTCACCAATGCTGGATGTGTTAATGAATTCCTCCAAACTGCAAGTCCCAATTGTAAATTACAAAATTATTCCATATGCTTAATAAAGTAATTTCAAAATGAATTCAGGCTAGAAACTTAATTAGAACATGCCTTTGAATGGTAGATAGGTCATATCCAACTGTATCAACTGAATCTCTGGGTTGAAGAATTGTATATAGAGGACACCATAACTGCAACAGTAAAAAGGCAAAAAATTAAATTAGTTAAGCAAAAGATAACACAGTGGTTCAAAATTAAAGACGAAAAGGACATTTTAGCCATTCTGCAAGCTTATGTTATATCACAAGTATTCTATAAGCTGTTTTAATGCATACACTGAAAGCTTAAAGATTGGAATTAATCACAAGAACAGGAGTTTATATTCCGATGTTACAAATTGTTGACTTCTCTAACAGGATCAGCGAACCTGTACTTGCTTGATTGCACTGAAGCAGAGTTCATTAAGCCATGATTGTACACAAACTAAATTCACTCAGAGGAAAAAACAAAAGAAAATTGTTTACTTCAACAGTAGTTTTCCTCATTATTAAATGGCTAAAGTATTCACACTTTTTTGTGGGCAAAGAATAGTATTAACTATTAACTCTTACTGCTGTTATTTACCCTCGTCCTCTTTAGAGGTTAACAAATTTTACGCTCAAAAATTGCACTGCAATTATATTGAGTCTTCACAAATATGAATAACTATGGCTTACCTTCGCAACATTAATCTCATACTAATCCTGCACTTCATCAAGCAAGGCAGGCCAAGATCCAAATTCCAACTTTTTCCATGATGACATCAGATCAAGAATAGGCTCCAATTGATCTATAACCATTTAAAGAAAACCATAAAACGTTAATAACAACGGCAAGACCCAAGGAAAAGTGCTTAGTGGAAGCAAGTTCTAACCAGCTAGGGAGAATTTTGAGCCATTTTCATGTAATGCCTGGACCCTGTGAAGTAGAAATTGTAATCCAGAAAGAGCCTGCAAAGAAAAATCACATACTTATGCACTCATTGGAGGGGATAAGGTTTAGTATAGATGGATAATCAACTCGTTCATACAAACACAGACATGCAGCTAGACAGAAGTTAGGCTCCATGAGACAGATTTCAAAATCCAAGATTAAATTTAACAACTAAATTAAACAACAATCTATTAAATCCAAGATTAAAGTATAAATTGTTATTGGACCTATTCTGTCCACTAAAACTACTTTAATCACTTCTTGCATTATCCAAAGCCATCCATCAAGCAGTCCTGAAGAGACTGTAAAATAGTCATATCACTACCTTAGCCAATGGGGTGCTGAAAGGAATATTCAAGAGCATCTTAATTACACCCATGATACTTTGGAGGCCATGATGATCCTCCCATTCATTCAAGAGGGAAAGAATCTGCTGTTGAAGAGGAGTAAGCAGTTTCACCATTTTAGCCATTAGAGGAGCATTTGAATCCTAGAAAAGGGATGGTAATTCAGTTAGAAGATGATCAGATAAAAAGAAAACATTGCAATAACAAGCAACCAAAGAAGTTCGCAAAACCTTGTAAAAATTGTATTTGCAAGCAGATCTACGAGATGCAATTGTCTGCTCATGCTCCAAACAAAGACGTAATAAGTGCTCTGGCACAAGTTTAGCATCTAAACTGGACAAAAATAAACTTCCGAAACCTGGGGGTAAAGAAGAAAAGGTAATGAATGCTCTCTCCATGGCACAACATACCAAATATTCATTCAGAAAATTAGAAAATTCAACTAAATCACCTTTAATCATCTCTACTCCCAATCTATGGGAGTCAGAAAAGGAAAGCAATCTCTCTGCATCAGATATTTGGAAAGCTCCAGGCTGAATTGAACAAACAATATATTAGTGACAGCATGTAGCATCTTTTTTAATACACACAAACATGAACCCAAGAGTAGGGTGCAATGAAGCCATAACCTTGTGTACCAAGACATATCCAACCACAATGAAAAATAAATATGTCACTGACTTCAATTAATACCAAGCTATCTCCCAGCGGTTTTATATTAGCAATACACAAAAACCACTAAAACATTCTTCTAAGACATCAATTTGTAGTGAAAAAGTTAAAGGAATGAACTAGTTATACAAAATCATATTCTGTTAAACAAGTTATAAATAAATACAGAATAAATTTTATGCTTTTTTTTTTTTTTTGGACTTAGAACTTGCAAACATAATTTCAAGAAATTCCATATCTGTTGAAATTCATACTTCTTCTATAAAAATAAATAAATAAATAAATAAAAATTCAGGAGCACAAGGTGACATCTCGAAGATTGACCAATAAATTAAGTATTCGCAAACAAAATTTCTAATATAACTTACAGCAACAAGATTATTTGAACCAAATAAATGATTGTGAATGTCAACCATGTTGTTCAGGATGGACACCTCTATTACATCCTATTCTTCCTCCAAAGCTTCTTGTTCCTTAGAAGTCTCCTAAAAAGGATGAAAGGATTTATGACCACCAAATACTAAAATATGATAAATTTACAATATGCAAATACTTGCATAGATTTTTGCATATGAATATTATGAAAGTACTACCATTGTAGTCAACTTTTCATCGGAAAGCAATGCCTTCCATTCTGAAAAACTATCATTTCCCATTGACTTGCCAAGTGTTGATATATCAACTTCAATAATCCTCTCAATCTGAAACGCACGAGGCTTGAACTTGTACTGCTGAGAATCATAGTTCTTTTGGTTTTTGCTTGAATTTTCATGCTCACCCAAAAGTTGGAAAATTCTTTAAATATTTTATGCGAAAGCTGATTCAGAACATATATTTTATAATCAGATAATAATCGTATGAGAAAATTCCTTTCTATTAGTTGCAATTAAAATAGACTCTGACCTTAAAGGACTCTTTATCCACTAATTGAGCATTAGATACATGATGTGCAACATGGACAAGAACATTTTGATGAAGAGAGGCTTTAAGTTGCATAACGGAGACCTGTTCCAAATGGGAAAGCAAATACATTGCATAAACACGTCAATTTGATACTACATAATAGTAAAATAAATAAAATGCTCCAAATAGATGAAGAACTGTCAAAGAAGAAGACGTTATGATGGAGAAATCAAATGAAACAAGTTTATCCATTAAGAAAGAATTAAATGAAGTGCAGACCACCTTATCAACAGCAACACCATTTGAGAATGTAACCAATTTTTCTAGCAAGGTCATATCAGCAGCAGAAAAGATTGTGGGAATATCTATGTCATAGGAAAGAAGCTGAGGCTGTGTACTGCTCAAGTTAACAGAAATCAAATTTGATGGAAATCCACGGGGAAATCTCATGAATGAATAGATAGTTCCCTGCAATACCCTCCATATCAGCCAATGATATCTTTTAAAACATCCAAAAGAAAAAATAAATCTAAAATAAAACAGAAAAAATACCATAATGAGATCCATATCGTCCAGCTCAACCCTACTCAGCAAATCTTTCTGGAAGACACTTGCCAGAACCAGCGACGAACCCAATTTCATTTCATAAACTGCAACTTGAACTGGTTGAACTACATCAACATATTCAACATATTCCTCTGATAATCGGCCAACAAAACAGGTTGCTGTGTCCTGATAAACCAAGATAGAAACGTGTGAAATAGGAATAATAATAAAAAATGCAGCAGCAATGTGGAATGTAAAAGAAATGAATTGTTATCATACAAAATACATTCCCAACTATCTAATCATGCATAATTATTTGTACCTGCCAGTTGCACACTTGATCAACAATCTGTGGTGAGCCCATGGCTTCAATATTACTCACCATAACCTCCAAAGGTGTAATACATTTAAGAAGGCCATCACATTTTTCTAAAAATTCTTTGCAATCATGTTTTAACTTCATAAATTTCCCGGGATCAGAGCGGAACACAATCTGAGAACATGAAGAAACTTTTGTTATCAGATAAAAGACAAGAACTAACAAGAAGCATGTCCAGCCTTGGTAAACTAATTTTTTTCTTTAGAACTTTATTGGATTGGATGTCTGTTTCACATTGTCATTCTCCATATTCAGTCAGTGATTTGATAAATCTATGTAATCTGTGTGATTGAGTGCATGATCTCCCCTTGTATACTCCCTGTATTCTTGGGTGATTTGAGTTTTTGATATTAGTAAGACTTTATTACTTATCAAAAAGGTATATCATTCATACTCACAATCGCCACAAACATTTGATTTCCTCAAACACTAACAAAGTACTAATATTATCATATACTATGAATTAGTTTATTTCATCTGCCAATGAAAATAGTAATACAAGAATAGAAGTGAAACTGATTAAACCTTTCTTTGCACCCTTCTAAGCTCCACTTCAAGATTTTCTAAAGCCAGTGTTCTTCTATTATCATCTTCTCTTGTAGAAAAGCGTCCTGCTAAGTAGCCACACTCTTGTTGCACCTACAACAAACCATATATTAAAATATTTAAATTTATCACATCGCTTGGCTTCAAAGAAAAGCTCAACTACAAACTTCTGCCTGCACATGAGCATGCAAATTCATTTGCATATATTACAAGTTTTGAGTTTATGATCTTACAAAGAGAAATGAAATTAATTAAAACTAAACATGTCAGATTGACTTCAGAACTTGTGCACTCAACTTGTGGTTCAAGTTAAGATACTTAATAACAAAAGAACCATAGATAACAACAAACACATGCAAATACGCAGCTAGAAGTAATAGTAATGAAGAAATAAATTTGAGGAGAGGTGCTTGAAGAGCTTTAGATGTGGACAGTGATTCTATATTTGACATTGAATTGGAGGTGCATATATTTCACAATAAAGCCCATAAAAAATTAAACATTGTAAAACAACAAAAGAGCCCTGAGGCATGAAAAACCATTACAAAACACTAAGAAGCTGGTTAAATAATACAAGAAAGATACCTGGATTTCAAGCTTAAGAGATGCTATCTTCTCAGCCAACTGTGAATACTTCCAATAGTACTTCATGGCCGGATCTAGATCATCAGAGCTAAGCAAGAGATGAAAACGTAATTCCCCAATCCGTAACCATGCACATCCAAGAATATAGTGGAAGTCTAAGAAAGAAAAAAGGATTGAAAAAAAAAGGTAAAAATGCAAAACTGACCCCCTAATTTTCACTCTTTTTCATTTCAGCCCCCTAACTTTCAGTTTTATCAATTCAGCCTTTTAACTTTCAATTTTTGTCAAAGCAGTATTCCGTTTAAACCAAGTTATGGCTGCCGTTAAATTTACTCTTTTTGTTTTTTTTTTTAATTTCGGAATTAAAAGAAAAAAAGAAAAATCTGTAAAAAAAAAAAAAAAAAAAAAAAAACATTTCCTCATCTTCCTCGTCAAACCTTCCCCTGAAGGTACCGCATGTAAGCCGAGATGGGCGATTCTGCCGTTGCGTGCACCGTCGGGAATGGCGGCAGAGGCGATAACGACGTTACTGGGCGTCCGTAGTTGTTGTGGTGGTGGTGGCTAACGTGGCGCCGGAATTCGTAACGCCGTTGTTGTTGTTGGGAATGGGGACCACAGCGGCGGAGGCGGCGTTGTTTAGAAAAGGAGGCAGACGATTGCCAAGGACCTCATCTTACTCATCAATATCGGACTCGTCATCGTCCTTGAAGCCCTAGAAATCAAGCTCGAAATCGTCGTCAACGTCGACCACAGGCTTCAAGAACCTCCTTCACGAGGTCGGTTTTTCCCAATCTCCCCAACGTCGACCACGTTAGCCACCACCACCACAACAACTATGGACGCCCAGTAACACCGTTATCGCCTCTGCCGCCATTCCCGACGGTGCACGCGACGGCGGAATCGCCCATCACGACTTACATGCGGTACCTTCAGGGGAAGGTTTGACGAGGAAGATGAGGAAATGTTTTTTTTTTTTTTTTTTTTTTTACAGATTTTTTTTTCTTTTAATTCCGAAATTAAAAAAAAATAAATAAATAAATTGAACGGCAGCCATAACTTGATTTAAACGGAATACTGCATTGACAAAAATTGAAAGTTAGAAGACTGAATTGACAAAACTGAAAATTAGAAGACTGAAAAAAAAATAGTGAAAGTTAGAGGGTCAATTTTGCATTTTTATCAAAAAAATATAAATAAAAATAAATAAATTTAACAGAAAAACAAATTTTGCTTGGAACCAAAATAAATACAATTAATATTACTAGCCCTTTATAAATAAGGGTCCGTTTAACATGTCCTTGATAATAAACTATTTTAGAAAAGTTTTTACATTACTTTTACAAAAAATAAAAAAAATAAGTTATTAAAATATAAGTTGTTTTTTTTTTTAGTTTTTCATAAAACTTTTCTAAAATGTTTCATTAACAAATGTACTTAGGTTATCCATTAACAAAATCTTATAAATAAAATTGATACTCAAGAAAAATCTTATAATTCTAAACACAGCACAAAATGATCAATAGAAATTTAATCACCAGTAGATCACAGTGAAGATAGAGATCTTTTAGCAGTGGTTCAATGTACTTTTGCACCTACTCCTTCAATCTGCCATGGCTTGATGAGAGAATAAGGGAACTCATTTGCTGGAGGTCTTCCTGCTGTCACCGAAGAAAGAGATGGATAAAAGGATGGACTTGAGGCAGCCGTGAAAGATTACTTCATAAATTTCTATTCAAGTTCTACTCTATGGGGCCCATTGTGAAAGTCTAGTTGAAACAAAAACTGCGATTTTAAAGTCTAGGTATGAGTTTGTAAGGTCAAGGCCGCGTTTGGTCATAGAGTTTAAAAATTGTTGTTTAAAAATATATGAAAATTGTAATTTAAAAAGTGTTATTGAAATACGTGTTTTTAGTGTTTATAAAACAAAAAAATGTGTTTGATATCATGGTTTAAATAACATGTTTTAGTGTTTAAAAATATAAAATATGTGTTTGGGATGTGTGTGTTAGATTGTAAAAAAAAAAACTGAGCAAAGTACAAAATAAATATTTTTTAATACCACACAGTTGCTGACCAGTGGAGAGAGGAGACAATTCTTTCAAAAACGCTGATCAATTGGCCCATAATAGTGTTCAACCTAATTACAGAAGTGCCATTCAACACTAGTTTTTGTTGTTAAAAATCAGCCCGGAGTATGTTTTGAAAAGCCCATGTTTTTTAACAATGTTTTTCAAACTGCAGCTGAACAGGGATGGTCCACCAAACGCTATTTTCTGTTTTTGGACACTAGTGTTTAGTGTTTAAACACTGAACACTATGTTTTGAACTCTATGACCAAACGCCCTCTAAGGCTCCGTTAATTTCAACATAAATTTTTTTTTAGTAGAAAGTTTTATTGAAAATGGGAAATACTTCATGTTCACAATGATGAGCACATAGAGTTAAAAGAATTACAACACAAGATGTTTTATGTTGAAAATGTTTTCTAAAACATCTTAAAGGAAAACTGTTTGTTTTCTGGTATTTGGTTGTGTTCTTATACTTTGGGAAACATTTTCTAGCATTTGGCACGTCTGAAAAATCACAAATTTTCAAATATATATATATATATATATATATATGTATGATAAACAACATAATTTATTGGGGAAAAAAGAAACAATGTATACAGGACATATACTAGAGACTATCAATCATGGTGTAGAGTACAATGATCAATGAAATCTAAAAGAGAAGAAAAAGGATAAAAACCCAATAAAGAAAGTGAAGTAAGAAAAAACATCTTTAGTTCTAGAATACTTCTTTCTTTGGTCCTCAAAGCTTCTAGCATTTTGTTCATGCCATAGTTTCAAAATTTTGGGGTCGGCTATGGATCCCCAACATATTAGTTAATAAATCTTCTTTGCCTTCATTTTACTCTATCTAAAGTCATATTCTAAGTTACTCGCCTAATTGACATGTCCTATTTTATTACTTCTACTAATGTGATTTTTGGTCTTCCTATATGTTTTTTATATAGATATTAAATAAAAAGTTTGATACACCACATAAAAGTATTAATACAGAACAACTGAGAAATAACCTAAAGCACAATTAAAACAATTTCTTCTTTTTTTAAAAGTCAATCATCTATATATTACTAAAAGCTGAAGCGTAGCATTTAATGTTGCTACGCTCACGTTGAGCCACGTCAGCAGCTATGTCATTTCCATCATCTTTCCTAAATTTATCCTACAATTTTAAAATAGTTTTTATCAATTTTAAAATACTAATAAAACTAAAATTATTTCCAACTTATCTCTACCATAAAGCCCACTTTCTATAAATTTAATTCCACCAGTTCACTTCTTTTAAATTTATTTCTAACATAAAAGCCCAAACCCAAGCCTTCTCAACCGAAAACCCTTTGAAAATCACGGTTACAACTTCTTGGATTTCCTTCCCTTTTGTTTCTCACTCAAAACATGTTCCTTCCCCTTCCCCACCTTCTAACGACAGATTTCTCACACAAATCGTGTTCCTTCCCCTTCCCCACATTCTAACAGAGGATTATCAAAATGCTATCCACCGTAACGCCCAAACCCATTCTTAATAGCCTTTACTCTGTAACACCAACCCTTTCTGTATCCCCTCCTTTTGCTCTACCTGTGTTCCACAATTTTGAAACTTCAACCCTTCAGCTAGCTAACGCCAACCTCTCTCTCTTCCAAAGACTGTTTCAAAACTTCAGACCTTTAGCTTTCTAAAACGGTATATTTGATGATTCACTTCAGACCTTTAAAACTTGAACGCAACACTAGGTGAGAGCTATTGAAGAAGGGGCAGATTTCATAGAAATAGACATCCTCGGCAGTTAAGATGGAGTGCTGGTATGCTCCCACGATGTAACACTGGATCTTGATAATAGAACAAATATTGCAAACTTTAGTCAGTTCGCTGATCGAAAAAGAACTTATGAGGTCCAAGGTGTGAATATGACTAGGTGTATGTCTCTCAATTTCTGGCTTAATATTACTGCACATATGTTTTATTAAGTCCTTTTTTATATGAAAACTGGGGTATAAATCTATTCAATTATTTTAAAGTTTTCTCTTTCTTCTTTTCCCCTTTGGTTTCATTTTACTATGGTGAGAATTACAAAAAGAATTGTTAATGCTTTACTTTGCTGGACTATATTTTAGCAAGGTGGTTAGAAATTTACAATATGTATGTCTTGATTATGTTCAATTCAGTTTTATGTTACATCAAGGCATTTGTTATCTGCAGGCTGGGAAAAATGACATTCTAAGTGTGGATGCACGTCCCTCAGATGCAATAAATGTGGCAAACAGATGTAAGGTATATATTTTCCACAGATTAGCATTGCATTTGGTACAAGTCAATTTTGCACAATAATGAAATTCAGACTTTCGAGTTCAAGACAGTTGAAATTACCTTGATGTGAATGGAGTTTCCAATTGGTGGGTTTTTTTAAAAAAGTTTTAATAGGCTATTGTTTGAGTGTGTGTGTGTGTGTGTGTGTGTGTGTGTGTGTGTAGTGTACGTGTGTGTGTCATGAAATCTGACAGGGATGGCACAACAATGCCACCCCCTTATCCTCCTTAACGTCCTTTGAGACTTCAACAGATCTAATAACATTCCTTGGTTATGTATGAATGTTTCTTTAAAGCTTCTATAATCAGTTTAAAAATTGCTGTGTAGGCACCAATATTTGTAAGTAGACAAATTGTCTTGGAAGATGCTATTAAAATCGGTTATTGGATGGGCAGAAAACGTGATACTAAGTCTACTTATGATGTGTCCCTTGACAGGTATTGTGCACATAGTTGGGGGCCTTATATTTGCTATCATCTATTATTGTTGTATCTGGTAGCATGAGTTGTTTCTTCTCCAGTACTGCAGATGGTCCAAATATACTATCGGTCTTGCTTGCTTTTTTATGTAATTATTTAAATGTTAAAATTTGTATAATGGGTTTTATTTATTTTGATCATTATGATATTTGTAGGTGAACATCTTTGCAGTTTTTGCAGTTGCTAATTTTTTTGCCCTCTCCATCGCAACATGAAGTTTGTGAGTTTTTTTTTTTTTTTTTTTTTTTTTTGCATAGTTAACATATATGAACATAGCTAGCTATGTACCTATTTCTCTGTTTAGATGATTGAATTCCTGTTTCGGGTGATTCAATTAATTTTGTATTTTTGGGAAAATCTAATGGTGGGGCCTAGCTTCATGCTAACTCAGTTTCATTTTATTTATTTGTCTTAGTGTATTTAAAGTTATACAAAAGCAGAACTATAATATATGCTTAAGCTCTTTTAGGTTGTAGCTCAATAATTTTTCTCTTTTCTTTAACATATAAGAACGGAATATTTAAGAAGAAAGGAGAGAAATAAGTTGTACCCTTTATATAACTAGCAGAGATCTTCTTTTAGCTATTTCAATTTGGATTTTCCTAAACACCTCCCACCTCTAACTATGATTACTTGAAGTTCAAGGACATACTCTTATATTTGTATAGTTTAGTGATTGGAATTTCTTTTTCCCTTTTTTTTTGGTGTATCCCTTCTAAGGTCATGAGTTTCGGAATGTCTAGGTTCAGGACAACTACTTAGTGTTTTGTAGCTTTGCTTTATAAAAAGACCCCATAGTTAAGATCCTAATTCAAGAGTTTATGGCTAATTCGAGGTAGCCTGACCTCCAAGAGAATTGAAAGAATAAAAGAGGAAAATTAGAGAAAATAACTGATAGAGGAATAGAGAGAGATGCACATTGTAATTTTTCATAGCTTGAGAAGAATTACAGCACACACACACACACCACTTTTATGGTTTTCATATTCTTTTTTATTTTAATTCACACAAACTCTAGGTACTTTCATTTTTTAAACACATACCATACCTTCTTGCTTTATTTATTTATTTAAATGTTAAATTTTGTATAATGGATTTTATTTATTTTGATCATTATGATATTTGTAGGTGAACATCTTTGCAGTTTTTCCCTTTGCATCTCCATATGAAGTTTGTGAGTTTTTCCTACATAATTAACATATATGAACACAACTAGCTATGTACCTATTTCTTTGTTTATATGATTGAATTCCTATTTCGGGTGATTCAATTAATTTTGTATTTTTTTCAGACATGTTTTGAGAAAAGATGCGGGTTTTATCTTTTCACTGTGTCATATAGTCCATATACCTGGGTTTAGGAACATATTGTGTGTATTATTGAAATTCTAAAGACATGTTTGGGCAAAGGTGGGGGGTTTTCTATTTCCCACCATGTCTCATAGTTATTGTATGTGGATTTTTTAGGATGTCACTCGATTGTCCCATGGACCTTTCAGCTTTTGCAATTTTCTCTCCTAATTAGGTGGGTGTAAAAGTTTCCCACTTTCAAGAATGTACTTCTTCGGGTTTGAAATTTGTTGCTAGAAAAAAAAAAAAAAAAAAAAAAAAAAAAAAAAAAAAAAAAAAAAAAAAGCCCCTCGATGTAAATAATTTGATTTATGCAATTCCTTGGTATAAAACTGTTAATAACTTGCACCTGTGGAATGTGTCTTTATTGATTTATGCAGTACCTTGGCACAAATTTAAATTCACAACTGATGTCTATTACTTATAATTCAATGTAAGGATTAGATTAATAGTATTGTTTCTTTTGATTGTTGGTTTTTTTGCCCTCTTTTATTACTACCTCTTTTGTGTTGTGGGTCTTATATGGGTTTTTTCAATTTAAGTATTTGGCTTGGGATAGACAATACTTGAAGTAATTGTTACTTTTTATATATTACACATCATTACGTAATATTTACATTCCCACGCATCGCGTGGGTCTGCGGCTAGTTACAATAATATGCACAATCAAAATGAGTGCAATAGCAATAAATAAGAGGCGTAAAACATTTCTGTTCCAAATACCTGAAAATGAGGAAAACATTTTTTGAAAAATGTTTTAAGTTGAAACAAATGGTGCCATTACTAATAATAATAATAGTAATAATAAAATTAAAAAATTAAAAAAAGAATGCAAACTGAAAATATGGAAAGTAACCATGTGAATGGTAAGACCAGTCTTTGGAAACACTCATTTTTCAAAAGATTATTATAGATATAGAAACTTCAGAAAAAGCATACCTTAACTGAATTCTCCAATAATGCACAAAGATTGGACTTGATTGTTGCAAATTCATTTGAATCAAAAGACTTTTTGTGCGCATATATAATCTGGAAGCAGAAGAGTAACATTAAGAATGAACTCCACGAATACTATTAGAAATAATAAAAGCATATCCAATTTGCAACATGAGCTACCTGGTGGAAAAGAGAACGAGCCATAGATAAAAGAATATGATGAAATTTTGTCCCAGTCAGAGAGCTGTTCCAGAGGTTAAAAGAAGCAACTCTAAGCTTCAGGCATCGCACATCATATTCACGGACAGCGGATGCACCTTGCCTGCATTGAGCACAAAAGTTTGAAGAGAGAGAAATGAGATATGCAAGTGTGACATCAAAAAGAAGACTTCACCAGCATGGCAGCATCATTACATAAATAATAAATGGTCAAAAATAACAAATCTCTAAAATATGGTAATTTAGTAAATGATGAAAAAAATGTACAATCCAGACAACAGAATACCAAGTTTCTAATTGTTGTACTTTATTCTTTTCATTGAATAAAGAGTTATATATCTAATAAATTGAAATATGAAGAAACAGTTTTACAAATTCAAATGGCTATCAAGATATATATATATATATATATATCAGCTTACAGAATCTGGAAGACTGTTGCTGTATACACAGGCTGTACAAGCATATCAGGTAGTGGAATATCATAATCACCAACCTTTGAGAAGTTCTACATGTCAATCAGAAGACCACCAAACCACAAATCTCCTCAGTCAAAAAATAAAAAACATAAAACACGCAGACCCACACGCACACCTATAGACACAGAGTCACACTTAAAATGATACATACCTTGATAAAAACAGGCTGATGGATCCAAAGAGACTGATGCCACCTAAACCACATTTCAAGAACAAAACTGGCAATTTTCCCATTCACTGCATTAAAAATAAGTACAAAGATAAGCTTATGGATAATGTAACAGGCTTAACCCATAGAGATAACACAGCACTTACCTGCATCCATTGAAGTCCATGCATCCATTGTCCACAAGATCTTTTGATGTCGTAAAAACATTTGGGGAGGTCTTGATGAGAAGGTCAAGGAAAATTTCAAGCCAGACTCCAGCAGGTTGGTAACAGTACCCAAATCCTGTCATTAATGAAAAGCAAAAATAAAAATAAAAATAACATATTAAATAATATAATGAACACGTGAAACTAATCACTGTAATTAGCAAAAAAATAAATAAAGAGCACAAAAATACATATAAAAAAGTGTCAAATTACCAATTTTTCTAAAAGTTTAAATTATTAGAAAATTGTGGATTTATTCATTTAACCACATAATTTTAACATTCCCCCCTCACATGTGGGCTCAAACATCCTTTTATAGGTGAGGCTCAACATGTGGGATTTTAAATGGGAGGTAGAGTGAAGAAGACAATGATTGAACTCAGGACCCCTAACCAGGGCCGGCTCAATGGTATAAGCCATTGATGCGGCCGCCCAAGGCCCCAAGTGAAAAAAAAGGCCTCTAAATTTTAACCAATAGTATTAATTAAGCCAAAATATTAACCAATAAATAAAATAATATTTTCTTATCAAATGAAAAACAAATAAAAAAAAGAAAAAAAATGTTATGTCCACAACATTTTTCACAATATTTTTACAAAAAAATCTTAATAGCAGATTGTTAAAGGTTGTTATTGACAGCAAAAAAATAATTTTAGTAATAGGTTCAACTAGAAAACAAGAATCAACTTAACACCTAAGATTTGTCATGAAAAATATTCTAAATGTAACACTTCTAAAAGAAAAAAAGAAAAGAAAGAAAGTAATTCACAAAAAAATTCACAACATTTTTCACAATAGTCAAGTTAGCAAAGTTTTACTAGTTTTCAACTAGATTCACCACTGACATTACTCTTTTACTCACTATTATCAATCTGCCACATCAAAGTTTTGTCAAAATTTTTTGTGTTTATAAACTTAAAAAAAAAAAAATCTACGTGGTTCACGTTGATTAATATTAATTTTATATATGAAACAAGATTACTAATTTTTGCCTTAGGCCCCCAAATGCATCAAGCCGCCCCTGCCTCTAACTCAGATACTAATTAAAATAACCAATTCTCCCAAAAGATAAAGTCATTGTTATATGGTAAATTTAATCCTTTAATCACGTACTTCAAACAAAATGGATTTGAAATTTTTGGAATACTAGTAAAGTGATTACCCTTTTTAACAGCTTAAGCTTTTGGGATTAACCGGTAATTTATCACAATATAATAAATAAATTTCTATCACTACCAAAAACGCGGGCTACAGCCATGTTTTTTTTAGCCGCGTTTACAAAAAACACGGCTATAGACTTCACCTATAGCCGCGTTTTAATTGTGATTTTTTCAGCAATTGAGCTAAACAACTCCTGTATTTGGATATTCTTGAAGAGGCCTTTGTGACCAAACGCTGGAGCTGATCAACAAATGTTAAACCGTGTAGGGGCCTGGTCAGATGGATAGATTGCCTTGGATATGCTTCTGACAAATGGGAAGATATGGGACTATTGAGGATAAGGGGTTACGTCTGAAGACGATTCTAGGACCCCTTTTTTTTTTTCTTTTTTTTTTTAAGTATAAAAGATGTCTAGTCCCATCCATCTCTTCCTTGGAACTAGTCTTCATCAAAATCATCTTCTGGATCATGTTTATGGCAATGAGAGTCATCATATCCAATAAGGGGATTGGGCATTTCCCAATGATCTTCATGTGGCCATTGTTATCTGTAAACATCTGGATCAGTTGGTATTATTTCAGGGAAGATCCCTTTATTAAGGGATTCTACCATTGTGAGAGCATGGAAACAAGATACCCAAGAAACATCCAAATGTGTATGGAGGGTCCCATCTGAATTAGTAACCCAATGCATCTCTGCTGAGTGGAAAATTCCATCTGCCCGGATATCATTTTTGGAAT
This sequence comes from Quercus cerris, assembly GCA_963669245.1. NCBI lineage: Eukaryota > Viridiplantae > Streptophyta > Magnoliopsida > Fagales > Fagaceae > Quercus > Quercus cerris. The sequence continues at coordinate 7,775,853 of OY770008.1, forward strand.
TAAGCTTGGCTATTAAACACACTGAAGTGATTTTATGACCAAATCTTGGGTGTTTTGTTTTTGGATACTTTATCCATTCACCATCATGGGCATCATTTTTCAAAATCTCAAACTAGAATTTGTGAAAATATTTATTTCCATGAGGGAAAATATATCTATAAAACTCTGGTTCAAAATGAAGACATAGGTAATACTCATTGAGTAAATACTGTAAAGGTAATGTGCAACATTCTAGTTGGTTATCCAAAAGGTAAAAGGGGTTTTCCATGGTCTATATCAGGGAAAATAGCAAGGAAGTGGCACTGGTGCTTTTTGAGGTAATCATGGAGAACTCTAATAATTCTTTTGATTCTGCCTTCAAGGGTCAAGGTTTTTATTTGGTCTTTTATTTCTGCTGGAAGGATTCTACCATTTTAAGAATATCATTAGGATCTGAATGGGAAGAGCCTGAGGAGGATGATGGGTCAATAATAGTATATACACACATGGGTGGAGGAATAATGGTAGTATTAAGGATTGGAGGTTTTCTAGAAAGGTAATCAGTGATAAGGTTATCTTTGCCTTTAATGTGTTTTACTTGAAAAGATCATTGTGAAAACCAGTTTGACCATCTGAGTAGCTGAGGATGTGGGAGTATTTTCCTTTTGAACTAAAGCATCTTGGGAAAGGAAGACATATCTATCTCTACTAAAAAATTATGCCCAAGAAGATGGAACTAGAATTTTTCAATCCCATTTTTAACTGCTAGGATCTCTTTGAAAGTGGAGTGGTAATGAAGTTTTGAAGGCTTGAATGCACCACTTTTATAACCACAAATACTCCTCTTGCCATTAACTTCTTAAAAAAGAGTTGCTGCCCAGTATTCATCACTTGCATCTGTCTGCAGTATCCGTTTGCCTGGTCCGAGAATCTGCAAATGGGGGAGCCTTTCAGCTAATTTTTTCAGTTGTTGAACAGCTTCTGTATGAACAGTATTCCATTCTGGAGGTGATTTCTTCAGCAATTGAGCTAAACAACTCCTGTATTTGGATATTTTTGGGATAAAGTCTGACATATAATTGGCAATTCCCAGAAATTGTTGTATTTATTTAGCATTTGTGAGCTTATCTGGGAATTCACCAAGAGAAGCGGCTATGTGAGGCTGCAAAGTATACTTCCCATCTGAAATGTTTACTCCCAAAAAATCTATGGAAGATTGTCCTATGACCATTTTCTTTTTCGAAAGCATTATCCCTTGAGATTTTACCAACTCATAAAATTCAGTGAGCAACTTTTGATGAGACTCGTCATCTTTTGAGAACAAGAGGATATCATCCACATAGATCAATGCATTGGTCAATAGGGGTTGGAACAATGTTACCATTGCTTTTTGGAATTGGGATGGAGCATTTTTAAGACCAAAAGGCATGACAGTCCATTGGTAATAATGGTCTGGGATACAAAATGCCGTCTTGTACCTTTCTTCTGGATGAATTCCTAATTGCCAAAATCCTGCTTTAAGATCAAACTTTGAGAATACTCTGGTATTTGAAAGATGCCGAAAAAGAGAACTCTTATTTGGCAAAGGGAACTTATCATCTGCAAGGAAGTGATTAAAATCCTGGTAATTAATTACCAATCTGAGCTTTCCTTGGATTTGCTCAACATGCTTATTGACATAAAAGGCTTCACATGCCCATGGAGAGGTCATGGGTTCAATGAGGCCTTCTGAAAGGAGAGTAGATAGTTCTTGTTTGGCCAAGGTTAAGTGTTCTGGATTCATTCCTTTGTGACTGGTTTTTGTGGGGTTAACATCTTCATTCTTCTTAAAGGGTAGATGGATGAAAAATTTGGGGTTTTTCTACCAAGGATTTGGGCTTTTAAGGAGTAATTCAAAGTGGTTGTTTGCACAACATTCATTGATAATCTGGAATCTCAAAAAGTCAAAAGGATCAACTGTGAATAGATGAGGAACTTGGGTCCAGGTGAGAAGGTGTTGTTTAAGCAAAAGTCCTTTTAAGGACCATCTAAGGTTAGGTATTTGATGAAGGAGGTCAAATCCTATAAGAAGGTCTCTACCTGTAAGAGGGGATCCAAGGACTTGATGTTTAATGGTGAGGGTTGGGAAAATTTTGATGAGGATAGGCTTGCTTTTCAGGGTGATCAGAAATGTTTCTTCATTTGCTGCTCTGAACATCTAGTGATGGGGTAGCCAAAATTCTCTAGGTAATATTTTAGGATGGAGAATTGTTGCTACTGCTGCTCCTGTATCAAACAAGGCTATTACTGGAATAGGTTTGGCATAAGTATCAAGAAGAATATTTACTTGGGCTATGGGTGTGGGACTGGTAAGAGGGGCTATGATGGGCTGGGATGTATAAATGGTTTGGATCTCTGAGTCTGAGTCTTCATCACTGTCTAGGTCTGAATCTTCCTCATAAGTAGAATATGCCATAATTGCCAAGGCTTGGGGGGAATAATCATCATCTAGTGAAAAGAGTGACTATATATTTGAAAAGGGAGTGTCATCTGCATGGATTTAGGCTTGCTCTAGGAGTTATGCTACTTTTTCTTTCTTTGGACAATTTTTTGCAAAGTGGCCCGGTCTTCTGCATACAAAATAGACTTTTAAAGTTTTTCCTTTGAACTGCTTTCATCTAAGGAACTTCAATTTTTTTTCCTTCTGAAAGATTTCTTCTTTTGAGTTGCATAATGCTTTTTCTTCCAAGAATATTTCTTGAAGTGAGGTCTTCTTTTTGTTGGACAGGTACAATTCTTGTCATAGCACTTAATCTGCAAATCTTTTCTTTTATAGTTATTCTTGAGTTTGCTATGAATCTTGTCAATTTCTGAAAGAAATTTCCTCTGGTTGTAAAGTTTCTCCAAAGCAATAAGCACATGTTGATAAATTTCTCCCAAAGAAGCTTGCTGCAGTGTTATTTTTTGGAGATTTATCATGCGGAGAGTTTCATCTCCCAATGGTTCTGGAAGGGAATTAAGAAAAGTGTGCTTGGAATTAACATCATCCATACCATTAAAAGAGTAGTATCTCCTTGACATTCTTTCAAAATGTTTCTCTAAATCTTTCATTTCAAATGAACAGCATTTCATTTGTAGAAATTCCTCTCGTGCTACTTTTGTGTAATGAGTTGCGGAGCCTAGAAATTCATTATGGACCACCATGAAAAAGTCTTCCAGTGTATTGCATTGAGCTGTCTGTCTTTGTCTGTATTCTCCTAAATTAATTCACCATTTTCTTAGTCTTCCTGTAATCCTTGTGACAAATTTGGCAATAATCTGGGAGACAGTGGCATTTGGGGCCCGAAGTTCAGCTATGCACCATGAGTACATACTAAAAAACTCTTCATGCCATCTAGAAGGAGGAACATTATCAAGAGTAAACAAATGTTTGGAGTCAGTGGTTAATGAGTAAGTCAACCTTGTTTGGTATTTTGGAATAAAAGGTGGTGGAGGCAAAGGTTGTTTAGGACAAAGAACATCATCTTCTTCTTCCACCTTTGGTTCTATATTTGTCATAAACACTTCCTCTAGACCAAGATCAGACAAATCCAATTCAGAATCTTCAATTATAGGGAGCACAAAAGGTTCTCTTGAATCATCAAGGGTGAGGGTTTTGAGGAATGATGAAATTGGGTTTGGGGGTCAGGATCTATAGTCAACATGTTCATATCTGGCGGTCTTGAAGAAGCATCAACAGTTGGGTCAGGAGGTTGGTATAATGGTTCTTCGTCTTTTTTGAGAGGAGAAGGTTCATTTCATGGTTTAGTATAGGGCTGTAGTTGAGGTGGAATTGAATATGTTATAGCAGGAAGAATTCCACTTGGTTTAAAAGGATTATGGTCAAGATGTGTTATGGCTAGTGGTTGAAGATTTTGATAGGGAGAAATTGGGGAAAATGGAGAGGTCGAGGGTATAGACAAGTCTTTATATAATGATTGGCGAGGTTGAAAAGGCATATGAACATGAATCGGAAGAGTCTGAATGGCTTCTTTCTGTGATCCCTCCATGGATTGAAGTTGTAACAACAATTGTTTTCTTTTCTTTTCTTTTTGTCTAATAAGAGGTGTTAGGTTCTAAAGATTTAGAAATTTATGTATTTAGAACTCTAATTTGTATTGTTGGCAAACCATAATCAAAACAGGTTGTTTAGTCTTGTTTAGGCTTGCTCAAAGTATGTTTATTTGTAAAACTGGAATCGAGTGATTGCAGATTTATTGGACTAAATCTGTAAGGCTCGATCGATCGAAAATTAGACTTGATCGATCGAACCACGTACAGATTTATTTTTCTGCAGAGCTCCAGTTCAGCCAAAACTCTATTTAAACGTCTTGGGGATCAAGTAAAATACTCCTATATATAAGGAAAACCCTAGAACGTTTTTGGGACTTCTGAGAGAGAGATTAGAGTGCCTCTTGTGTCTCCTTTTATTTTTAGGGTTTTGTACCCAAACCTCTCTAAGTCTTTGTTGCTCATATTTGCGGTTTATGTGAATCTCTTGTGAGATCCTTGAGGAGCTTTCCTTCACATAAACTTAAGGTTTTTAAGGTAGAGATTATTTCAACATCTTGATGATCAACAAGGTTGCTACCATTGGAGATTAAAAGAAAAGCAAGCGGGGAGCTTGTAGCTGATTGAAGAATTCAAGAAAGAAGTAGTCCGTGGATTCGGAGCCTGCGCGTGGTCGTGTCAGGAAGTTTTACTAGTGGGTAGCATTAGGAAGTCGAGCGGGGAGCTTGTAGTCCTTCTGTAAGAACTTCAATTCTTTCATAGTGAATTCTGTTATGCCTTGAGGATCGGTGGGTCAAATCCTCCCCAGGTTTTTACCGAGTGGTTTCCTGGGTGATCATATCTTGTGTTATTTTTTATTCCGCTGCTTTATATCTTGATATGATTATTTGATTGCTTTAACCTAGAATTGCATAATTTGACTAAGTAACAACTTGGCTAATTAATCTAGGTTACGCAATCTGTGTGTTTAAGGGGTCTAAATTTCCAACAAGTGGTATCAGAGCGTGGTAGCTCTTTTTGCTTGAGATTTCTATCTCTGAGCTGATCCTTGACCCCTGTTGTCATGGATAATTTGAAGTGTCTTTTCTGATCATGTTTCTGCTTATGCTTCTGCTGATTGTATTGATGCCTGTGATGTTTTGAATAAAAAGGACACTATTGTTTCTGTTGATTTTTTTGATGCTTTTGAAACTCTTCGTAAGGAATTATCTAAATCTTTGAAAAATTCTAAGAAATTCAAGGAAGAGCTAAAATTGGCTAATCTTGAAAAAGAGGACTTGATTGTGAGATTAGGTGAGTCTAATAAAAAGAATGAATTTTTAAGAAATCAAATTTCCTCTCAAGATGAGAAGATGAAAAGCTTGAAACAAGAGTTAGATGAGTCTCAAACTAAATTTGAAAATTTGACTAGTACCAAGCATGTTGTTGATAACAGAAGTGTTTCTGTTTCTCTTAAGCCTAAAACTGAGAAAGTTTATATCCCTCCTTTCAAGAGGAATAATAAAGAAAGGGCTTATTTTGCTAGGTTAGACAAAGGTAAAAGTTCTGATGTTGACGTTGAAGTTTCTAAACCTAAGTCTAAACCTACTGTTAAAGAGCATAATAAATCTGTTTTTGTGCCTACTTGTCACCGTTGTGGTGTTGTTGGTCATATTAGACCAAACTGTTCTTTGTTGAGGCAAAAACCAAAATCTGAGAATAGATTTGCTATTAGGAATACTGATGTTCCTAAATTTATTCCTGTTTGTCACTTTTGTGGTGTCTCCGGTCACATTCATCCTAATTGTCATAAATTAAAATTTAAGCATTCTATGTTTCAATCTAGGATATGTGATGATATTTCTCCTGCCATAGATTCAAATAAATTATTTCATATGCTTTTGAAAAATTTGAGCTTGTTGGTTTGTGAAAGGAATTTGCAGGATTTCAGTCTCTCTCAAAAGATTGGTGTAATTCCTCAAATGCACTCTACTTCTCATGGATTTTCACCTACAAAGCCGAATACTCATGCTAAATGGGTGAGAAAAGATTCTCCAAGGTGAGTGTTGCTAACTTGTCCTTGATTTAATTCTTTCAATTATTTGTGGACATGTTTTGTTTTTTGTTTTTGGTTGTTTTGTTTTTTAGGTTGTTTTTTTAAAAAAAAAAAAAAAAAAATCCAAAAACATTGAAAAATTTCAAAAAGACAAAAATATTTTATTTTGTGTCTAGTTTTTCTTTTTAAGGATTACATGAATTGTTATATCTCTCTTGATTTAGAACATGCCTGACATTGTGGAGAAACTTGAATAGTTTGTGCTAAGCTATTTTTGATTTTGAATGAGTATGTACTAGTTTGTACATGTACTCAAGGGTTAATTAAGAAATTGATATTTCTTGTTTGTGTACCCTTTATAGCTTAGTTTTGCACTGTCATGCATTGCATTTGCATTGTTCATTTAGCATAATATGTGCTTTTTTGTTTTTGGTTATAAAGTTTGTTAAAACCAAAAAGATTTTTGTGTGTTGTATTATATATCTTGGATTTACAATCAAGGATTGGCCATATTATCTTTACATAACATGTTTATGTACCTTGTTTAGCTTTGATAAGCTTATTTATTGTACTTTACTAGTTGAAGTTTTGTAGTGCATGTTGTGTGGGAAAGATGTTTATGGTATTTATCACTTTGTCTTAATCTTGAAGTCACATGTTATTTGACTGTCGGACTTGATCCTTTTGAGAAAGGCATAAATAACCATCTCACCACTGTTCACTAGCCAATCATGAACACCTTAGTGCATATCATAAGATTCTGTGCTCGAGAAAGTGTAGCACATGCACAAAAAGAACATAAGGTGTAGCCTCAAATTAAATTAAAACTGGTGTGTACTGTTAGGCTTGATGCCAATTCACTTAATTCAAACCGGTGTGTACTATTAGGCTGAATGCCATCTCATACAAATAAGAAGCAAAAATGCAAGAAACTTACATGATTGCAAGCTTTTGTTCTAGGAGATGTGGGAGTTATAGGATGTAACTCTTTAGGTGATAGTCTCTTTTAAATTCTATGTGATGAATCGTGTAGACTTTGTGATTAATTGCTATTCACATATCACCTCACATGTATCTCAAGCTTTTGCTAGTTGCACACACTACACAAGTTACTCTTTGTTAAACTTGGTACATTATATTGTGTGTGATTTTGTTGTGGCCATCCAAGATTAAAAGTTCCTTGATTTTAATGCAAAATGTGTTTCAAGTTTAAAAAATTTGAAAATATCTTGAGATTTGTGCAGAACATATTTGTTGCTTAAGAAAATTTCAATGGGAGAATGATTGAAACTTGTTTTTGAGAAAATTGGGTTTAAAATTTGGGTTTTTGAAAAAGTATTCCATCTCATACTCATGCATTTTGCTTTCGTTGTTTAATGCTTTGAGGAGTTGTTTTCAAAATTAGGTTTGTGTTTTTCAAAACTGTGTTTTTTTCTCAAAAATTTTGTGAGCCTCTGCCCAGTTCGATCGATCTATTCTGATTTTCGATCGATCGAAAAAGTGCTTTAATTTGTTTAAAAATGACTGTTTCATTCAATCGATCGACTGTATTTTTCGATCAATCGAAAGTCGCGAATCAGGTTTTTAAAAAGGGTTTGTTCTTGATCCGAATTGGGGCTTTTGTGAAATTGAGTTGAATTTGATGAAATTGGCTTGTTGTATTGATGAAATTAAGCATTATACTCTGTGAGTTGTGTTATGTGATGCTTAATTCATCAATTTGTTTAAAAATTCAACAAGTGATTTTCAAATTTTTGGGTTTTTGTTAGAAACTCTATGCTCAAACCAATTTTGTCAATTTAATCTTAATTGAACTTAATCGCTCACTGCATTAGTACATGCATCATGGCATTGTAATTGTTTCATGCATCATATAGAATTTTATTCTATTGATTTTTGTGCTAACTTGCAGTCTCCCTTGGTTTGTGTTTAGGATTCACATGCATTGCATTGATTTCTGTATCCATTTTGCAGTTTTGCAGTCATATCTCTCATTGTTTTCATACATAGCATGCATACACTTTGCTAAATTGGGTACTCAACTTGATCTAAAAATTGATTGATTAATTTTTGAGTTACGTACTTTCTAGTATATGCTATTTTTATGTGTGAATTGTAGAAAATATTTTTCTTAAGAGATATGATAGATAATCAATGTGCAAATATTTTCTCTACTCATGCAACTGTTTATGGGTCACATAATGCCATGTTTGCATTCTATTGAAAGAGAGAATATTTTTCTTCATGTGTATCCTCACCTTAGTTTTTAACTATTGGTTTGTGAGTTTTTCACTTTGGTCCTGCTGGTGAGGATGTACCTGATCCTATTGGTGATGCTGCTGCTGCTGCTGTTTTTCCCCCACCCCCTTTATTTTTCCCCAAAACTGTTTTTCCCACAACTTGTTTTGTTTTTCCTATTTTTATAGGGGGAGAAAAGTTTTTTTTTACCTGTGTTGTTCATAGAGGGAGCTGTCTCTATTTTCTATAGAGTTGAATTGTTTTGTGTTCCCCTTGATTCTCTATTTTCTCTTATCCTTTATTGCGTATGTTGACTGTTTACTCTTTGTACGAGTTATCTTTGTCAATACGTGACAAAAAGGGGGAGAAATTATTGATTTATGGGAATCATGTTTGTCCTGTTTAGGAGGAGTTGAAATTATTTTTAAAAGGGAAGAAAATAAAAACTTTTTGTTGTATCTAACTTAGGGGGAGAGTTAGTTTACTTATGTTTTTATGGGAGAGATAGTTTACCTATGTTTTTATTTCTGTTTCTTGTTCACTGCTCATTGATTTATACTTATGAGTTCTTCATGATATATGTCTTTGTTTTGTGTTTTGTGAAGTCAAGAATTTAATTTTGGTTTACTTGTATTTTTTCCACACATGCGTTTATGCGTTTGTTGAGTGTTTCAGGAAATATACAAGTTGATTCAATTGAGCTACTGTCTACACTTGCAACTGATGGATAGTAGTTAAGATTGGATTTGTTGTTGTGAGCATTATTTCTGTAATGGGCTTTTACTTTGTAAACTTTGAGCTTTTAGTTTGTGTTTTGTCACGGATTGCCAAAGGGGGAGATTGTTAGGTTCTAAAGATTTAGGAATTTATGTATTTAGAACTCTAATTTGTATTGTTGGCAAACCATGATCAAAACAGGTTGTTTAGTCTTGTTTAGGCTTGCTCAAAGTATGTTTATTTGTAAAACTGGAATCGAGTGATTGCAGATTTATTGGACTAAATCTGTAAGGCTCGATCGATCGAAAATTAGACTCGATCGATCGAACCACGTACAGATTTATTTTTCTGCAGAGTTCCAGTTCAGCCAAAACTCTATTTAAACGTCTTGGGGATCAAGTAAAACACTCCTATATATAAGGAAAACCCTAGAACGTTTTTGGGACTTCTGAGAGAGAGATTAGAGTGCCTCTTGTGCCTCCTTTTATTTTTAGGGTTTTGTACCCAAACCTCTCTAAGTCTTTGTTGCTCATATTTGCGGTTTATGTGAATCTCTTGTAAGATCCTTGAGGAGCTTTCCTTCACATAAACTTAGGGTTTTTAAGGTAGAGATTATTTCAACATCTTGATGATCAACAAGGTTGCTACCATTGGAGATTAAAAGAAAAGCAAGCGGGGAGCTTGTAGCTGATTGAAGAATTCAAGAAAGAAGTAGTCCGTGGATTCGGAGCCTGCGCGTGGTCGTGTCAGGAAGTTTTACTGGTGGGTAGCATTAGGAAGTCGAGCGGGGAGCTTGTAGTCCTTCTGTAAGAACTTCAATTCTTTCATAGTGAATTCTGTTATGCCTTGAGGATCGGTGGGTCAAATCCTCCCTAGGTTTTTACCGAATGGTTTCCTGGGTGATCATATCTTGTGTTATTTTTTATTCCGCTGCTTTATATCTTGATATGATTATTTTATTGCTTTAACCTAGAATTGCATAATTTAACTAAGTAACAACTTGGCTAATTAATCTAGGCTACGCAATCTGTGTGTTTAAGGGGTCTAAATTTCCAACAAGAGGAAAAGAGACAGATAAATCCTTGACCGTAGAAGTAATAGTTACCAATTCATGTTCAAGTGCCTTGATTTTCTTCTTCAAATCCTCAATAAGGGAATTTGAAGATGAAAAAGTATGAGTGACTGCCTTAGCCATCTTCTGCTGATTATCCAGAATCTTTGAAAGTACTTGGTTTTACGCCACAACATTTTCTGCTTGCCAGTTTAAGGCTACTTCTGCCAACGAAACTTGTTTCTTGCTTCCATTTGGGTTAACACCAACAGGATTTTTGATCTTCTAGACATGTTTGGTGTTGGTTTGGGGATGGTCAAAACTTTTTAATGGAGAAAAATTCTGTGCATAAGAAGATGAAGCTTGGTCAAACATGTAACATGGTAAGGGCTTTTGGGTATGGGTTTGGCCGTCAAAAAGAGGTTGACATTTTGATAATTGGGGAGGGACTTTCTGGTAGTATGGGATTAATGGAGGTTTTTGGTTTTGGTTATAATTTTATTTGCATGGAGAGGAATAGGGAGAAGCCTGCTTTCTGGTTTTAGGATATAGAACATAATAATCAAACTTTCCAGAGGGTTCTCCAAGGAGGTCAACTTCTGGATCTCCTGCTTCATATCTTTCTTTTAGTTTTTGCTGAGAAGATTTCTTCTTTCTTCATGGATAGTCCTCCTCAAAAGCTTCGTCTTCTTGGCAATTAGCACAATTGCAAACATCCCACCATATGTGGCCAAAAAGTGATCTTCCTTCATAACAAGGCTTTCCATCTTCACGAAATGCCTTAATTGCCTTAATTTTAAGTCCATCTTCACCAACATATGAAACTAGTTGGAGCATGGCAATTTGAGTTGGGAAAACTGTTACATCTTTCTTTTCTAGAAGGTTCGTTAGGAATCTTGTCTCCACTTCACCATTTTCTTTTCTGATAAAAAAAGGCTCATTTGACTGGATTGGCTTATTTGCTTGATGAAGCATCTCATATTTTGTAATCCATGACTTTGGGATAATAAAGGTCATTTGTTCCTTATTAAGCTGTCTTGGAACAAATGTACACATTGGCGTCATCCCTGGATCAACTTGAATCAGGAGAGCATCATTGGATTGGGCTAATTCTAGTACTGCTATATCAAAAGCATGATTCTGGAGTCTATAAGCAAGCTGATAATAAAGTGTGGCAGCAAAAGTGTTTTGCACTTGAGAAGCTCCTGTAATCTGAACCTGTACTTTAAGAGCATCACAAAGGTGAGGATCCTTAAGGGATATGTTGAAATTGGGAAAAAGGGTTACAAAAACTGTTCTTGCATTTAGAGTGGTTTGGATAGTTCCTATAATTGCATTTTGGTATTCTAAGAATCTAGAATCAAGAAGTGAAATTCTAGAAGCTATAGGAAGTCCCTTTCTTCCATGAAAGGTTAGTTCTAGTCTGATTGCACCAAAATGAAGATGAGTGTACCCTTGTTTTTGCCATGGAATCACAAACTCTCTAGGAAGGGCAAGAGTGATGAAATTTTCTGTTTCACTTGTTGGAATATTGAACTGATCAAACTTAGAAGATTGGACATATTCTTTTATAGCAGAAGGACGAGAAGGGCCTAAAAACTTTTTTATGGATTTTTTGAAAGAAGTCTGAGGTTTGTCAAATACAGTATAGGGGTTTACAACAGGAAAATCAGTGATAGGAATCTTACTATCTTTAGGTACATGAGATATTTCATACAAGTAGTCTAACCTATTTGAAGTAGATTCACGAAGGGAAAGGTCAAACGCAGGATTTGTGGTATCAGTGATTTCTGAAGATGCACTTATCATGATAGTTTGTTTTAGAAAGAAGTGTTTACCAAAGACCTATCAGGACTACAACACCAACACAGGCTCAAACGTCCACCAGGTGACGATAGAAAACAAAGTTCTTTGAGAAGGTTGAAAGCAAACTCCTTAGTGTTCTACTTTGATTATCAAATCTAGTGTTCTAATGTGACTAATACAGAGAATCCATGTATCGTGGTAACTATAAATCACAGAGCATACTAATCAGGACAATAATCAAAGTATACTAATCAAAGAAGTGAGAAACAAATCATATGGCTCTGATACCAACTATGGATAAGGACAAGAATGGACAAGAACAAGATGGGATGACAATGGGAGTGTAAGAAGATTATGGAGTGGGATAATTATAGGAAATGGTTAAGGACATATATTGTTAAGAACACATAAAAGATAATCTGTATATAGGGGATAGAACACAACACAAGATACAACAAACCGAAGGATATTATTAGATTTAACAACTTTTTTACATCAGACATATGAAACTCACAAGAACTTATAATAGCTAAGAAGGCTTTCTTCACTCTCTCTTACCTTCACAGGTTTACAAGGACTCTATTTATAGACCATACAACATACATTATGCAATTAAGAAAAGGTAGGGGCCAAATTCATGGATTTACAAGTATCTTCTGTCAGGTAGCATTCTTCTATAGATAATAATGCTCATGTCAAGATAAGATTCTGGTGCCTGAAGAGGCCTTTGTGACCAAACACTGGAGCTGATCAACAAGTGTTAAACCGTGTGCGGCCTGGTCACATGGATAGATTGCCTTGGATATGCTTCTGACAAAGGGGAAAATATGAGGCTGCTGAGGATAAGGGGTTACGTCTAAAGACGATTCTAGGACCATTTTTTTTTTTTAAAGTATAAAGATGTCTAGTCCCATCCATCTCTTCCTTGGAACCGGTCTTCATCAACATCATCATCTGGATCATTGTTATGATAGTGAGGGTCATCATATCCAATAAGGGGATTGGGCATTTCCCAATGATCTTCATTTGGCCATTATTGTCTGCAAACATCTAGATTAGTTGGTATTATTTCAGGGAAGATCCCTTTATTAAGGTATTCTACCATTGTGAGAGTATGGAAACAGGATACCCAAGAAACATCCAAATGTGTATGGAGGATCCCATCTTAATTAGTAACCCAATGCATCTCTGCTGGGTGGAAAATTTCATATGCCTGGATATCATTTTTGGAATTAAGCTTGGCTACTAAACACGCTGAAGTGGTTTTATGACCAAATCTTGGGTGTTCTGTCTTTGGATACTTTATCCATTCACCATCATGGGCATCATTTTTCAAAATCTCAAACCAGAATTTGTGAAAATATTTATTTCCATAAGGGAAAATATATTTGTAAAACTCTGGTTCTAAATGAAGACATAGGTAATACACATTGAGTAAATACCACATGTAGAGGTAATGTGCAACATTCCAGTTGGTTATCCAAAAGGCGAAATGGGTTTTCCATGGTTGGTCTATATCAAGGAAAATAGCAAGGAAGTGGCACTGGTGCTTTTTGAGGTAATCATGGAGAACTCTAATAATTCTTTTGATTCTGCCTTCAAGGGTCAAGGTTTTTATTTGGTTTTTTATTTCTGCTGGAAGGATTTCTACCATTTTAAGAATATCATTAGGATCTGAATGGGAAAAGCCTGAGCAGGATGATGGGTCAGTAATAGTATATACACACAGGGGTGGAGAAATAATGGTAGTATTAAGGATTGGAGGTTTTCTAGAAAGATAATCAGTGATAAGGTTATCTTTGCCTTTAATGTGTTTTTCCTAAAAAGACCATTATGAAAACCAATTTGACCATCTGAGTAGCTGAGGATGTGGGAGCATTTTCCTTTTGAACTGGGGCATCTTGGGAAAGGAAGACATATCCATTTCTACTAAAAAATTATGCCCAAAAAGATGGAACTGGAATTTTTCAATCCCATGTTTAACTGCTAGGATCTCTTTGAAAGTGGAGTGGTAATGAAGTTCTGAAGGCCTGAATGCACCACTTTTATAACCACAAATACTTCTAGGCAGAACTTTTTACCAAAGACCTATTAGGACTACAACACCAACACAGGCTCAATTGTCCACCAGGTGACGATGGAAAACAAAGTTCTTTGAGAATGTTGAAAACAAACTCCTTAGTGTTCTACTTTGGTTATCAAATCCACTGTTCTGATGTGACTAATACAGAGGATCCACGTATCGTGGCAACTATAAATCACAAAGCATACTAATTAGGACAATAATTAAAGTATACTAATGAAAGAAGTGAGAAACAAATCATATGGCTTTGATACCATATGATTTGTAGGCCATCCTTTTAAAAAATATATATTATTCGGCTTGACCTGTAGCCGCATTTTTGAAAACGCGGCTATAGGTCCGTATGTATTTTTTAAAAGGTGGACCTATAGCCGCGTTTTCAAAAATGCAGCTATAAGTCCAGCTGAATAATATATATTTTTTAAAAGGATGGCCTACAATATACAGCCGGATAAAATTTTTTTTTAGTTGAGGCCCTATAGTTGCGTTTTTAAAAACGCGGCTATAGGTAACAAAAAAAAAAAAAAAAAAAAAAACCCACCAAATGACATCCCCACCTACCCCCACTCTGATATTTTCTTTTTTTGGTCATTCTTTGTGATGCTTTCCTGAGTTTCATTCTTTCTTCTCTGCAAGTCCGCCCCTGACTCTTCCTTCTATATATATTTTTTTTTCTTCCTTCTTCACTCCAGCACAACTCTTTTTTTTTTTTTTTGGTCTTTGTTTCTTTGCTGACGCAGCCATGCTAACCCACCCACGCCGCCATCAACACCAGTTAGCCCTCTTTTCCTTCCCTTATCTCTCTTTTTGCTTTTTTCTTTCTTTTTTTTTGGTCTATAGATCTAGATTTTGTTGTTGTTATTTTATGTTTAGTTAGTAAGAAAATGGAGGAAATGCTGAAAATTTTGAATGAAGTGGATATTCTAGCAATATTTGTGTTTTTTGGATCTGTGCTTGAATTTGTGCTATTGTGTTGCTGATATTGTGCTTATGTTTAAATGGGTTTGTGTTCTTGAGCTTGTTTCTTTTGTGTTTCTAAGCTTGTGCTTTTGTGTACCTTGACTGGAATTAGTGTTAGATTTGGGTTGGTTTTGTTGAATGAGAGGTGAATCATGGGTTTGTGTTCTTATATTTTGGAGCACATTGTGTTTGATTTTGAATTTTCTGGATTTGTGTTTAATTTTGAATTTTTTTTATTTGAATTTTGAATTTTTGGGGGGAAAAAAAACCCAGAAATTATAGGTCTGCAGCCTATAAAAAAAACCCAGAAATTTTGATTTTTTTTTTAAAAAAAAAAGACCTATAGCCGTGCTTTTAAAAACGCAGCTATAGGTCCACAGCCTATAGTCGCGATTATAAACACAGCTCAAAGCGAGTCTATAGCCGCATTTTTAAAAACACAGCTATAGACTCGAAGCCTATAGCAGCGGTTAAGAAACGCGACTATAGGTCTGACCTTTAGCCGTGGTTATAAAAATGTGGCCTGGTTTGTTAAAGTGGCTATAGGAAACGCGACTATATCCTATAGCTGTGTTTTTGGGATGTATAGCCTCCTTTTTGAAACGTGGCTATAGTCCCCTTTTTTTTTAGTGATATGAAGGATGAAAACCATTTTAGTACCAATTGAACTATTGTTTACCAACAAAAAAAAAAGAACTATTTAAATTGAAAATCATTCAATCAAATATCATTGAATACAAAATACAAAATACAATCAAATATCATTGAAATGCAAATGTACGGTTAGAAAAGCCATATTTTAAGTTGAACTAGGGCCAAAAATAAATTCACGACCGAACTTAGGATATTGCAATTATGATATATGATTCTCTCGACTTCAAAAGTCTATGAATTGGTCCATCTAAAAGCAACCAAAGTAGAAATCATTATTATCTACTAAATTTAGTGATATGGAGGTGAATTTCCATGATAGGACATAATTCTATAACGTTATGCAACCAAGTACTAAGCTTACCAGTGAAACAGTTTCAATGTTTCAGTGGCATTTTTGCGAGTAACTTCGTGAGAAGCTTACCCACGAAAATCGTGTGTTTTCAGTTTTTAAAGGGTTGAGTATGACAGTTTTTCAAAACACACCCTTTGCCTCCCTCGAGCCTCTCTCAACCCTAAACTTCTTTTCTCTCAAAAACCCATCAAAAACTCAAGTTCAATCAACTCTAAGTCTTCACTAAGGTATGTTTCATCACTCTTTTCTCTTTAATTCCTTAGATTAAGCCTTATATTCTAGGTTTTCATGGGTTGGGTTCATTTTTGAAAGGGTTGGGAAACCTTTATTTTTATGCAAATCTTTTTGATTTTCTTGATTGGGCTTTGTCCCATTGTGTTTGATTGTGTTTTTGTTGGCCCTTAGTGGCAATCTAACATGTATTTAGGCAAGATTTACACATGATCATGCATTGTTTTGCATGTTAGTTGTGTTTCTGAATACTAGATGTTTGATAAAATGCCTAAATGTTATTTTGATGTTGTTTTGGACTCCGATGAGTACCAAACTTTGGGGATTACCATGATTATGCCTGTTTATCATGTTTTGATCATTAGTTGTGTGTTTTACACACTTTGACCCAAGAGTGCTTAGTCATGCCTTGATCATGCATCACATATGCACACCACATGCACACTTGATGCACACACTTGTTCACTTGACATGTTTTGCACATCACTCATGCTAGATAAGTTTTGTTACATGTTTAGCACTTATAACATGATCTTGTGATATTTTTTTATGTTCTTTTTAGGACTTCGTGTTTGATTTGGGACTAACTTGTTGCTAATCAAGTTTGTTCACCTTTGTGTTTCATCTTGCTTTTTGATATTATATGATTGTGCTTGAAGATGTCTCCTTTCAAGAAATCAGCTATGAAAGGAAGTAGTAGCAAAGGAAAAGAACTAGTGATTGATCTTGATAGTTTCACTCCAAAGTCAAAGAAGGCTCGATCATCGACAAGGTTTTATGATGCGACAAATTCAAATCATATGCCGCATTTTGAGCCTGTGAGAACTACTTGAAAGATGCCCCCTTGTTGGTTGAAAGGGTGGTTGAGCAAGCGTCTCTTCTTGATACGAACATTCTGAAATGGTTTGCCACCAAGGATTGGAACTTCCTTCTAACTTGCTTTGACGAAACGTATGAACAAATGGTGAAGGAATTCTATGCAAATGCCATTTATGATAGGGATGAACTGAAATGTTGGGTTAGGGGAAAAGACTTCACAGTGACACCTTCCTATCTTGCTATCATTTTGTGCTTGAACTGGCCAATGTTCAAAAAACCACCGATGTACAATGATTTGGATCCGGAGGTAGACTTGCTTTGGGAAACTTTTGGAGAAAACTTGAAGTTCTCTCCCAATGGGAAATCAGTTAGTGTTGCAACACTATCTCCCGAATTGAGATTGCTCACAACAATCATGTTCCACAACCTATATCCTTTCTCAAGCACTAGGTGCATGAATCTTTGTTGGGCTTTATTCCTCCATGACCTGATCACTGATGAAGAAATCGATATTTGCTCTCATATCTTCCGCATCTTAAGCAAAATTGTTGAGAGAACTGCCTTAAGGAACTTCCTTCCTTTCTGTTGCCTCATTTCAAAAATTTTGAAGCTTAAAGGCGTTCATCCATTGGAAGATGAGTACCCATATCCTAAGCAAAGTCCAATCAACATTAGCACTCTCAATGCTAGCATCGATCACAGCCGAAAGGGAGTCAAGCAAGAGAATCATGCTCCTCATGATGGTTCATGCTCTAGCTTACATTCCTATGATGAAAAGTTAGACAACATTATGTCATCCATCCAAGAAATCAACACCAAGCTGTCCGGACTTGCATCTATCATGTACTCCCAACACACCTGTTTTGATATAAAGTTCACGTCTCTCCAAACTCAATTGGATCAAATTTAAAGGAAGCTAGAGGAAGATGAGGACTAGCTATTCCATGACAAAGAGGGGAAGATGGTTCATGATAGGGGGAGTGTAATGATATGGGGAGAAAGAGCTACATTGAAGGGGGAGCATTGGAGACGAAGAGCAAGAGTGAGAAAAGCACATTTAATATTCTGTCTTTTGGATGTTTACATTGCTTTCTTTTAAAGCTTTAAAGTACTTTAGTTTAAATTTCAGTTTATCTTTAGCACTTTGTTTATGTATCTTTGCTTTGTATCTTTTTAAGTATTTTTAGATTATGTATGCATTATCTTTAGTACTCCACACTTGTGCCCTTGTTGGATCTTGTATCCTTGATGCAAATACCTTAGTGTTTTGCATTGGTTGTGTGTTGGACATGTAATTGATTTTTGCGTTGCTCTTAATTGCATTGCGTGTCTGGATGATCATTTACTAGATAAATGGTCATTGTAGTCATTCTTTAATGATTGTTCTTGTTTGATCAAGTTACGCTTCATAGATTATATCTTGTTAAATATCTTGATCGCATTTTACTTGTTCCTATACGTACCTTGTGTTCAACTTGTCATAAGCTTAATGAAAGTTTTGTTTGTATGCGAGTGTTTGAGGATATAGGTGTATACGGTGCAAGTGCTTCACAATTTCTAGAATTAGGTGTGAGTGAATTTTGCCATTGTTTCCAAACTCACATTTAAGTCTTGAGTCTGTTTTAGAGGTTTTGTCACGAAATAGCCAAAGGGGAAGATTGTAAAGTTGTTATTTATAACTATTTTGTGTTGGCTTTAATTTCGTGCCAAATTTGATTGTAATTTTATTTAATAATTTTTCCCTATATTTTATGTCGGATTTTATTGTAAGAGTTGTGTGTGAGAGAGTGTGTGAAGACTCAAGCTCATATTGAAGATCAAGTAGATTTCGTGACAAGTTTGCGAGAAGTATCCCATGAAGTAGCCACTTGTAGAGCACATGACTGGAATGCAAAAGTCATAACAGCTGGAGTTTTCGCGAGTAACTCGCAGGTAAGCTCTTCTCGCGAAATACTCGCAAAATATTCTGTTTTGCTATTCTGTCATTTGTGCTCCACTAAGTCTTCACCCACACCATATATACCCTCATTACCCATATATTGTAAAGAGTGTTTTTCAGAGAGAAAGTCCTAAAAATTACTCGTAAGAATTAGAGATTGTTATACCTATAATCATCTACACATTTCATTGTGGTTTTTCTTTACTCCTACCTCTCCATATCCAAATTCTTGAGAGGTTGATAAACCAAACACTTACCACACCCAATCTGAGTGTAAAGTGAGGTTTTGGTGCTGTTAAGAAGCATTGGAAGAAGCCAAGCGTTGGTGGTTGCAATCGGGCTGAATTGGGTGATCCGAGAAAGCTAGAGAAGATAAGGTTTCATCAAGTCAATTAGTAGCAAGAGCTTGGAGAGCTCAAGTACATGGGGTAGATTAGGCTTGGAGGGTCTTTTGTTTTTTGTTTACTCCAACTTATTTTCTAGTGGATCGATTTACTGCTTGGAGGGCAGCGGAGAGGTTTTTCGTTGAGTTCTTCAGTTTTCTCTTCGATAACACATCTTGGCGTTATCTTGTGTTTTCATCCTTCTTCCCTACTCTTTTAGCTTTCATTTTATTGTTCATATTTGATGAATATGGCTTAGAGTAGTTTTATCGCTTGTTCACACGCATTTACTCTTATTCTGCACTTAGTTTAAGTTGGAGTAAAAGTAATCGAGCCGTAACTTTTAATTAGGGGTTTAAACAAGCTCTTGTGTATTCACACAAATTCAAGCTTTCAAATAGAATATTTATTTAACTTTTGTTTTTTTTTTTGTTTTTTTTTTTTTTTCATTTAAAATCTATTCTTTTAGAAAAAAAATTACAAATTAAAATGAACTCATCGCATTACTCAATGACTATACAACTAAAATAAACACTATTTATTGAATGAAGTAACCAAATACTAAAAAATTATGATTGAAAAGTTTAATAAAGTTATATATTTGATATTTCTAAATGGAATTTGAGTATAAATTTATTTACTAGTGTAAGATTAATGAGTTCTTTTAACATTTATGTATGAGAGATTAAATGATTGATCCATCTAATGAAAATATTTTTCTTTAACTGGTTTTTCTTTGATAAAAAAACAACAACTTTTTATATATTGGTGAAAATTTAAGGCTTAATTAATACTTTAATTAGTACAAAAATATCTCTATTGGTTAAAATTTAAGGGCTTTTTTTACACTGGGGCCTTAGGCAGTTGCCTATTTGGCTCACCCATTGCACTGGCACTCAACTAAATTGAACACAACCTGATATGACCAACGTCGCATCATATGCAAACCCGTCAAAAAGTTCATATGGGATCAGCAGATTGAATGTAGACATGGCAAAACGGGTCAAAATTTTCTGACCCGACCTGACCCGACCCGAAAAATACCCGACCCGAACCCGATTTTTTTGACCAGAAGTAAAAACGAGTTGACCCGTGACCCGACCCGTGTTTTTTGCGGGTCAACCCGACCCGACCCGCGACCCGAACCGAACCCGAACCATTTTTTTAAAACTTTTTTTTTTGGGTAAAAAAAATAGTAAAACTAAGACAATATTGGTTTAATTGTTTATTGTGAACTTTAAGGAAACAATTGATACATTTACATAACTATATGCAAATTAATTGAAAGATTAATGGTTGAACATTCAGTAATGAGTGAATATTTTTAGATATCAAATAAAAAAGTACATGCCAAGATAATCTGGTTACAGTAGAGTTAAAAACATAGATTTAAAATTGTAGACATGTAAAAAATATTCACAAGTGTAAAAATAGTGAAGCTAAAGTATCAAATTAGCATAAATTATGAATACTTAGACCTAGTTTTTAATAATTTATGTCCAAAATAAACAGCTTTTCAAAATAAATTATGATATATCCTAGAGTGTGTGTTGCTTAACAATAATATGATATTCATAAAAGAGACCATGTATAAATAAGTAAGCAATCAAATTTTAAAGTATATCTCAAATTGAAATAGGGTGTCAACCACAACTGATAATAGATTATAAAATTAATTTTCAAGATTGTAAATTTCTTATATATTTTTATTCTTTATCAAATTAGTTATCCAATAAGTCATTTGTAATTTTGTTTTTTATTTGGAATGTTGATATTGTGTAGAAATAAAACTTGTGTATTTGTTTTACTTATCTTTGTATTATTTTGTTTTAGATAGTAATGTTAGGATTTGTATAATTTTAAAATTGTTGAATAAGTATTAATAAGTTTAATTGAGTTCATTCTTGATATAAGTGGTGAATTCAAAATAATGCATTTTACATTAAGTAATTTGTTGCATAACTTTCCAAATGACAAATACATGTTGTTTTCTATATAAAAATTAAATAAAAAAAAAATTCATGTGAAAAATACGGGTCAACCCGACCTGATTGACCCGAACCCGATTTTGACCCGCTTAAAGTGACCCGTTTTGACCCGTGACCCGTTTGACCCGACCCGAACCTGACCCGACCCGCCCGTTTTGCCATGTCTAATTGAATGCAGACAAATAGGTAAGGGCTAGGAATGCGAGAGTGGTATACATGGCAAATGACAACACACAAAGATGCAGTGAAAGAGTTTCTCCAAAAAAAAAAAAAGATGCAGTGAAAGCGATGCTGTTGTAAATCATAAAGGTTAAGTATTTGTTGTCACTAATATTGCTGCTTGCTAACACCGAGGTTCCAGCGTGACATGTGATATTTTCGCCATATTCTGAATCCAAAAAATTACCATTTACATTTGGGTGGAGTTTGGATCCGGCGTTTCCTGCTCTTTTTATTTTTTATTTTTTTTTACGCATTGCAGAGGGGACAACTAACACTGTTTATGTACAGTTGATTACTGTTCACGCATTGTAGTAGCATTGTTTATGGGATCCACAGACATTTTATTTAGAAAAAAATATTAAAAATTGGTCTCACGTTACTATTTATATATTAAAAAATTATTTTGCTACAGTATTTTCAAATTTCAGTTTTCAGTTTTTAATTTTAGTAAAAATAAGTTGTATCTAAACGTATTCTTCTTTTCAAAAAAGGGTACAGGGGATCGACACCACCTGGGGGGGTTGACTACTGGTTGAAAAGTAATAATTGTGATGACAGTAGCAACCACCATTAGTGCACCACGCGTCTCTTCTAACCAATCACCTTGGTACCTCAAGTACTTTAACCATTTTTTCCACTTTTTCTCGCTTGACTTCTTTGGTTTCGCTGATTCATGGTGACCAGCAACAATTTCTAATGATGGTGAGAGATTATTTTTCTTCTGTGTTGTTACGGCATTGGCATCGATAAAAATCTTTTCAATAGTGAAGCTTTTCAAGTCTTTTGAACAGTGATTTAAGACTTCTAAGGCTGTAAGACCCATATGATTTAAGGCATCTGCTCCTTCTTTCACTTTAGATACTGAAATCAAGAATTTCACTATCTACAAAAATGAAAATTTTGTTTATAAAATACCAAATATATCGAAAAAATAATAATAATAATAAAAAAAAAAAAACCCAAAACCAAAAACCAACCTCTATTCTCTGTTGCATCACAGCTAAATGCAAGATAGTGTTGCCACCTTCATGGTCTTTGGAATTGAGAAAGTCTGCTTCGTCACTCACAGATTCCACCAACAATTTCAAAGAATCTAATTGGTTGTATTTGACACATAAGTGCAGAACAATTTCTCCCCCATCTAACACAACTCTAATTATTGAGTTAGGTTGGGCAATGATCAACTTCCTTACAACTTCAACTCGTCCTCTTATGGCTGCATAGTGGAGAGGAATTCTACCATCTTGATCACTAACCAAGCATGCATCTTTATTTTCATCTAACAATGATTGGACGATCTCTGTGCGGCCCTCAGCAGAAGCCAAGTGAAGTGGGCAACGTCTGTGGGAGTCCAACTCTCGAGTTAGTTGGGGTTTTAGAAGTAGAAGAGCTTTACTAAATTCAAGATGGCCAAGTAAAGTCGATATGTGTAATGGAGTTTCGCTCAAAGAAGTCAGTGAAATTTTACTAAGCAAGTGTGGGTCTTTAAGGATCAACCTATCCAACGTGGTTTTACACCCAGTTCCTGCTGCCTTGTAGAGTTCTATCATATCATTATCTTCTTGTCTAATTTGAGCCATGTCCATTTTCTCTCCCAGTGTGGTGTTTGTGAATTGTTATAACAGGAAGGAAGCATATAAATAGATGGATGTAGGCCACACACTAATATTCTACTATAATCCACTGCATGAGACTATATCATCGTGGTGTTGATAGTCAGTACTGGAGTTGTTGGACGACTTTGAAATTTCATGTTCAATTGCATTTTAGAGAGATACTGACACGTGCAAAAAAAAAAAAAAAAAAAAAATCCTATCCCAATGCGATTACAAACGTCCGAGAGTACATTTAGTTAAGTGCCTAATTTTAAGGGAAGAGATAAGGATTAAGGAGAAAATTCTGAAAAATTAAAAATTTAAAAGAGAGGAAAAAGGAAGAAATAAAAAATATGGATAAAGTGGGTTCCAGTTAGCTCAACTGGTAAAGTCTCTGATGGTTGTATAAGAGATCTGGGGTTTAATCCCCACCTACACAAAAAACTGATTGGTGTCTTGGTCTGATAAGAAAGAGCTATCATCAGGAGCGGATGCCATAGGTTGAAACTCTCTCCAAAAAAAAAAATATATATATATATATATATATGGATAAGAAGTTAAAGTGTTGGACCGTTGGTTCTATAGTAGGAGTGTGTGTTTTTTTTCCCTTCAAATTCAAAATAAAGAAAAGGAGATTTGAGAAGGAAAAAAGAAACAAAAACAAAAAATTGAGATTAAGGGACTACGGAACCAAAAATTCAAAAAAAAAAAAAAAAAAAAAGGGCTAAATTTTAATGAATAAAAGATAAACTTGAAGGAAAAAAAATCTTAAATTTTAGGAGTTCTATTTTTTAATTTAAAACAAATCTGTTATTTGTTTGTTTGGCATTTATGACCTTATTTCTAAGAGACGTTACATTTCATTAAAGAAAGTATTTTTGAATCACATAAAAGTTCAGATTAGAGAGAGAAAAACATCAAGAAATTATTTAGGCCCTACATAATTAGAACTATAGCAAGTTTGAGCCAATAAGTGAATGCCATGTTAGGGGGATTAATGATGTCATATTTTGGTCAGTCAATGTACAAAGACCATGTGAGGATCAAGGTGAAATTTTACCCTATCAATTCCTATGTTCAAATGGTTTATTTAGACCCCTTTTAAATCAAATTAGTTTAACCAAATGAATTAGCCAAGTAATTACTTAGGTTAATTATGAGATCTAGGTTAAACAGTAATAAATCATATTATGTACAGTAGAAAAGTAAATAACATAATGATATGATTACCTAGGAAAACCAATGAAACCAACCGTTTCAAGCTAAAAAATCTAAGAATGATTTAACTTAGTTATCCTTAAGGTAAACAAATTCACTATGATAGAGTGGAAGTTTACAGTAGATTTTCTCCCTAAAATCTAAAGCTACCTTTTGTGGAACTTACTCACACAGTCATGTGTAACTCCAAATTCATAGACTCTTTTATCTTGAATTTGTTGAACATAAACACCTATGTTTGTGACTTTGAGATCCCACTCAAAGGTTTTAGATCATCAACAAACAAAATACGGCATATATAAAACCCTATTAGAAGTCAACATGAATACAGCATCCTAAAGAAAGTGTTTGTGCATCTTAGAAGTCAACCTGACATACATCTGGATGCAATATTTACAGCATATAACTTCGTTGTAAATAGCTCAACTTTTGTGGCCATGCCTTCTGAGGGTTGTGATGATCACATGTCTTGTTGTCTCCATGATTGACACCAAAATAACTAAATTTTGAACGAATATATAAAAAAGCAACTTACGAAGTCAATTTGTACCCCTGTGGTCTCTTCTTTTTTGAAAAAAAAGAAAAAAAGAAAAAATGCAATTTGGTTGTCCTAATTCCAATGCAATATAAAAATTTATTCGAGAATAACCTCAAATTTACTAGTTATTAAACTATTGCATGTTGATGTTGTGAGCAGAGTCAAGTGACAATCTTGGCCCTGTGGCATTTTGGATTTTATATATATATTGCTCAAAGTACAGTCTCCATAAAAATTTCACAAATACAAAATGATGGAAACATAATTGCTCAAACTAGAATTTAATGTCTGGCGGATTTTTTTTTTTTTTTTTTTTTGGTGTGTGTGTGTGCGCTGCTGGTGACCTATCCGTGGAGGTGGAAGAGTGGTGGAGGAGAAAGAGAGAGCATTCTAGAGAGAGAAACATGGACATAGAGAACAACTAAAAGCAATAGTTGTGTTATTCAACAAAGTCTAGCAGCTTTGGGTTTTTTTTTTTTTTTGGGTTGCCGGCTACCTGGCCGTGAAGGTGGAAAAGCCATGGAGGAGATAGAGAGAGAAATGTGCAAAGAGAAAGAGAGAGAGAGACATACAAAAGAGAGAGAGAGGGAGAGAGTTAGACAAATAAAGTTTTTTGGGTTTAGAAATAAGTATGGAATGTATTAAATAAGGGATAATAGATGAAATCAATTATAATATTAGCATTAATGAGAGTCTTTTTTTGACCATTCGATCTGTTTAAATTCTCTCTCTCTCTCTCTCTCTCTCTCTCTCTCTCTCTCTCTCTCTCTCTCTCTCTCTCTCTCTCTCTCTCTCTCTCTCTCTCTCTCTCTCTATATATATATATATATATATTGGTGTTCAGTGAAGCAGGCAAGTTGTGGACACATGATGCCCCCATATATAATGGTTTATTCTTAAAATAAGTAAAAGAAGGTTATAAAAATTAATTAAGGAGTCAGCACTTCCTTCATGCATGTTTTTAAAGGAAAATCAAACAGGAAATAGAAAACCCTTTTTATTTGATGGCTCATTGGATAATTAAGGAAAATTAACGCGTGTTTCATTAAGGATAAGTTTAAGAGTATTGTTATGAAATAAAAAGATGTGAGGTACTCATGCACACCCAATTCTTTTATCAATTCCTACTGAAAGCTCGAAAATGTGTTGAAAACACAAGAGCTATTAAGACCCCCAAATTAAAATTACAGCTTGATTGATTTTACACTAACTTAATACTAAGTGTGGAATAATGTAAAAGCAAGCGGATAAACAAACAAACTACTCTAATCTATAATCTAAGCAACACAATATTAAAATGGAAAGTAAAAGAATAGGGAAGAAAGATGCAAACACAAGATAACATGCCAATGTGTTATTGAAGAGGAAACCAAAGAACTCGATGAAAAACCTCTCCGCCGCCCTCCAAGTGGTAATCGATCCACTAGATAATCAGTTGGGATACATGGGTTAGCAAGAGACCCTCCAAGCCTAATCTACCTGATGTACCTAAGCCCTCCAAGCTTCTACTCCAACAAGGCTTCTCGGAACTGTGTCTTGTCTCCGAATCCCGCAACAAGCTTCATCTTGCATTTGTCATCCTTGGCTTCTTCCAATGCTTCCCAGCAACACCAAAACTTTACTTGACACTCTGAAAGGGTATGGTAAGTGTTTAGGCTATCAACTTCTCAATGGTATGGAAATGGAGAGGTAGGAGTTGAGAAAATTCCACAAGCAAATGTGTAGAGCATTGTGGGTATAACAATCTCCAACTCCCAAGGTGTTTGGTTAGGGTTTTTTTTTTCAGAAGCACTTCTCAACATTCACTACAACAAAATGTATTTTTAGTGACAAATTTTAGTGACGAAATATTTTTCGTCACTGAAAACTTACATTTAGTGACAAAATTTGAATTTCGTCACTAAAAATGGAAAAACAATAACATTTAGCGACAAAATTTTTCGTCGCTGAAACTTTAAGTTTTTAGTGACGAAATAATTTCGTTGCTGTAGGTTTTGTTGGGAGATTATCAGCGACGAAACAAATTTTGTCACTAAAAGACCCCAACAATGACGAAACAAAGTCGTCACTAAAAATTCATTCCACTTATCGTTAAGGCATTTTAGCGATGACACTATAATTCGTCGTTGAAAGTGATCTATAGTGACGAACCTCTAATTCCTCATTGAAAGTTGTCTATAGAGACAAAAATAATTTCGTCACTAAAAGTTTTAATATAAAAGCAAAAACTTAACCCACATTCGTCATTTTTCAGAAACCCGCATTTGTCAAGCTTTAGTCCATTGAGCCTCATCACCGTCAAGCCTCACTCTGCCGTCGTCGATAAAAACCCAATCCGTTGCCAATGAGAACCCAAACTGTCGTCGATAACTTCCTAAACCGTTGTCGATAACCATTCACGACGGTCAGAAACCAAACCCAAACCCAATCGTTACGAACCATTTGCGACGACTCTTGCAACCGACGCTGATAACCGTTCGCAATAGATCTGTTGATGATAAGCCCATTTCGTCGCCAATAAGCCCATCTTCGTCGCCGATATGCCCATCTTTGTTGCCAATAAGCCCATCTTCGTCGCCGATAAGTCCATAACCGTCGCCGATATCTGACCCTTCACATTTCGGCTTTGATTCACCTTTCGACCCTTTGCATTCTAACTCTTCGCATTCGCCGATCCAGCTTCTGAGGTTTGTTTTCCATTTCTTCTTTCTAGCTAACAAATAATTTTATTTTATTTTTTTATTTATTTTTATTTTTTTATTTTATCTGTGTAAATATATGGCTTATGTTAGGTGCTTTTTTGGTTGTTCAGTAGCTTTGTTGGTTTGCTGTGTATTTCCCTACAAGTCTAGGTGGGTACTCCATTATATTATTGGATTGTTTGTTTTGTGGGAATTTCAAGACACACAATTATATTGCTTTGTTTATTTGTTTTCTTTCTCTATAGTTATTGATTTTTGGATATATATGAATTTGCAAATGTATATCTAACTGAATGCAAGTAAGTTTTATATCGTGAAATTTTATGTTTGATATATTTCTCTAGGAAATAACCATTTTGTCTCTGGCTCTTTGAATTGATTTCATCTATTGCATAAATGCTACAAGTTTTTATAAGTTTGATACTTAATAATGAAATTTATGCCCAGATTTATACTTTGGATTCTCTTATTTTATAATAGTACTTCATACAATAGAAGATAATTACATTCTTGCAAGAAAGGGTATTAACACTATCTTGGATGGGGTGTCCTTGCAATATTTCTGCACACTTTTCTATGACCAGGTGCATGGTTGAATGATGAGGTAATTATTGGTGTTGCATTTATACATTTGTGTCAATAGTATGTCTAGAAGTGTAGTTTCTTGATACATAGGTGCCTTCCCTTGCAGATCATAAATGTGTACCTTGAGTTGTTGAAAGAGTTGCTGAAATATTAGTAAGCTGTGAGTTTGTGTAGTAATTTATGAGAGGATTATTTTCAAGACTGAAGTACTTATAAATTCAACTTTTCTTTTGCAGGCTAAATACACATTGTTTGCAATCACTTTGGATTTTCTTTGAAAGTTGTAAACTTAGCTTTAGCAAAGTAAGTAAATTCTAGTTAAAAACTTATAAAACCCTATATATACTTGTGATGTTGGAAATTTGTTTTGTGGTGGGTTGTTGTGTTGGAGCAAGCGGGTGGCTTGCATGGTGTTATAAGGTGGTTTAAATTCATAGTGGGAGTATTTTTCATTTCTTGCAAATGTGAATGAAACTTGTTGATTAGTAGCAATTGTATTCTTTTATTCAATTTTAATACTTGTAAGCATTATAGTTGTGATGTTTGTGATTGGTTTTGTGGTGGGTTATTGTGTTGGAGTAAGCGGGTGGCTTGCATGGTGTTATAATGTGGTTTAAATTCATATTGGAAGTGTTTTTAATTTCTTACAAATGTGGATGAAACTTGTTGATTAGTAGCAATTGTGTTCCTTTATTCAATTTTAATACTTGTAAACATTATAATTGTGATAGTTGTGATTGGTTTTGTGGTGAGTTGTTGTGTTGGAGCAAGCAGGTGGCTTGCATGGTGTTATAAGGTGGTTTAAATTCATATTGGGAATATTTTTCATTTCTTGTAAATGTGAATGAAACTTGTTGATTAGTAGCAATTGTGTTCTTTTATTCAATTTTAATACTTGTAAGCATTATAGTTGTGATGTTTGTGATTGGTTTTGTGGTGGGTTATTGTATTGGAGTAAGCGGGTGGCTTGCATGGTGTTGTAAGGTGATTTAAATTCATATTGGGAGTGTTTTTAATTTCTTGCAAATGTGAATGAAACTTGTTGATTAGTAGCAATTGTGTTCCTTTATTCAATTTTAATACTTGTAAGCATTATAGTTGTGATAGTTGTGATTGGTTTTGTGGTGGGTTGTTGTGTTGGAGCAAGCGGGTGGCTTGCATGGTGTTATAAGGTGGTTTAAATTCATATTGGGAATGTTTTTAATTTCTTGTTGATTAATAGCAATTGTGTTCTTTTATTCGATTTCAATACTTGTAGGCATTATAGTTATGATGTTTGTGATTGGTTTTGTGGTGGGTTGTTGTGTTGGAGTAAGCGGGTGGCTTGCATAGTGTTATAAGGTAGTTTAAATTCATATTGGGAGTGTTTTTAATTTCTTGCAAATGTGAATGAAACTTGTTAATTAGGTGTGATGAGTATTACTTTATTTGATTTCAATACTTGTAAGCATTGTACTAATGATGTTTGTGATTGATTTTGTGGTGTTATGTTGGAGCAAGCGGGTGGCATGCATGGTGCTATAAGGTGGTTTAAATTAATATTGGGAGTGTTTTTAATTTCTTACAAATGTGAATGAAACTTGTTGATTAGTAGGAATTATGTTCCTTTATTTGATTTCAATACTTGTAGGCATTATAGTTGTGATGTTTGTGATTGGTTTTGTGGTGAGTCGTTGTGTTGGAGCAAGCGGGTAGCTTGCATGGTGTTATAAGGTGGTTTAAATTCATATTGGGAGTGTTTTAATTTCTTGTTGATTAGTAGCAATTGTGTTCCTTTATTCAATTTCAATACTTGTAGGCATTATAGTTATGATGTTTATGATTGGTTTTGTGGTGAGTTGTTGTGTTGGAGCAAGCGGGTGGCTTGCATGATGTTATAAGGTGGTTTAAATTCATATTGGGAGTGTTTTTAATTTCTTGTTGATTAGTAGCGATTGTGTTCCTTTATTCGATTTCAATACTTGTAGGCATTATAGTTGTGATGTTTGTGATTGGTTTTGTGGTGGGTTGTTGTGTTATAGCAAGCGGATGGCTTGCATGGTGTTATAAGGTGGTTTAAATTCATATTATGAGTGTTTTTAATTTCTTGCAAATGTGAATGAAACTTGTTAATTAGGAGTGATGAGTATTACTTTATTCGATTTCAATACTTGTAAGCATTGTACTTGTGATGTTTGTGATTGATTTTGTGGTGGATTGTTGTGTTGGAGCAAGCGGGTGGCTTACATGGTGTTATAAGGTGGTTTAAATTCATATTGAGAGTGTTTATAATTTTTTGCAAATGTGAATGAAACTTGTTAATTAGGTGTGATGAGTATTATTTTATTCGATTTCAATACTTGTAAGCATTGTATTTGTGATGTTTGTGATTGATTTTGTGGTGGGCTGTTGTGTTGGAGCAAGCGGGTGGCTTGCATGGTGTTATAAGATGGTTTAAATTCATATTGGGAGTGTATATTTGTGTGTGCAATGTATATTTGTTTAAGTATTAATATAGACTTGTGCATTCATGAATGTGATAGAACTTTATCTAAGTAGCTTATAGACTTAAATGTTAGAATACATTATGCATGAGTTGTCCTTATTTTACTAAAGTAGGATTCATCTTATAATTGTAGTCAAACATGGATAAAAGTAAGATGACAATGAGTTATGATGACGCTTTTACCTATGGGGGTGGTTCATCTTCAAGTTAAATCACTTATTGGTTAGTACTTTATCTTTAAGTTAAAACACTTCATTTTTTACGTATCATTTGAAACTAATTGTTAGAAATGTTTCTTATAACATAGTTAATATTTTTACTTTACAATTTTAATGTAGTAGTATTTTTATATTTGTGCAGATTTCTTATTGGTGGCTTTAGGAGATTTACTTTTGGCATTATTTGAAGACATATGAGGACATCTTTTAGCTTTAGGAGGATCTGATTATATTATGCTACATTTTTTGTATTATTATAAAACATCTTAAGTTATTGTATGCGTTGCAAACAATTATTGTATGGAAGGAGTTTCAATTTGATACTTGTTTTAATTTTAACTTGTGAAATGTGTGGATCGATTTTTTATAAATGTGTTGTTGAAATAAATGTGTTAATCAAATATGAGGTTTTAATAATGTAATGACAGGTTATAGGTTAATATCAATGTCATGAAAATAATAAAAACATAAAATAAGTTTTAGTGATGAATTTTTTTGTCACAAATATGGCAACAAAAAAATGTTTTAGTGATGAAATATTTCGTCACTAAATGCAGTGGAATTTTGTAAGAAATGGTTTTAGCTACGAAAATTTCCGTCGCTATATGTGCCTGGATTTTCTTAAAAATAGTTTTAGTGACGAATTTTTTCATCACTATATGTACCTGAAAATAGTTTAGTAATGAAATTGTTCGTCACTAAATATGATTTAATAAATTGAAATGGTTTTAATGACGAAATATTTTCATCATTAAATACTGTTTTTAGCGAGGAAAACATTTAGTTTCGTCGCTAAAATTTTTTTTTTTTTAAACAAATCAGACTTTTAGTGACTAAATTTTTCGTCGCCAGTACTTTTAGCGACGGGGCTACAGTGATGAAACGAATTTCGTCACTAAAAGTCCAATTTTGTCACTAAAGGTTCTTAGTGACGAAAAACTGGACTTTTAGTGATGGATTTTTTCGTCACTAAAAATACATTTTCTTGTAGTGATTTGTGGGTAATGTGAGTATAAATAGTGTAAGCACAGAAAGTGTGTGTCATAATGGATAGGCTAGCGGAATATAATGCCTTGCGAGTGTCTCGCGAGAAGGCCTTACCTGCGAGATACTCGCGAGACATAGCTGTCTCCATCCTAGCCTGACTTTTCACATTCCAACATGTGCAAGGCACATGAGTCACTTCGCGGGATGCTTAGTCGCGAGATACCCACAAGAACACTTCAGTCTTCAATAGCTTGAGTTTTCACACACTCTCTCTCTATCACACAACCCTTACAATCAAATCTCACAATAAATACAGAGTACAAAATATTGAACAATAATTACAAACAAATTTGTCACGGAATAAAAGCCAACAAAAACAAATAGTTGTAAATAACAACTTTACACCTGCTATAGGCCCAGTGTTTAAAAATGTCAATATACAGCCCCCCGAACGTGACTATAGATATGCCTATTAGCAGCGTTTTTATAAAACACCACTATAAGGTACCTATAGTGGCATTTTTTTCAAATGCCACTAAAAAAAACACTACTATAAGTAGCTTTTTTTGTAGTGTGAATAGAGGTAATTTGGGGTTTAATTGATTATTTTATGGAAAAACTATTATTTTTTGAATTTCTTTCACCAATGTAGTGATAATTTTTATATATCGGGCAATTTGACCTAAATTTAAATCATGACAAAATGAGCATAGTAAGAAATGACAATGACAAAAATACAAAATTGATAACAAGTGAAAGTTATAATTTTATTTTGTTATTTCAAAAAAAGAAAAAAATTGTAAAGTAGGTCAAAAGTTAACTTGTCTAATACTTTATTTGGATTGGGAAAATCAAATTTATTTTATTGTGGAGCTTATTCAAGAAACTAGTAGGTCAAAAGTTTAACTGTAACACATGTGAACCCAGCCGGCCGGCCGGCCTTATTACCAAGTGAAAGAACAATAACACATGCATGTTTTGCTGGAATTTGTAATTTGAATTTTTAGTTTGCGAATTCCGCTCAGACGTACTGAAGGAATTTTGATTTTTAAATTTCTATAATTCCCAAATTTAGATTTAAAAATAAAAAATAAAACGCACATCAAATAAAATTTAGAATTAATTACCATTTTGGTCCTCCAACATTTGTCTTATATATCTAAATGGTCATTTACATTTCAAATGTGTTAGTTTAGTTCTTAACATTTTCATATCATGTCAAAACTCATATTGGAAAAACACATAAAAGTTTCCAGCAACACTTCTTCAACTAGCTAGCATTGTTCACAAAGATGGTTAACCTTCAAAAGAAAGTATTCACTACTCATAGTTGATTAATTTAGTACATTGTGAAGTTATATGTGAAATTGAGTACATCTTGAGATTTATTGAGTATCTTATAAGCTCATATTTACTCATACTTTAAATTATAATGATATACTAATATTCAAAATCAGTAAAGTGTGTATTATCTTTTAAATTAAATTAAACTAATCATGACTGACATTTTTCAATCATCTTCAATCAAAGTTTCTTTTCTTTTCTTTTCTTTTTTTAAAAAGAAAGAAATTGTATGAGGGAAAAAAATACCAAAAAATTAGTAACAAACATCAAAGGAAATATTTTGTCCAAATATATACAAAATACAAACGAGAAATTATTCATATAGAAAAACAAAGATGCAAGAACCAACTATCCCAAAAATATTCTAAACAAAATAGCATACTCAAAAAAAATATATATATATATATTCTCAAATTCGATTAGAAATTTTCATATGGTAAACTAGAATTTAATATAAATAAATCTAGGTTAGACTCAATTCAAACTTGATTTCGAAATATGCTAAAATGATTAATTGTGAGTAGTGGACATTTTTCACCTACTACTTTTTCTATGGACTCATCACTTTTTGTCCATCACACATGCGATAGTAGAAAGAAAAGCATTTGAAGAGATGAGATGAAATGGTATTTGTATGACTTTCCTTATAAAATACTCAAAAGTTTAAATTAAATAAAAATTTTTAATTTTATGGCAAATTATGATTGGTAGAGTATAGAGTGATATACAAAAGTGGTATTGTAGTATAGTTATTTAAAATTAAATATTAAAAGAAAAAAGAATTAGAGAATTAGAGAATAGTGTAATTTTTTTGAGAAAAAAAATTAGACAATAGTTTTCTAAATATGTGTTGTTACAAATTTTTTGAAAAAAATGCAGGTGAGGCAAGTATAATTTAATTTATAGACTGACCAAACCTCAAAGTAGGAGAGGCTCGCTTCTATATCAACAATTATGGGTCCGAAAGATCAGTCTACACCAGTTGGTGGTCTTCTTCAAAGATGGGCTTTGGAATAGTCATAACAGACTACACCAGTTATTGCTAAAAGAATGAAATTTATGAGGGAACCTGACCACATATGGATCCCTTTTTTTTTTAAATAAAGTTTCATGATGAAATTGAGTGGCGAAGAATATGCGTCAAGGATAGAGTAACAATATAACAGGTCCAATCTAGATTGGATGAATCCCTTGCACACTCCATCACCAATCTTGGTTAAAGTGAGAAAATTTAAAAATAAATAACTCTACTCTGTTACATATAATCTTTGTTGAGTACAATGGAATACATAATTATAAAATACATAGGATCATAGTTTGAATTTTCATTCCAACAAAAAGGACAAAAGATTGAAAAAGTAAATAAGAGGAAAAAAAGAAGAAAAGACCGGGACTTCGAAAGTAGCCTACACACTATGATACCAATCTCGTATATATTGATTGTTAGTGGAGCACTATATAACCTGCCATGCCACTTTCCAATTCAGAAAACGATTAAAATTTCAGCTAGTAATACAAATTGCAAGCTCAGGACCTAGATTCGAGTCTGTCCAATCCGAACTGTTTAACTTATTAGCGCCTTTGTATGTATAAGGTGAACTTTCGTATTTTCACTACCAGCCAGGTGAGTAAGCGAATTGTGTGAATCAGAAGAACCATACCAACCACAATCGTCAAGCTAAACTGAACACATTCTGATATGACCTCTGTCGCGTTATACTCAAACTCACCAAAAAAGTTAAATGGGATCAGCAGGTTGAATGCAGACAAATAGGCAAAGGCTAAGAATGTGAGAGAGGTACACATGGAAAATGTTAAGAGGCACATGCAAACCTTATTCTTAAGAGGAAATCCACTAATAAGCAAAAAGACGACACACAAAGATGCAGTGAAAGAGATGGTGTTGTAAATCATGAACATTAAGAATCCGTATTTATGATTATTAGAGTCACATGCAAACACCGAATTTCCAGCCTCACATCTTGAATTTGTGCCAAATTCCCAAACAAAATTACCGTTTCCTTTTGGTTGCAAAACACCGCCTAGGGGGTTGACTACTGGTTGGAAAGTGATAGTTGTGATGACAGTAGCCACCACCATTAGTGCACCTCGTGTCTCTTCTAACCAATCACCTTGGTACCTCAAGTACTTTAACCATTTATTCCACCTTTTCTTGCTTGACCTCTTTCGTTTTTCTGAATCATGGTGACCAACAACAATTTCTAATGATGGTGAGAGATTATTTTTCTTCGTTGTTCTTACGGCACAGGCATCCATGAAGATGTTTTGAATGGTGAAGCTTTTCAAGTCTTTTGGATAGTGATTTAACACAACTTGAGTTATTGAGTTAGGTTGGGCAATGATCAACTTCCTTACAACCTCAACTCGTCCTCTCATGGCTGCATAGTATGAAATTTGGGTGAGAACTATTCTCATTCAATTGAATTTCGTAACTGTACAATCACATATATATACTAACTTAACTGACTTGCATACACGTGTGAACATATTGTAACAACTATAACAGAATTTCTCACGTGTCTGACTTAAGCTAACAAACTAACTAATTAAGAAGTAAGGAAATACTACATGCCGTTTATGTACATTAATCAAGTAAGCTAAGTAAACCACACTGCCGTTTAGGGAAACAATTACAAGTCTTTATGTTCTTCAACTCTGAGAAACAGGCTGGACTTCTACTGATCTGTGCTGCACTAATTATGGCACCTAATGCATTGGCACCTGATGCATTGGCTGCTGCATTGGGTGGCATACTGTGCTGCATTGGTGTGGCAGCTGGTGTGTCCTCTGGTGTGGCAGCTGATGCATCCTCTGGTGTGGCAGCTGGCATTTCATACTCCCCCTCAAGATGGACTGAGGAAGAATAAATGTTGAGCAGTCCCATCTTGGATGTTAACATAGAAAATTGTTTATGGCTTAGTGCTTTAGTCAATAAATCTGCCAATTGACAATGTGTTCTCACATGATTCAACTTAATTACCTTAGCCAACACTTTGTCTCTCACAATGTGACAATCAATCTCTATATGTTTGGTTCGTTCATGAAAAACTGGATTGGACCCTATATGCAAGGCTGATTAGCTGTCACAAAACAGCATTGCCTCTTTGTCATGTCTAATCTGCAGATCCCTTAGCAAATAAAGTATCCACACAATTTCACAAGTTGCTACAGCCATGGCCCGGTATTCTGCCTCAGCTGAAGATCTTGACACAGTAGCTTGTTTCTTTGATTTCCAAGAAATCAATGATTCTCCAAGAAAAATGCAGTAACCTGTAACAGATCTTCTTGTATCTGGACATGATGCCCAATCTGCATCACTGAAGCCTTTGACATGGAGTTCTGACTTTGCAGAAAAGAATACTCCTCTCCCTGGTTCATTCTTAAGGTAATGAAGTACCTTAAGGGCAGCAGCATAATGGGGCTTTCTAGGTGTTGCCATGAACTGACTGAGCTTGTGAACAGCAAAGGTAATGTCAGGCCGAGTAATGGTTAAGTATAGCAGCCTCCCTACCAACCTTCTGTACTGACTAGGATCATGTAGCACATCACCTTCATGTTTACTAAGTTTCAAAGTAGGATCCATAGGAACCTTGGCTGGTTTGCATCCTAGTAGTCCAACATCTTCCAAAATTTCTAGAGCATATTTCCTTTGACATAAGGAAATGCCCTTGGCTGTCCTTGCTACCTCCAAACCAAGGAAATACTTCAAATCCCCTAAATCTTTCAACTTAAACTTCTGGTCTAACAAAATTTTAAACTCCTCAACTCCCTTTTTATCATTACTTGCAATTAAAACATCATCAACATAAACCAGCAATACAATGAATGAATCTTCTTGCTGCCTAGTGAACAATGAGTAATCAGCTTTGGATTGAACAAAACCAAGCTCAATTAAGGCAGTTGAAAACTTGGAAAACCACATTCTAGAGGCTTGTTTGAGACCATATAGTGATTTATTTAGTTTGCATACTAACTGAGGTTGCTCCCCCTTGCTGTGAGATTGCTTAGACTGCTGAAAATGCTCCCCCTTGCTGTGAAAGCCTGGTGGAAGTGACATGAAAACTTCTTCATGCAAATCTCCATGGAGAAATGCATTGTTGACATCAAGTTGGCTAAGAAACCAACCTTTCACAGCAGCCACAGCAAGCACAGCTTTGACAGACACCATTTTGGCAACTGGTGAGAAAGTGTCAATGTAATCCAACCCCTCCTTTTGAGTGAAGCCTTTAGCAACCAACCTGGCCTTATATCTTTCAACTGAACCATCTGATTTGTACTTCACTCGATATACCCATTTACAACCAATGGGTTTCTTACCAGGTGGCAAGGATGTAATAGTCCATGTTTGATTAGCTTCTAAAGCTGAAATTTCAGCATCCATGGCTGCCTGCCACTTGGGGTTACCAACAGCTTGAGAGTAAAAGGTAGGTTCAATGATGGAAGAAATGGCATAGCAAAAAGATTTATAAGGTTGGTTCAGGTTAGTGTAAGACAGATAGGATTGAAGGGGATGAGAAGTACCTGAAGCATGATTGGAGGAGCTGGGAATGGCTGCTGATTTGACTTGATTACAATGATAAGCCTTAAGGTAAGAGGGTGGTTTAGAAGATCTGGTAGACCTTCTAAGGACAGCAGGTAAATTGGATGCAACAGAGACATTATTTACATCAAGGAATGCAGATGCATCAGGTGCATCAGGTGCATCAGGGAACTCATGAACCTCTTCATCAAAATCTTGATGAATTTGAACAATAGTGTCATCAGAAATTGCAGTGGAAGATGAAGGAATGGGAAGAGGAACAGCAATAGGTTCAGAGGAAGAAGGTGAATGAAAGATAGGTAGAGGAATAAGAGTGACAGATGGAGAAGAGATATCTGAAGCAAAAGGAAAGGTGGACTCATGAAACACAACATCTCTAGACAGAAAAGTAGTGTGAGAATCAAGATCAAACAGTTTATAGCCTTTGACATTGAATGGATATCCCAGAAAGATACACTTTCTAGCTCTAGGTGTGAATTTGTGTTTATGAGGAGTGAGATTGGTAGCATAACATAAGCATCCAAAAACTCTAAAATGTGAATAAGATGGAGGTGTGTGAAATAGAAGTTCAAATGGTGTTTTATGGTTGAGGAAAGGGGATGGAAGCCTATTTATGAGGTAGACTGCAGTGAGAACACAGTCACCCCAGAAAGAGAGAGGAATATGGGATTGAATTTGTAAGGCCCTGGCAGTGGCAAGAATGTGTTGATGCTTTCTCTCCACAACTGAATTTTGTTGTGGAGTGTAAGCACAACTCAATTGATGAACAATTCCTTTGGAGCTGTAAAAGTCATTGAAACTAAACTCCAAGGCATTATCAGATCTAATGGACTTAATCTTGGTTCCAAATTGAGTGAGGACCATGTTATAGAAAGATACAATAAGAGTTCTAACTTCAAATTTTGCTTTGAGCAAGAAAACCCAAGTTGCTCTAGAAGCATCATCCACAATGGTTAGAAAATACTTATGACCATTAGAAGTTAAAACAGAAAAGGGACCCCATACATCCATATGAACAAGATCAAAAGGATTAGCACACTTATTATTATTGAATGGAAAAGGAATTCTTTTCTGTTTTGCCAAAGGACAAACAGTACAGGGCTTATTACAACAGTTCTTAAGGAAAGGTAAAGTGCTACTTAAAGAATGAACCTTGGCATCAGAGGGGTGCCCAAGTCTTGAATGCCAAAGAGAAAACACATTGGTAGAAAGGGAAGAAGAGCAAACAGCAGAAAATGACTTGAAATGCTGCTTGGAAAGGAAATCAGAAAGGGATGCAGTAGCTTGAGAGAGGCTGGAATCTTGTAACAAGTACAAACCATCATGCATTTTACCCATTCCAATCGTGCTCCAACATGTAAGGTCCTGCAGAAAACAAAATTGAGACAAGAAAACCAAGCATATGGGTTGGGACTTTGTTAAGGCACTGACTGACAGAAGGTTAAAGGTAAATGATGGTACACAAAGGACATTTCTAAGAGTTATATGGGGGGAAAGATGAATGGTACCAACGTGTGTAACAAGAGCTGCTTCCCCATTTGGCAATTCAACCATAGTATGTGAAATTTCAGTGTAAGAAGTCATCAATTGAATAGAGCAGACTATGTGATCACTTGCACCAGTGTCAATAACCCATGTGTGAAGACTATAAGCTTTTCTATTAACAACTTTAGCAGAGAAAATAGAATGCTTGAAATTGGTGAAATTACCTGCAACAACATTTGATGGATAGGATACAGAGTTGGCAACATGAAGTTCTTGACCTTTAGGAATTTGTTGAGTAGAGCAGGAACCAATTAAGGTCAGAAGTTGCTGGTATTGATCAGGGGTAAAGGTTGGAGCTTGAAATGTTGACATGGATGGAGCAAATTCAGTGACTCCAGTAGGTTGGTTGCATTGAATTTGTTCAAGATTCGTTGAAACTTGATGAGCAGTAGCATTTCTACTGTTCTTGAACTTGAATCCTGGTGGGAAGCCGTGCAACTTATAACATTTGTCAATAGTATGGCCTAGCTTTCCACAGTGAGTGCACAAAGGCCTATCTTTGCCTTTGAAGTTGGTTCCTGAGTTCTTGGTTGCTAGAGCAGTGGACTCAACTCTAACAACATTATGCACTGACCTCTTCATTTCCTCTTGGATGAACAAAGAATGTGCCTTGTTGACAGAAGGTAAGGGATCCATTAATAGGATTTGAGACCTTACTTGAGAGAAGGCATCGTTCACTCCCATAAGAAATTTCATGGTGGATTCCTTGGTTTGAAGGTTCTTCAATCTTTGGTTAATTCCACATACGCACTGACCACAGGTACACTGGGGAAATGGACTCAGATTCTGCAATTGGTCCCACAAAATCTTGAGCTGAGTGAAGTAATCAGTGAGTGATTGCTCTCCCTGATGAATCTCAGCAATTTGCTTTTGGATATTGAAGATCTTGGTTCCATTTTCTTGACTGAAAGTGTCACGAAGGTCAGCCCAAATCTCCAAAGCAGTGTCTCTATAGATAATGCTTCCTTGGAGCTTTGGTGATACAGAGTTGATAAGCCAGGTTCCCACTACATTATCAGCACGAATCCATGCTTGAGCAGCCTCTGGAGAATTCACCAATGGCGAAGTGATGGTCAAAGATCCATCAATAAAACCTAGATTATTTTTGCCAATCAGAGACTTTCTCACTGATCTCGCCCAAGCTGCATAGTTTTCTCCTCCAATCAGTGGCTGAGAAGTAAGTAGTGCTCCTAGATTTTCTCCAGGGTGCAAGAACAGAGGATTGCTAAGATTATACAAATCTTGTGAAGAAGACGAAGTAGTGGAGGTATTGGTTGTTGCTGCTTCTGCCATTGAAGGTTTGAGAAGCTTGTAGAGTACAGTAATGGTGAATCGAAGAATCAAAGAAGGCAATGATGTTAACAAAGCTCTCTGATATGGAAATCAAGAACAGAGAGTTGAAAGAAAACTCAAAGAAGATGATGATGATGAATGAGAAGAACAGAGAGTTCCCAAATTGATCTAAGAAACCCTAAGAAAATTAGAAATGCTTTCGAAATTGCTCTGATACCATATGAAATTTGGGTGAGAACTATTCTCATTCAATTGAATTTCGTAACTGTACAATCACATATATATACTAACTTAACTGCCTTGCATACACGTGTGAACATATTGTAACAACTATAACAGAATTTCTCACGTGTCTGACTTAAGCTAACAAACTAACTAATTAAGAAGTAAGGAAATACTACATGCCGTTTATGTACATTAATCAAGTAAGCTAAGTAAACCACACTGCCGTTTAGGGAAACAATTACAAGTCTTTATGTTCTTCAACTCTGAGAAACGGGCTGGACTTCTACTGATCTGTGCTGCACTAATTATGGCACCTGATGCATTGGCACCTGATGCATTGGCTGCTGCATTGGGTGGCATACTGTGCTGCATTGGTGTGGCAGCTGGTGTGTCCTCTGGTGTGGCAGCTGATGCATCCTCTGGTGTGGCAGCTGGCATTTCATACATAGTGGAGAGGAATTCTACCATCTTGATCACTAACCAAGCATGCATCTTTATTTTCATCTAACAATGCTTGGACGATCTCTGTGTGGCCCTCAGCAGAAGCCAAGTGAAGTGGGCAACGTCTGTGGGAGTCCAACTCTCGAGTTAGTTGGGGTTTTAGAAGTAGAAGAGATTTACTAAATTCAAGATGGCCAAGTAAAGCCGATATGTGTAATGGAGTTTCACTGAAAGAAGTCAGTGAAATTTTACTAGGCAAGCGAGGGTCTTTAAGGATCAACCTATCCAAGGTGGTTTTACACCCATTTCCTGCTGCCTCGTAGAGTTCCATCATCATATCATTATCTTCTTGTCTAATTTGAGCCATTTCCATTTTCTCTCTCCCAGTGTGGTGCGTGTGAATTGTTATAACAGGAAAGAAGCTTATAAATAGATGGATCATGGATGTAGTCCACACACCAATATTCTACTGCTTGAGACTATATCATCGTGGTGTTGATGATTAGTACTGGAGTTGTTGGACGACTTTGAAATTTCATGGTCAATTGCATATTAGAGAGACTCTGACTAGTGGAATTAGAGGCCAAACCACACGTTTTCCTTGAAGTAAAATTTAGTACGCTAGTTCGAAATATGATGAGTATTAAAAGTTTGCTTGAACTTTTGTTTGAAAAGGTCACTGTACGTAATATAATATCTTAAGTGAAATTCAGACAAGGCATTAAGCTCAAAATCTCGCCTACAAAAGAAAATTATATTTAGAAGATTTTGAGATTGATTGGTTAATTTTTCCTATCTATTTATTTTATTTTATTGTTAATGAATAGTTTTACTGTTTTACACTTTTACCTTTTAATTTTCTTTAGATATAAATGTCTTTTATTTATTTTATTATTTAAATATAATAAAACACATAAAATAAACTATATCAAATGATCAAATAAAAGCACCATGCACTGATAATATCTATTTCATAGGAGCATTAAATTAATATTTCAATTCTCCCAATTACGTTTCTCTTTGTTTATAGAATTTTGTAGGGGGCAGAGATTGCATAATTTCATCATTTATCATCGTAAACATGGAAATAGATAACATAACTATTATGTATATCTTACAGTTGTAAAAGGGAAGAGATTTACAATAGGTTGATAGCCAATATAAAATTTTCTTAAGCATTTGTGGGTTTTTTAACATTTAACTAATCATATTACTCTCACATGAATTTTCCAACAAAATGTGCTAGATGCTGCTGCATTAGGAGGAAAATCCAACTAAAAAAAAAATCCATGCAACTTTCATTGTTATTGTATTCTCAGTACCAATGCAACCCAATTACATTTTATCATCCACTCACTCTAGTGGTAATTATCTAGTGTAAAAATTTTAACAGTTAACATATTGCATTATTCGCACGTGAATATTCTAACAAAATGCACTAGTGGATTTGGTTACATAAAAGGATAAAACCAGTAGAGCACCGTATGGACTTCTATTGTCCCTATAATTACAACTAAGTTTTTCTGCACTTCAAAAGGATTCAAAAAAGGACACAATTGTATATATAAAAAAAAGGGGACAAAATTAAGACACGCAACATTTATTTTACAGTTATAGGATCTTCTTGACTTATAAGTTTGTAAGACCTAACCCCGTGATTGGGGCTAGGTGAGCTGGTCCTTATTACAATTTCATGGGGGTTTCCCCTTCCTTGACAAGTCTCCTATCATAAATTGTCCCCACTGAAAACTCAAAAGACCTTAATCGTCATTATCATAATTTTAATTTTCAACTAACACGACAAGTTTGCAATCAAGCCGCAGCCATTGGTGAATTGCTATTAATTGGAGAGAGAATTAGCCAAGGGAGTCAATTTCCTACTGCCTTACACTGAATTTGTGCTGTATGCTCCAACACATCCAATGAGAGGACCAGCTCCACTAGTCCATTTAATTACGTCACAAATACTTAGCTAATTGGAGTGCTAGTGCCTTCACATCGATCGGTTCCTATTGCGTTTACATTTTCGTCAAGAGTGACAAATGATGAAATTGGCAGCATCCTTGTTAATAACAATAACATTACTGATTCTGTGTTAAAGGATTGGATATTTTAGAGGAACCCACCATTGACTCAAACTATATATATATATATATAT
Organism: Quercus cerris; assembly: GCA_963669245.1. Taxonomy (NCBI): domain Eukaryota; kingdom Viridiplantae; phylum Streptophyta; class Magnoliopsida; order Fagales; family Fagaceae; genus Quercus; species Quercus cerris. Next base: position 7,819,234 of record OY770008.1, read on the forward strand.
ATCCTCATTAACGATGAATGATGGATCATTCAAATACACATAAATTTAGTCAAACTCAATGAATTTGTGCGAACCATGTCACACCATGTGAGAGAGCATGGAAGAAATTACGTTTACATTGGTCAAGTTCACATTGTGCTCTTTGAGGAAATTAATGACTCCAATTTTGTAAGAAGCATCTGGCAAGGCAAAGTGTATGAAACATCCAGTTGTTTGACAATCAGCCAAGGTTGGATAATACCTTGAAATTCATTACCAATAATTCAAGCTTCCAGAATATTTAACTTATATGTTCTTTGTCCAAAAGCTTGGGGACTGGAGACACGTTTTGCTAAATGGCCCCAAATGAAGTTTACACAAACAATGCCTAATGCCATATGTCCCATTTAAATGAGTCATTATCCTAATCACTCCCTTTCGAATAAAAAAAATTATAAAATAAAATAAAAACATATCTCAGTTCCGACATCAGTAGTACATCAACGACAATCCTCTGTCCTACTCCGGCACCAGTAGGACGGTGAGCTTTGTGGTGACGATGAATCCGAACACCAGCAACAGCATGCCGTTAATTTTGCCCCCAAACACCATGTTGTTCTCCTAGTCCCCAAACGCTTGCGAACAGATCTGGAATGGTTTTGCAAGGCTTTTTGGCTTGGATTTTCTCACTGTTAGGGGTTCTTTTGCTTGGAAACAAATCCTCTAGAATAGAGGAAAAATACCGGGCATGGGTTTTACAGAGCATTGTGGAGCCCAACGCCTGAATTTCCTTCAACTAAAATATATGAAAAAGCTAATAATGTGATCATGTGGAATTTGTTGAAATAGGTATTTATCTAATTGGAATTAGTTTCATCAGCAATCAAAGTTCTCAATATTACTTTCCCATCCCAATGTTGAGAGCCAAAGATGTTCAAGGTTTTTTTTTTTTTTTTTTGAGATAATTTCAACCTATGATATCCGCTTCTAATGATAGCTCTTATCATTATATTAAGACATTAATCAGTTTTTAGTGTAGGTGAAGATTGAACTCCACATCTCTTATTCAACCATCAAATACTTTACCAATTGAGCTAATTGGAACCCATAAGATATTAAAGTTTAAAGTGTGGTATTTCAATTTATTTATTTATTATTTATTATTTTTTGCTGAATAAGTGTTTGCTTGGTTAGCTTATTTTTTGTCAACTTATTTTACTATTCAGCCTATTTTTGCTACTTTTCATGGACTGCACTTTTTGGTATTATTCATGAGTCTCATTATATTATTTCAATTAACATTTACTTTTATTTACAGTACTTTCAATAAAAAAATTCCAGTTTCAGCAAAATAAGCTGATCTCAAACAGATCCTAAGTGTGGTATTTCAATTTGGTAATAGAGGCATGGGATTACATATATTGAAGTTTAAAGTTGACATTTTTATTTTCAAATCAATATGTGTTTAAGTTTAATTTTAGGAATTTGTGGATAAAGGCATGACATTGATTAGATTGTTGGGTGGTTGTTCTGAATTATTTTTCCACGGAGATATTGTGTCTTTACTTATTTTATTTATTTTTGATGAATCCATAGAGATATTGTTAGCACCGAAGATGGGAACTGACAAGATTTTTATTTTCAATTTTCAATATTAATTTTGGAGGGCATGATTAGGATAATGACTTATCAAAAAAAAAAAAAAAATCATATGGCATTATATCACTGGAGTGGAGGACCATTGGGCATTACTAATGTGGTCCTTCATAAGTACCACATAATTTCTCCTTTTATAGGTGGGAATTATGTTATGTGATTACATAATTGGTGTTGGATGGACTTATACTTTGAAGGCCAGTTTTTAATTTTTAGTTGGAGAGATTTTAGGGTAGAAGGAAAATAGAAGAGAGAAAATATTTTTAGTGGGTATTTGATTAAAGAGAGGAGGGGAGAGAAAATTGGTGGGCTTTAGGTGTTTTTCTTCTTGGGCCTATCCAAAAGTTTTCTTTTAGGGAGAAACTGAGATGAAAATACTTAGTGTATTGAGTTGGCAAAAATGCCAATGGGCTTGTCACTTCTTTGCCAATTAGTCTTTATTTTTCCTTTGATTTTTGTTTTTGTCACTATGTGGTCTTAAACTTTTTTTTTTTTTTTTAATGAGAATTTTGAAAAATATAACTATTAAATTGCATGTTCTTTATGTTCTTAATACGTATGTCAAATTTTGTTCAACTTGAATTTTATTTACTATTCAATCAATACCTTTATTTTTTATGTACAATTTTTTTACCACAAAACTTGAAATTTATGCATTTCATTGATGACATAACTATTAATCTTTGATATTCTTGAAATTTTGCAAGAATAGAGAATATAATAAGAACATGTACTCTAACGGTTAGATTTTCAAAATTGACATCCAATAAAAATATAAATGAGGAATTTGAAGAGTTTATCTCCAAATTAGTTTGAATGAAAACTTTTTCCAAAATGGAATATCTCGCATCTTGCGGGATAAAGCATAGGCTTTAAAATTATTTGTTACTAAGCAAGCTCATGATTATATGAGTATAAAGGATATGCAATAAACTAGCTGAACATTTTCTAACCAAAAAAAAAAAAAGACTAGCCAAATCCCTATAGCATACTCCATCACGAGTTCACCACTAGTTGTTAAAGTGAGATAGACAAACTATCTTACAAAATTTTTACAATGGAAAATTCATACCAGTTCTCACATGAATCCACAATTAATCAACTATTATAATGTTTTTATTTACTAATAATCACTCGTCATTACCTCAAGCTTATACTCCTTTGAAAATCGAAGCCATGGCAACATCAACAGCTCTCCCACTCACCTTAGACCTAGGTTTTCGTCGAGCTATCCCAAAGACTGATTCACAAGTCCTGGTGACAGCCCTACTCAAGGACAACAACTTCTTGTCCTCTAATGGTTTGTTAATTAAGGATATCAAATTGTTTAATAAGTTTTTTAATTAATTGCATTACTCTCATGTAAAGAGAGAAGATAATATGGTTGCCCACAATTTAGCTCATTATGCATTAAGTATTTTAGAATTTATAGTGTGGATGGAGGAGGTTCCACCACCTTTATTTCTTATTGTCCTAGCTGACATTGTTAGGTTTTCTTAATAAATTTAATTACGTTTCCCCTAAAAAAAATAAATAATAAATAATCACACTTTTTTTGCAATTTGTATAAAAATTGTAGCTCTAGCCTCTAGGAATTTTTTTTTTTTAACAAATAATTAATAAATGTCTGACTCTTCTTTCTTTACAGAATAATCATTGTAATCTACAACCAAATACATATGATCGTCAGATCATGGTTTGACTTTTTATTCCAACAATTAGCACAAGGAAAAGAAATTGTAAAAAAAAGAAAGGAAAAAGGTATATGAAACAATAGAAAAGAAAAGTAACAACTGTTTATTCATTTAGACCCCTTAAACCAGGTTGTTTAATCTAATTAATAAACCAAGTTGATTATTAGGTTTATTATTCAGATCTAGGTTAAACAAGCATATATCATATCATACACAAATGCGGAAAAGTAAATAATACCACAATATGATGACTTAGGAAAACCAATGAAACTAACCGTTTCAAGGTAAAAACCTGGCGAGAATTTAACCTAGTTATCCTCAAGGTAAAGTAAATCCACTATAAGAGAATCAAAGTTTTTACAATTAGATTTAATCCTAAATCTATTGCTATCTCATGTAGTAACTTACTGACACGACTACATACAAGCTCTGAATCCATGGACTCCTTCTCTTCTTGGATTTACACCAACACAAGCACCCTTGCTTGTGACTTTGAGATCTCACTCAAAAGTTTAGCAACACAAACTCTCTAGTTTGTGACTCCAAAACCACCCTTGAAGGTTTAGATCATCAAAAACTATTAATCTTTTTGCAGCAACTTTAGATCTACTGGATCTAATGATATGAGAGTGATTTTTGGTAGTAACTTTGAAAGAGGAAGGCACAGTATCTTTTAGATCTCACAAGAGCACCTCCAAAACCTCTCAAAAGCCCTGAAAACGTAATTAAGGTTTTCCTTTATATACTAGAAGTATTTCACTTTAAACCCAAAATGTTTAAGCAGAGTTTGGGTTGAAAATAGAATTCTGCAGAAATTTCATGTCTGCTATTTTTGATCGATTGGATTTCACAGAATTTGAATTCTTCTTACTGCAACTTGTATGTTCTTGATTCTTGACTTGTATCACCTTGAGCATTGTCTAATCAAACCTATAGACTTAGATATCTATATCTAGATAAGTTTGTGCTCACGGTTTACCAATTGTTCTAAACTTTTAGAATCTAACAATCTCCCCCTTTGGCAATCCATAACAAAACTTACATACAAAATGAAATGCTCAAATACAAGAACAGCCCTATTACAATAATATACCCAATTACATCGCAAATCCCAACCTAAGATTTCTAACCCAAAAGTTGCTAGAAAAGGCAGAAGATCCTGATCAGAATGTATCTGTCTTTCCTGAAACACTCAAAAAAGCACATCATCATATGCAGGGACGGACCCAGAATTTCAAGTTGGGGGGGGGGGGGGGCGCTAGAGATAAGTGGAAAAAAAATTTCAAATACGCATCCATATAGTATTAATAAACTATCAACTAAGAAAAATATCCAAAAATTATTGTTTCTTAATATATTAAGATACAATCATCTACCAACAAAAACAAAAGACATGAAATACTAATGTTTCTTAATACAATCATCTATGAAAAGGGAACTCAACGCTCTTTCAAATCTTCAAAATCATCTACAATTGAATCCAAACTAAATGTTGAAACTATATCCTTTTCAATGTATAACATCAAAGAGTCCGTCAAAAAATCATTTTCCATTTTGTTTCGAATGTTAGTTTTGACAACTTTCATAGCTAAAAATGCTTGCTCTGTAGTAGCAGTAGAAATTGAAAGAGTAAGCACAAGTCTCACCATTCTATAAACAAGTTTGTAGTATTCTGAATTTCCAGTTCTCACTAACCATTGACACAACTCAGATAAACTTTTCAATTTTTTGAACTCTAGATCCTAGACTACATTATGCTCAAAATGATAAAGCTCCTCCAACACTTGTTTGTCATAATCTGTGAAATCTTGTGAATAGAAATTCTTTACCAACAAACAAAGATCACTACTTTTGAAAGATTTTAATGCCTCCCAATGTTCTAAAGCTGAGCTAAGCCTAAGTAACTCCATTGCATCTTCATTAAACCGATGATTTAGTTGTTGTAGTTAAGAATCTATTGCAGCATAAAAAAAATTTACTCAATAATGATGCTCAATTGTAAAGTTATCTTGCTGATTAGGAGCTTGACCTCACCTCACAACATAACAAGCATTCATATCTAGGACATCAATGCAATGCTTCTCACAAAATGATATCACAGTGGTGAGTAAGTCATCCCATCCATCATCTCTAAATTTTTGGATAAGTGCTTTAGTAGATGAAACTAAATGTATGGCATTTAAAATGTCTTGAGATTGGCTTTGCAAAACTTGACAAAGTTTATTAGTGATCTCCATAGTTCCCTTCTCAAGATGCAAGATGAAGACAAATTCAAATGAAGTTAAACCATCATAAGCTGACTTTGCTTCTGCCCGATGTTCTCCATCAATTGCATCATCAATTATATTTTGTAAAACTTCAACAGTTGAAGTAAACATCCTTAATAAGCTAGAAACTGATCTAAAATGTAAACTCCGACGTGTTTCTACAGGTCGTTGTAAAGTGCCAATTTGATTAAGTCCACTTCCCGTCTCAAGCTTTTCAAGATCAATCAAACATGTTATTTCATTAGCATTGGCAACTTTCAATTGCTCATTGTGCTTGCATGAAGCACTAACAATTTTGATCAGAAAAAATAATTTAAGAAAAAAAGTGACTAATGGGGACAACTTGTTTTGATGCTTTTACTAATGCCAATTGTAAACGATGTGTAAACCAATGTATGTAGTAAGCATATAGGCAATTATTCAAAATCAAAGCTTGTAATCCATTCCACATATCCTTGCCCTCGAATATTTTGTATATCTAAGCAATGTTGAGATAACAAAGAATATATCCCTTTCTTTAGAGTCAAAGCCGCAGTGTCAACAACATGAATAAGCCCAAAAAAACGTTTTTTCACAAAGCCTTCTGCATCAACATATCTAAAAACCACAGCCATTTGCTCTTTCATGAACTTATCACGAGCTTCATCAACCATTATGCAAAACTTTGCATAACCAATTTCTTCCCGAATGGCCTTCTTCACTTTGGCTGAGAAAACATGTAGAATTTCCTTTTGATCCTAGGTGATGTGTAGGTTGCATTTTTTGGAGCTTTTTCTATTATTTCAGCAACCTTCTATTCCAAAAGTCACAATACCCAATGATTCAAGAAAGTTCCCACGATTTAATGAACTAAAACTTTCATCTCGACCTCTAAAAATTACAGCTTGAAAGGCAAGATATCGGACAATAAAAACTGAGGCCTTCAGTTGCAACCGATTATTTTCAATTTGTTCAGTAATGAAATGATCAACTACCTTTTTGTAAATGCTACGATTGGTTCATCAAATCCTTACACATTTGCTCGGCAACTCTATGTGCTGAGTTAGGATCTTTTCTTATATGACCTTGAAAATAACAATCTTTGCCCCCAACTTTATTCCAATTCCTAAATCCACCCACAGTAAATGTATTTTGTCCCAAAACCCCATTTGGATTATGAAAGACAAAGCAAGGTAAACAATAAGCTGCATTTGTCGTAGGAGAATATTCAAGCCATGTTTTATTATATTCAAACCAAGAAACTTGAAAGCTACAATTGTGCTTTCCACTTTTTTGGTATGTCTTTAAAGGAGATTGGTGCGGACCATTTTTAATGTAAGCTCGTCGAATTTCATCACGTTGATTAACATGATATTCCCATATTTGTTTGTGTGTTTCAGGATCATATTCCAAAGAATCAAGATCAACTCTTTGAAATTGTGTTTGAGAGATTGGAACATTGACATTTTCTGGAATTGGGGAATGCATATTTTCTAGAATTGGAACATCCACATTTTCTAGAATTGGAATAGCAATATTAGTTGTTGGCAATCCCACGTTGACTTCAGAAGAATTTGAATCTTTTCTTTTGAAAAAATCAAGCATTGTAGTTGATTTTTTCATGATCTAAAATAAAATAAGAATCATATATATTAAATTTGTATGACAATTTTCTATATTATATGATTTGTTTTTTTCTTTTTGTCTTTGGTTTGCCTTTATTTATCTTTGTCTTTGTGTTGTCTCCATCTTTCTGACATTGACCCACTAACCCAATCCCACTAGGGCCACTACGGCACTACCGACACTCTAAATTTATTCTGCACTACTGACAAAAACTTTTCTTAACTTTACTCTTTTTTTTTCCCTGTCACTTGTCCATATTATGCCCAACTACCAGTCAGCAAAACACACACAAACAATCAAACAAATATTCTCTAATCTAAGTAATCTCTACAAACTCTACTCTCTCTCTATCTCTCTTATCTATATAATACAAGAGAGAGAGTCACAAACACAGAGTGACAGAGAGTCACAAAGCCAAAAAGTCAAAAAAAAAAAAAAAAAACACACACACACACACACAGGCTGCAACATAGATTCAATTCACAATCACCAACATCAGTAATCAGTTCATCAGTCATCAGTCATCAATAAAAACACAAACACTCCACAAGCACAGATTGTTAGATTCTGAGATTCACAAACATTTTATTAGGTTTTGAAGGAAAGGATCATAGATTTAATACCTGTGAAGGCTCGAGCAATTGACGACGGCGGCGGCAAGATGGGGCTCATGTGGGCGGTGGTGATAGCTGACAAGGAGACTCTCGCATGATGGCGTGGCGGTGTGGGTACTGGGTAGCAAGATCAGGATGGGTCTCGTAAGCGTCACGATGACATGGCGACACGGCGTGGGCTTGGGCGACAACGTCACGGCGTAGGTCTCTCTATCTCGCCTCTCTATCTCTCTGTCTCACCTCTCATAGTAGTCTCACTTTCCCTTTTTTTTTTTCTTCTCTTTTTTTTTTTTCAAAGATTTACATGGGTCATAGGCTCTTGCCTCCTAGGTTGGTCGGCTGGGCTAGGGATTCATGATTTTTGGGAGGGGGCCCCAAGCCTCTTCTTTTTTTTTTTTTTTGAAAATTTTAGTTGCTAATTTTTTTTTTTTTTTGGACCCGAGGGGCCTGGGCCCCCTTAGGCCCCCACTTGGGTCCGTCCTTAGTCACATGTGTGGAAATAAAGACAAATAAACAATAAATAATAAATATGCAATAAAAGCAAATAACAAACACTAAAACTAACTCTCCCCTTAAGTTAGATAATAAAAAATAAATAAATAAACTTTTATTTTCTCCCCCTTTGAAAAACAATTTCAACTCCCCCTAAATAAATATAGTTAATTTTTTTTTTCAAATTTCATCTATTTCTCCCCCTTTTTGTTACATATTGATAAAGACAACCCAAACAGAAGGTAAACAATAAACATACACAACAAAGGAGAAGAGAAAATAGAGAATCAAGGAAACACAAAACAATTCAATTCTATAGAAAATAGAGGCAACTTCCCCTATGAAGAGCAACAACTCCCCCTATGAACAACATAGATTTTAAAAATAGCTTTCTCCCCCTATAAAAATAGGAAAAAAGAAACAAGTTTTGGGAAAAACAATTTTGGGTAAAATTTAGGAGGTGGAGAAAACTAAAAAAAAAAAAACACAAATCTTAAAAAATAGAAAATAAAAAATAAAAAGCTGAGGATACACATGAAGAAAAATAATCTCTCTTTCAAAATAAGCAAACTTGACATTATGTGACCCATAAAAAGATGCATGCAAACATTTTCAGTATAATCAGTTAAACTATACAATATAGATCTCAATGATATAAAAATTTAGCATGCTAAGTGTTTTAGAGAAAATATTTGCATATGTATTATCCATCATATCTAAAAAAATATTTTCCGTAATTCACACATAAAAAATAGCATGTACTAAAATGTACAGAACTCAAAAATCAATCAATCAATTTTTAAAGAAAAGTGTATGCGTGTTGTGTGTGAAAACAATATTACTCCCACATGAATTTTCCAACAAAATGTGCTAGATGCTGCTGCATTAGGAGGAAAATCCAACTAAAAAAAAAAAAAAATTCCATCATGCTTATATACTAGACTAATCTTCTTCAGCTTTTTATTACTCGCAGCTTAATGTCCTTAATCCTTGCACTTCCATTGTTATTGTATCCTCGCTTCCAATGCAACCCAATTACATTTTATCCACTCACTCTTGTGGTAATTATCTAATGTGAGATTTTTAACAGTTAACAAACTGCATTACTCCTACATGAATATTCTAACAAAATGTGCTAGGGTTACATTGGAAGGATAAAACCACTAAAGCACCGTGTGGGCTTCTATCGTCCCTATAATTGCAGATAAGTTTTTCTACACTTCAAAAGGATTCAAAAAAGGACAAAATTGTGTATATAAAAAAGAAGGGGGGGGGGGGGGGGGGGGGTGGTGGTGGTGAAGACAAAATTAAGACACGCAACATTTATTTTACAGTTATAGGATCTTCTTGACTCATAATTTTGTAAGACCTAACCCAAGATTGGGCCTAGGTGAGTTTGGTCCTCATTACAGTTTCATGGGTGTTTCCCCTTACTGGACTCAAAATATATATATGGCCAAAATGGCCAAATACCATTATTGACTAAATTTTTTAATAACCTACTACTATTTTGAAAATATATAGGAAAATACCACTTTTTTGAAATTCGAATTTGTTAAATTCGACTATGAACGATGGATTGTTCAAGTACACATAAATTTAGTCAAAATCAATGAACTTGTGTGAACCATGTCACACCATGAGAGAGAGGATGGAAGAAATTACGTTTACATTGGTCAAGTTAACATGGCGCTTTTTGAGGAAATTAATGTCTCCAATTTTATTGAGGATGCATGTGTGGGACATTATGAATCAGTCTATACAACATGACTTCCTGTTGCTGATGCGTTGACGTAGAATGCTATTGTATCATTTTCTTCGACCCTACCAATAATTCAAGCTTCCGAGAATATTTAACTTATATCTTTGTCCAAAAGCTTGGAGACTGGAGACACGTTTTGCTAAATGGCCCCAAATGATATTCACACAGATAGACTTTAAATGAAATTTCAGATGTTTCCTGGAAAACAAGTTGTGGGTGCAGGTTAAGTAAAGTGTAAACGACCAGGTTTCTAACCAAAAAAAAAAGAAAAACACCGGGTTTTGGCATTGACAGTCATAGAGGGTGGACCTATTTCAAACTTTCTGGAAATTTTCACATTGACACTTTATTGAAAAGCGTGGAAAGTCATGATGGCCAGTAGTGCTCCCAGACTACCCAATAACTTCTCAATCATGATGGGTTGTGTAGCTAATGCTCAAATTCAATCACATATATCAAAGACTAGAAATAGAAAATTCAAGAAGTCATTTAGGGCTTACATTTTAAATATATTTGTAAGGTTGAATTTATTCAATCATTTTGATGGCTTTATTCCGTACTAAATTTTATTGTAATTCAGTATTTAGAAATCTTGTATTTAGGTGGAAATCATATAAAGGTAATACATAAGAGAGTGTGAAGAAAAACTTACAAGTGTGCACTCAAGAAGAGCCTTGCGACTGGATCTCACGACTGACTCGCGATTGGTGAGTTGTTAAAGGAGGCACAAGTGTGAAGCATGCAAGGGAGCTGAAGAGTCAAGCTAGCTGTTGCACTACAAGACAAAACTTCCAATTTGATTAGGCCGTTAGCTCGCAACTCAAACTTGCGACTCGTTCCAATCGCGAGCTCAAGTTGCCAGACCACTCTGTTTGTTACAAAACTGACTTTTCGCATTCCATACACACCCTACTATATATAACCCCTTATACCCACGTATTATAGAAATCTTCCAGAAAGAATTTTGAGAGAGAAACCCTAGAGAAAAACAAGATTGACTCATCCACAATCTTCATCATTTGATTCTCCAAATTCCTCTACTCTTATCCTCTCCATTGTTACATCCTTGAGAGGTACATTACCCAAATATTTATCTCACCATACCCATATCTGTGAGAATGTTATTTGATGCTTGGGAAGCAGCTAGGAAGGAACCAATTGAAATTGGTTAATGCAATGAGAGATTACGGGATCCGATAAGCTAGAGAAGACAAAGGCTTAGCATAACCTCGTTGGAGCAAGAAGCTTGGAGGGCTTAGGTACACTAGGTAGATTAGGCTTGGAGGGTCTTCTGCTATTCATATATCCCAACTTTATTCTCTAGTAGATTATTGACCGCTTGGAGGGCGGTGGAGTGGTTTTACGCCGAGGACTTTGATTTCCTCTTTAATAACACATCGCTGTGTTGTCTTTATGTTTGCATCTCTCTTCCCTTAATCTTTGCCATTAATTACTGTTGTGGTTGTGATTATTTATGGTTTAGATTGTTTTACCAATTTTGTTTTCTAACTTATTTTCATATTCCACACATACATTGTTTAAGTATAAGCTTAAGTCGGTAATTTGTAAATTGGGGGTCTAAACGTTCATAAGTATTTTACATACTATTTGAACATTCAATATCAAATCCGAGCAAAATTTGATTAGTCAACGTGAAAAGACCATATGAGGTTTGATGTGCGACACAATTTACTATTTAATTATTGTAATTTATTATTTTTAGTATTTTTATGTAAAAAACGTTATTTTAGGTTTAGGTGATTTATTTCCTTATTTTTAGGTGCATTTAATGCTTTTTAGGTCAAATTTGATTCCTGATATGATTAGGTATCAATTAGGAGTTATTTTAGAATATATTTTCTTGTCTATTAAGTTTTATAGAGCCCTTAAATAGGCTCCTAAGTCTGTAAACGTTTTTCAGATATTATTGAATAAAAATCAGAAAACGTGAGGTTTTGCTCTTCTTTTGGTTTTTCAAGAACTGTGAACTTATTAGGGATTCTTCCTTGTGGCATTCAAACTTTATACCTTTGGTTCGTGATTCAATTATAATCATTGGGTCAAGGTCTGTTACTTATACCTTTGGTTCGCGTTTCACTTATAAACGTTGGGTCAGGGTTCTATCAAAAATTTGAATTTTAACTTTCTTGGGCAAGTATTCCAATATTGTTGTTGGGTCTCAAAGCGTGTCGATTGAGATTCGCATCATTTGGTATCAGAGCACAGGTTCTAAAATCAGTTTTCTTTCCCTTTATCTTTTGTTTCTTGTTATCATCTTGTCTTGTTCCTTTTGTGTTCTTTATTCCTCGTTCTTCTCTTGTGACATGCACTAGGTTAAAATCGTGCACCAAGCTCCCAAAAAAAAAAGTGAAAAAAAAAAAAAAAAGAGATGGCAATTATTGAAAACATTGTAGAAGATTCAATTGAGGTCAAATATAAGGATGAGCCCACAAATCACAATCCTCAAGTCTCAGTTGATTTGTTGAAGATGACTATACAATATGTTGATTTTCTTGGAGTAGAAAATTTTAATTTTATTATCAACCCTTTGTTGATTGATGTTGCAAATCAATTGAAAGTAGATGAGAAGAAATTTTATGCTACACTTTATGAAGGATTCAAGTTTCAGAACAGGATCAAGTTATTAAAGCATTCGAAGTATTTGTTTATTTGGAGCGGAAGATTTCAGATTTCAAAGATGAACTTGAGGACGAGTTTGATTCAAGTGGAGGGGTCTGATGTGCGACACAATTTACTATTTAATTATTGTAATTTATTATTTTTGGTATTTTTATGTAAAAAACGTTATTTTAGGTTTATGTGATTTATTTCCTTGTTTTTAGGTGAATTTAACGCTTTTTAGGTCAAATTTGATTCCTGATATGGTTAGGTATCAATTAGGAGTTATTTTAGAATATATTTTATTGGCTATTAAGTTTTATGGAGCCCTTAAATAGCCCCCTAAGTCTGTAAACGTTTTTCAGATATTATTGAATAAAAATAAAAATAAAAAGGTAAGGCTTTGCTCTTCTTTTGGTTCTTCAAGAACTGTGAACTTATTAGGAATTCTTTCTTGTGGCGTTCAAACTTTATACTTTTAGTTCGTGATTCAATTATAGTCATTGGGTCAAGGTCTGTTACTTATATCTTTGGTTCGCGTTTCACTTATAAACGTTGGGTCAAGGTTCTATCAAAAATCTGAATTTTAGCTTTCTTGGGCAAGTATTCCAATATTGCTGTTGGGTCTCAAAGCGTGTCGATTGAGGTTCACATCAAGGTTGCTAAAGGCCTCAAACAGAAATCAAGGTGAAATTTTAGCCTATCAATTCCACTGTTTAGATTTAGGTGAAAATGCAAATTACACTTGTTAAGTTTAGTCAATTGTCATTTTGGACTTTTAAGTTTCATTTTGGTTTTTTAAGTTTACATTTGTTGTGACAATTAGTCCTGTCTATAACTTATTTTAATTATTAAAAATAAGAATTTTAAGAGCAAAAAACTATTAATTCTTAAATAAAAAAATACAAAAAGTCAAATCACACCTTTTAACTTTGGTCAATTGTCATTTTGGTCCAATAAGTTTCACGTCTTGTCATTTTAGTCTTGTAAATTTACATTTGCTATCTCCGTTAGTTCTTAATGACAACTTTTTTAGTGGAATAGATGAATAACTGACATGAACAACAAATGTGAATTTACAGAACTAAAAATCCAAAAATAAAACTTACAAGAACAAAATGACAATTGAAGAAACTGAATTGGGGTCATTTTCCTTTTGCCTAAGATTTGAGTAGGTGTTACCTAAATTATGAAAAACAAGATGGTTTGATTCAAATGATTAGGGTGTTTAAGCTTTAAGGGCTATCTTATGTCAGGCTTTTGTATGGGTTCTTTCTTTGACTAATTAAAAACCCATAATATAAGTATTGGGTTTTCTATTCGCGTCGGGGAAGCATAGTTATTTCTTATTTGGGCTTAAAATTTTGGTTTTAATGTTGGCGGAGCCATCTAAAGCAGTTGGATTGGCCTAGACATATGGGGGTTTTCGTGGAGGCCGAAAGCTCAATTGAAACGGTCTGAAGTTTGGGGTTTGGTTGATGATTATTTTAGTCTCAATTAAAGACTCTCATTCAGAGATTTCTAGAAGTAAAATTTGATTTTCTGTTGGTGATTTTCTTGAATGCCAGTTAACTTCTTTTTTTCGTTTCTTTTTTTTAAGAAAATTCATAATTTTCACTAATAGAAAATAAATTTTATCATCAACCAATACAAAAGAAAATTTTTGTTTGTTTGTTTGTTTTTTTTTTTTTTTTTTTTTTTTTTTTTTTTTTTTTTTTTGTGCCAAATATTCAATTTTTTGCAAAAAATACTACTGCAAAACATGTGTTCAAAGTTATTTAGGTATGTAACCCCTTTTGGAAACTCCAGTTCAAAGTAAAAATTTAGTTTAGCAGACTTATGTTCCGAGTAGATGTAAATTGTTTGTGTTAGAAATTTAAACCCCTTAAACCAACCAGATTAACCTAGTTAATTAGCCAAGTGATTAACTTAGTCAAATTAAGCAATTCTAGGCTATCATAAACATACAATCATATCAAAATTATAAAGTAGAAGAATAATAAATAACACAATGATATGATCACCCAGGAAACCACACGATAAAAACCTGAAGAGGATTTGACCTAGCTATCCTCAAGATAAACCTAAATCCACTATGCGAAAGAATCAAAGTTCATACAAAAGGACTACAAGCTTCCTGCTTGACTTCCTAATGCTACCCACCAGTAGAACTTACTGACACGACCACGTGCAAGCTCCGAATCCACGGACTCCTTCTTTCTTGGACTCTTCAATCAAGTACAAGCACCCCCGCTTGTGTATCTTTAAGTTCTTGAATCTGCAACTGAATGATCATCAAGGTTTTGATAATATCTCCACCTTGAAAACCCTAAGTTTTGTGTAAAGGAAAGCTCCTCAAAGATCTTATAAGAGATTTACACAAAACAGCAATATGCGCAACAACCTTAGAGAGGTTTGGGTACAAAACCCTAAAATACCAAAGAGGCACAAGAGGCACTCTAATCTCTCTAAAAAGCTTTGAAAACCCTACCTAGGGTTAGCTTACGATGTCCTTTAAATACTGGAAAAAATGGCTCGCGATTTGGGCTTCAAACGAATAAGTTATGGCCTTTTTACGTTTGCTGATTTTGTTGATAAATGACTTTCGATCGATCGAGTCTAATTTCTAATCGATCGAACCAGGCCGAAAGTCACTAATACTTCTACAGCCACTTGATTCCAACTTTACATAAAAGACACGACTTTGAGCAAGTCTAAACAAGACTAAACATATTGTTTTGATCAAGATTTGCCAACATTACACATTAGAGTTCTAAATACATAAAATCCTAAATCTTTAGAACCTAACAAACTCTCCATTTGGCAATCCATGACAAAACACAAACTAAAAGCTCAAAGTTTACAAAGTAAAAGCCCATTACAAAAATAATGCTCATAACAACAAATCCAACCTAACTATTATCCATCAGTTACAAGTATAGATAGCAGCTCAATTGAATCAACATGCATATTTCCTGAAACACTACACAAAATGCATAAACGCATGTGTGACAGAAAAACAGTAAAATGGAAATATGCAAACTAACTCTCCCCCTAAGTTAGATACATCCAAAAACAATGTTAACTCCCCCTAAACAGAACATTCTTGTATTTTCCACACAAATTCCGAATATGGATTTCATCTAAATCTCCCCCTTTTTGTCACGTATTGACAAAGATAACTCAAACAAAGAGTAATAACTCAACAGAGAATAAGAGGAAATAGAGAATTAACGGAACACAAAACAAGATAAGTCTATAGAAAATAGAGACAACTCCCCCTAAGAACCACAAAGGTTCAAAAAAAATTTCTCCCCCTATAAAAAATAGGAACAACAAAAAAGTTTTGGGAAAAACAGTTTTGAGGAAAAATAAATGAGGGGGGGTGCGGGGGAAAGACACACAAACCAAAGTTAAAAACTAAGGTGAGGATACACATGAAGAAAAGATATTCTCTCTTTCAATAAAATGCAAACATGGCACTATGTGACCCATAAACAGTTGCATGAGTAGAGACAATATTTGCACATTGATTATCCATCATATCTCTTAAGAAAAATATTTTCTACAGTTCGCACATAAGAAATAGCATATATGCACAAAACTCAAAAATTAATCAATCAATTTTTAAATCAAGTTGAGTACCCAATGTAGCAAAGTGTATGCATGTTATGTGTGAAAACAATGAGAGATATGACTGCAAAATTGCAAGATGGATACAAAAACAATGCAATGCATGTAAATCCTAAACACAAATGATGCATGAAAAAAAAAAATTGGCCAAAAACATAGAAACTGAAAATTTTTTAGTTTCGATCGATTGAGAATCGATTGAACATTAATCGAGTTAGGCAGACTCAAACCAAAAATTTTAATCGCAATTTCGATTGATCGAAAAACAGGTTCGATCGATCGAAAGTCTTGAAAAATCAGATTTTTGAAAAACATAGCATTTTAATGCAGAAACTCCTCAAAGCACATTGTTTTATAAAACATGCATGAGTATGAGACGAAAAGTTTTTCAAAAACACTTGAATTTAACCCAGATATTCCAAAATCAAGATTTTCAATCAATTCGTCTTCAAAGCGCAAACATTATACACATTTTACATTAAAATCAAGGAACTTTTAATCTTGGATGACCACAACAAAATCACACACAATATAATGTAGCAAGTTTAGTAAAGAGTAACTTGTATAGTGTGTGCAACTAGCAAAAACTTGAGATACATGTGAGGTGATATGTGAATAGCAATTAATCACAAAGTCTACAAAATTCATCACATAGAATTTAAAAGAGACTATCACCTAAAAAGTTACATCCTATAACTCTCATATCTCCTAGAACATAAGCTTGCAATCGTGTAAGTTTCTTTAAATTTTGCCTCATAATGTACACACCAATTTTAGTTTAAGTGATTTGGCATCAAGCCTAATAGTACACACCAATTTTAAGCATTAAGCAATTAAACCGAGGCTACACTTTATGTTCTTTTTATGCATGTGCTACACTTTCTCGAGCACAAAATCTTATGATATGCACTAAGGTGTTCATAATTGGCTAGTGAACAGTGGCGAGATGGTTAT
The DNA here is from genome assembly GCA_963669245.1 of Quercus cerris. Classification (NCBI taxonomy): domain Eukaryota; kingdom Viridiplantae; phylum Streptophyta; class Magnoliopsida; order Fagales; family Fagaceae; genus Quercus; species Quercus cerris. Next base: position 7,836,509 of record OY770008.1, read on the forward strand.
TTATGTCTTTCTCAAAAGGATCAAGTCCGACAGTCAAATAACATGTAACTTCAAGATTAAGACAAAGTGATAAACACCATAAACATCTTTCCCACACAACATGCACTACAAAGTTTCAACTAGTCAAGTGCAATATATAAACTCATCAAAGCTAAACAAAGTACATAAACTTGTTATGTAAAGATAAGGTGGCCAATCCTTGATTATAAATCCAAGATGTGAAATACAAAACACAAAAATCCTTTTGGTTCTAAAAGAAAATTTATGACCAAAAACAAAGAGCACATATTATGCTAAATGAACAATGCAAAAGCAATGCATGATAGTGCAAAACTAAGCTATAGAGGGTACACAAACAAGAAATAACAATTTCTTAATTAACCCTTGAGTACATGTACAAACCAGTACATACTCACACAAAATCAAAAATAGCTTAGCACAGACTATTCAAGTTTCTCTACAATGTCAAGCATATTCTAAATCAAGAGAGAGATATCATAACTCATGTAATCCTCAAGAAAAATAAAACTAGACACAAAATAAAATATTTTTGGATTTTTTTTTTTAATTTTCAATGTTTTTGGATTTTTTTTTTTAAATAAAAAACAACCTAAGAAACAAAACAACCAAAAACAAAAACAAAACATGTCCACAATTAATTGAAAGAATTAAATCAATGACAAGTTAGCAACACTCACCTTAGAGAATCTTTTCTCACCCATATAGCATGATTCTTCGGCTTTGTAGGTGAAAATCCATGTGAAGCAAAGTGTATTTGGGGGATTACACCAATCTTCTGAGAAAGACTAAAATCCTACAAATTCCTTTTACAAGCCAACAAGCTCAAATTTTTCAAAAGAATATGAAACAATTTATATGGACTTATGGCAGGAGAAATATCATCACATATCCTTGATTGACATACAGAATGCTTAAATTTCAACTTATAACAATTAGGACGAATGTGACCACGAACACCACAAAAGTGACAAACATGAACAAATTTAGGAACATCAGTATTCCTAACAACAAATCTAGTCTCAGATTTTGATTTTTGCCTCAACAAAGAACAGTTTAGTCTAATATGACCAACAACACCACAACAAAGGTGACAGGTAGGCACAAAAACAGATTTATTATGCTCTCTAATAATAGTATTAGACATAGGTTTATAAACTTTAGCGTTAACATCAGAACTTTTACCTTTGTCTAACCTAGCAAAATAAGCTTTTTTTTTATTATTCCTCTTAAAAGGAGGGATATAAACTTTTTTAGTTTTAGGCTTAAAAGAAACAAAAATACTTCGGTTATCAACAGCAGGCTTGGTACTAGTCAAATTTTCACTTTTAGTTTTAAATTCAACTAACTCTTGTTCCAAACTTTTCATCTTCTCATCTTGAGAGGAAATTTGATTTCTCAAAAATTCATTCTTTTTATTAGACTCATCTAATCTCACAATCAATTCCTCTTTTTCAAGATTAGCCAATTTTAACTCTTCCTTGAATTTCTTAGAAATTTTCAAAGATTTAGATAATTCCTTAAAAAGAGTTTCAAAAGCATCAAAAAAATCAGCAGAAGCATGAGCAGAAACATGATCAAAAAGACACTTCAAATTATCCATGACAACAGGGGTCAAGGATCAGCTCTTAGATCAAAATATCTACAACAGAAGAGCTACCCGCTCTGATACCACTTGTTAGAAATTTAGACCCCTTAAACCAATCAGATTAACCTAGTTAATTAGCCAAATGATTAACTTAGTCAAATTAAGCAATTCTAGGCTATCATAAACATACAATCATATCAAAATTATAAAACAGGGGAATAATAAATAACACAATGATATGATCACCCAGGAAACCACACGGTAAAAACCTGGGGAGGATTTGACCTAGCTATCCTCAAGGTAAACCTGAATCCACTATGCGAAAGAATCGAAGTTCATACAAAAGGACTACAAGCTCCCCGCTTGACTTCCTAATGCTACCCACCAGTAGAACTTGCTGACACGACCACGTGCAAGCTCCGAATCCACGGACTCCTTCTTTCTTGGACTCTTCAATCAAGTACAAGCACCCCCACTTGTGTATCTTTAAGTTCTTAAATCTGCAACTGAATGATCATCAAGGTTTTGATAATATCTCCACCTTGAAAACTCTAAACTTTGTGTAAAGGAAAGCTCCTTAAAGATCTCACAAGAGATTTACACAAAACAGCAATATGAGCAACAACCTTAGAGAGGTTTGGGTACAAAACCCTAAAATACCAAAGAGGCACAAGAGGCACAAGAGGCACTCTAATCTCTCTAAAAAGCTCTGAAAACCCTACCTAGGGTTAGCTTATGATGTCCTTTAAATACTGAAAAAAAAGGGCTCGCGATTTGGGCTTCAAACGAATAAGTTATGGCCTTTTTACGTTTGCTGATTTTGCTAATAAGTGACTTTCGATCGATCAAGTCTAATTTCTGATCGATCGAACCAGGCCGAAAGTCACTAATACTTCTGCAACTACTTGATTCCAACTTTATATAAAAGACACAACTTTGAGCAAGTCTAAACAAGACTAAACATATTATTTTGATCATGGTTTGCTAACATTACACATTAGAGTTCTAAATACATAAAATCCTAAACGTTTAGAACTTAACAGTTTGATGTGATATTTTAAATCATATAAAAACCAAATGACTTTCTGAACTTGGACTGTAGCGAATTAATATGGTATGATGGCTGATGGATGACTACACAACCCGCCTTGTCACTTTCTATGAAAGAAAATAAAAATTTCAAATTGTTTACATAAAAATTACATCTTTATCTTAGATATAATTCCATCAAAGTAGGTTCTTTGGATTGTTGAAAAAACTGGTTTTGCATCTCATATAAAATCTACAGCAGAAGCAACACAAGGATCTATTTCATTTATGAGAGATAACATATAATCTTGAATTCTAGAACAAAGAACAAAGCGTACCTTGATGCAGTGAAATTCAAAATAAGACTTGAAAATACCTTCAATCTTCATCTCAATTCCATATAGTGCCCAAGATATGTGGTCTCTCAATCAATTCTTAAGTACGTTGATTTTCCAAGAGAAATGTTTATTCAAAAAATGTTGTTCTTGTTGTAGAGAAAAACTCAATTCTTTTCTTTTAATCATACATACATAATTAATTGCTTTGGCAGTTACTTTATTAATAACTCATATTAAATAAATAATTGATTATCTAATTGGCTTAACCTTTTGGGCCAGCCTAATTGGGTTTTAGTATGTGACTTTGGATGGCACTTAAGGGGCAAATAAGGCTCTAGCTCTAATGTGCCTCGGGCTTATCTGTCAACTCTTGACAAGTCCAAAGTTACCATTAATTATATAACAAGTACTACTATAGAAATATAATCGCACTCTAGGCCTTATTGATAAATTATATCCCAAGACTCTAATATGATATCGAATGCTCATATTTGTGTAAATACACGAGAGCTTGTTCAGACCCCCAACTAAAAAATACGGCTAGGTTGTTTTTACTCTTATTTAATCAAAGTGCAAAACAAAAGTAAATGCGCGCAATGAACCGATAACTACGCTAGTGCATAAACATAGACAACAAACAATAAAAGTAAAGCACAAGAGTAAGGGAAGAGAGATGAAAACACAAGATAACACAAGATGTGTTATCGAAAAGAAAACCAAAAAACTCAGCGAAAAATCTCTCCGCAACCCTCCAAATCGAAATCAATCCACTAGTGAATAAGTTAGAGTACAAGAATAACAAAGGATCCTCCAAGCCTAATCTACCCAATGTACTTGTGCCCTCCAAGCTCTTGCTACAAACAGACTTCTCGGAGTCTTGTCTTTACTAGCTTTCTGGATCCCGCAATACGCTCGATTGCATCCAACAAGCCCCACCAGCTTCTTTTGGCAAATCCCTAAAACTTTCCAAGCTCCAAAACACTCTCTACACTTTGAATAGGTGTGTGTTGTGTTTAGGTATAAATCTCCTCTCAAGGTATGACAATGGAAGAGGGAAGGAAAAGGGACTATAATGATTTCTCACTAAGGATGAATAGCTCTCTCTCTAAAAAATGGCTCTCTGAATAGCCTCTCATACTTTTGTGGGTAATGAGGGTATATATAGTACGGGTAAAGAGTAAGAAAGTCACATTTAAGATCCTCCAAGCAGAGAGTTTCGCAGGTATCTCGTGGGTTGGCCCTTCTTACAAGACACTCGCGAAACTAACAGCCTGACATGACTTTTCAACTTCCAGCATGTGCTTCTTGCGTGGCTCTTTCGTGGATAGGCTTCTTCCGAGACACTCGCGAAATCCACTTGTTCATCCAATACATGCTCGATTCTTCACCAACTTAATACTAAACCCAATATAATAAAATCCCACAAAATACAAGGAACAAAATTAAAGTAATTACAACACTTTTTGTTATGGAATAAAGCCAACATAAAATATAGTTGTAAATCACAACTTTACAATCTCCCCTTTTGGCTAGTCCATGACAAAACACCCTATAACAGACTCTACACTTAAACGTGAGTTTGGGAACAATGACAAAACTCACTCACGCCTAAATCTAAAACATGTGATGAACTTGGAACAAAATACCTGTTACCTGAAACACTTGCATAAAACGTATTCAACCCTTAAGGTAAAACAAGTGATAAAAAGACAATTATAATGTAACAAGTAAAAAGCGATCAAGTAAACATGTTGCGAAACATATGAGTAACTTGATCAAACACAAAACAGTCATATGGAAATTACTACAATGATCATATAGCAAAGCAAATTATTGGGAAATTTAGATCTCGGTTGATAAAATTAACAAGTTTTAAACCCAAGTTGTTAATTAGATTTATTATGACTAAAACTTGTTAAAAAAAAAAAAACAAACATCAATATCATGTCAAAATCATGCAGCGGAAAAATAAATAAGACAAGATATGATAACCTAAGAAAACCAATGAAACAAACTAGTTTCATAGTAAAAAACCTGGAGGGAAACTTTTCCGAAAAGCAATCCACTATAGTAAAGAGAAATTTCAGATATAGTACAAAAATTTTGTCCCTAGACTCTACAATCCTCGTAGATGAACTCACAGCAGAACCTTCTATCGCTTCAGAACCTCTGAACTCTTCAATATATGAACGCCAACCTTTGATGCACAGATCCCAATACGTGACTAACCAAAAGATGTACGGCTTCCAGTACGTGACTAATATACCAACTTGAAGAAGATGTTGGCTGCAAAGTTCTTCACTTCATCAACAATGAAGATAAAAAAGCACTTGGTTACAAAACCCTAAGGCGCAAAGACGCAATAGCTTCTTTTAGAGAGAATAAGGCATCGGTCACCTTTTGCATATGTTCTCCTTGTATTCTTTTATGTAACGGCCTCTAAAATAATCCTTATATAGGTCTAGGGTTGTGAGAAAAGAAACCTTACACATACATGTCAGCATGGGCCGAAAATCAGATCTGGAAATCTGAATTCCCGTAACCTCAAACGATCGAGAGGTGTCGAGCTTTAAACTTCGACAGATATAGCTATCGAGAAGCTATCAAGGAGCTATTGAGGAAACAGGAGCTATCTCAATCGATCCACAAACTGTTGAGAAGCTATCGAGATTGCGATAAAAAGTTGAAAATCTCGATAGATAGTCTAGCTATTAAGAGGTGTCGAGCAGTTATCAAGCTTTAAAATTCAACACTTTCTCACTTGATTCTTAGACAAATTTGCATGGTTTTAATACTTGAACTTGAAACAAGGTTTCTTGAAGTATCAAACACATTCTAGATCTACCTAAAAACAAGTAAAGTGCGTTTTGTCAAATGATTAGCTAATTACATAAAATAATGATATATGTTCTCCACAAGTGAAACACATATGTCCTAACACAAATGATCATCTGAACATGCAACCAATAAAGCACAATAACGTAAGGATGTATGCATATCTAACACATAAGCATAGCAACAAAGTATAGATACTGAACATAACTTAAAGCACCATAAAGTAACGAGAAAACAAGCATAAGGTAAAACAGGATAGAACAAGGTTTTCTCATAAAAGATATCTTCTCCCCCTTAGTATATGTATCTCCCTTATGGCTTTCTCCCCCTAAGAATGTGCACGAGGTAGAATTTCTCCCCCAAGAATGTGCACATGAGTCATATAGAAATGACAATACACTCTGGTATACTCTCTAGTATTCTCTCCCTCTTTTTGCCACAAATAGACAAATGAATCAAGAGAAATGAGGGAAAGAAAAAAAGATATGAACAAGGGTAAAAAAATGATACATGAGGGGCAAGATGAATGAGAAAATGAAGCTCAAACGAAAGACAAAAACATCTAAAAAATACTACAAAGCATAAAGTAATCATGACATGCTAAGGATGATGGAATAAAGTATAGACCAAGGCATGACATAGACACAAGAACATGTTATATGTGCTAAAAGGTCTAAAAACACTTAATTAGCATGAGTGAATGCAAAACATGTCAAGTGTTAAAGTGTGTGTAGCAAAGGTGCATCTAGTGTGCATGTGAGATGTATGACCAATGCATGAGCAAGCACTTACAGGGCAAAGTGTGTAAAACACACAACAAATGATCAATACATGATAAACATGAATAATTATAGTGATCCCTAAAAATTGGTACTCATTGGAGTCCAAAACAATGAGAAAATGTCATTTGGGCATTTTATCAAACACTTAGAGTGCACACACTACACATGTATGTTAAACAATGCATGAACATATGAAAATATTGCCTAAATATATGTTATTTTTGCCACAAGGGGCCAACATCCAAAGAAAATCATCATTTAAAACAAAACCCAATCAAAAAGATTGACAAAAATTAAGTTTTCCAATCCTCATTTGAGAAATTTCCAATTATGAACATAAAAACCCCCCATAAACATAATATAAGGATCAAAATCAATGAAGAGAGTTAAAGATTACCTTAAAGATGTTAATGGAATGAAAAATAGTTGAAATTAGTTGGGTTTTGATGTAAAAACATAAAAATAGTGATTTGGAAGAAGATGGGAGAAGTTTGAAACAAATGTCCCACGAAATGCCCTTTAAAAAGCTGATCTGGAAATTTTCGCGGGAAGCTGGGAATTTTTGCGAGTAACTCGATGGTAAGCCCTTCTCGTGAAACATTCGCGAAACTCTCTGTCCAAAGTTGAAAAACTTGAGAATTTGACCATTTAAACTTGCGACTAAGCTTACTCATGAAATAAGTTACGAAAACATGTTTTTCACACAAAATCAACTTAAAAAACTTTAAAAAAACATGGGTGATACAAATCACTTCCAAAAGCAAGTAAAAAGAACAAAAATCTTTTTGATTTGATCCACATATGGTTGAACACACACATACATCACATTTAATCAAGTACAATTGAACAAATGAATAAGACATTCATTGAACATTAGGCATGTGTGTTGTGTGTGAATATCAAATGTGGAATAACTCTTAGTCGAAAGTGAAGCTTCAATGATCAATTCAATCAAGTCATACACAACTAATACTAAGTCAAGTGATCTATCTCAATTATAGAAATGAACATATATAACCTCCCACAAGAAATTGATTACATATCTTTAAAGCTTTTCATTTGGTTTCTAACAATTCATTACATCTCATTTTGAGATCGATGTCTGAAATTTTTGATATTTCAGTTTGATGAACAAGCATTTGGCTTTTGAGGACCATGCATTTCAATACATGTCGCTTTCCCTTTTTCCCAGTCAAATACTAGATTATGCGACGGCTTTTTCAGCTCAATATCTCTTTTCGAGATTTTGACATTGGTTGCGCTCTAAAAAACAATGAGTGGAAAGAGATATAGGCACAAGTCTACGCATGTATCAAAACCAACATGAATATTAACTAATTATTTACGACTAGCTTGAAGATCGATTTACAACAATCACACATACATGTCAAGATTTTTCCCACAAAGATAGATATGCATACATAACAAGCTAAGCACATAAATGCACTAAGCCATTTGTACGAAGGTACTAGGCTAAACACACATGTGATATGTGCTCAAACATATACGATCAAACTTTTTGAATTTTTCACTTTTTATGTGTTTTTGGATTTTTACACACACAAAAACAAAAGCATAAAAGTAAAATCAAATGCAAAAACAACGCATATAAAAAGATGCATGATGCACAAATGCGTGACAATTAAGCATCTAATGCATAAAGGGTCTTACAAAGATCGAAAGAGTTAGATCAAAGACCAAAAGAGTATAAGCTCAACCATAAGAACCCTTCCTCATCCAAATGGAACGATTGTTTGGAATGAGTGTCTCATAAGAAGTGAGACGAGCGTTGGAAGAATGAGAAACAGAGACACACATAGACAAGGAGGTAAGAGCATTAACCACATGCTTCAACAACTTATCACTTTCAATCAAATCCAGTTTAGCTTGCAAAACACAACTTCCAAGAGGCTTAATTTTCTCTTTTCTTTTGATTCTTTTAAGAGCTTAAAACTTAGAGCAATGAGATCTTAGATGACCAAATGCACCATAATGGTGGCAAACAATGGGTTTACGTCCACTAGTCTTTTTAGGGAGGGATCTAGCAACATGATTTTGTTCTAACATTATGGTCTTATGTGACCGATCACACCACAATAGTAGCAAGTGGGAACAAACTTAGATCCATTCAAATCTCTAAAATGAGACCTAAATGGAGGCTTAGGCTTAAAAGTCTTTCTCTCCACTTTTTGGTTTCTTTTGTGTAGATGAATGTACACCGATTTGTCTTTAGAGGTAAAACTCATAATAGGCATAAATCAGGCAACACAACATGATTGCAACAAAGATTTTCTTCCTTTTTAGCAATAGGTTCAACAATCAAACACTTGGCATGCATCTTAAGAGATTCATTTTTGCATTTAAGATCATCAACAAGTTTGTTAGACAAAACAAGTTTAGCATCCAAGTCCATATTCAAACATTCAAACTCTTTCAACTTTTCACAAGAATTTTCAGCAAGTTTCTTATACTTTTCAACCAATTTATTGGATTCATTGAGCTTAGCAATCAAATCATCATTTTCACTAATGAACTTGCTCAAATTCACATGAAACTTCTTAAACTTTTTCTTCAAGAGTTTGACATTTAGAATATTAACAATACCCATAGATTCATGTAACATGTCATCACAATTATGATGATTAACACTCATAGAGGCATTTTCACAAACACATGGCATGTTACACTCAATAACATCCAAAACATCCATAGAAGCATACAAAACACTATCCATGGCAAAACACACAAGGGGTCAAGGATCACACTTAGGTAATAAAACCAAAATAAGTGTACCCACTCTGATACCAATTGAAAGCTTGGATTTATGTAAATATACAAGAGCTTATTCAAACCCCCAACTAAAAAATATGGCTAGGTTGCTTTTACTCTTACTTAATCAAAGTGTGGAACAAGAGTAAATGTGGGCAATGAACCGCTAACTACTCTAGTGGATAAACATGAACAATAAACAATAAAAGTAAAGCACAAGAGTAAGGGAAGAAAGATGAAAACAAAAGATAATACTAAAATGTGTTATCGTAAAGGAAACTGAAAAACTCGGCGAAAAACCTCTTTACAACCCTCCAAGTTGAAATCGATCCACTAGTGAATAAGTTGGAATACACGAATAACAAAAGACCCTCCAAGCCTAGTCTATCTAATGTACTTGAACCCTCCAAGCTCCTGCTACCAACGGACTTCTCAGAGTCTTGTCTTCACTAGCTTTCTGAATCCTACAATACGCTTGATTGCATCCGCCAAGCCTCACTGGCTTCTTTTGTCAAATCCCCAAAACTTCCCAACCTCTACACTCTGAATAGGTATGGGTTGTGTTTGGGTACAAATCTCTTATCAAGGTATGACAATGGAAGAGGGAAGGAGAAAAGACTACAATGATTTCTCATTAAGGATGAGTAGCTCTCTCTCTCTAAAAGATGGGTGTGTTATGTTGTAGAAAACCTATCTAGGGTTTTTGTCTCTGAATAGCCTCTCATACTTTTGTGGATAATGAGGTTATATATAGTATGGGTGAAAGGTAAGAAAATCACATTTGGCCCTTCACACGAGAGTTTCGTGGGTATCTCGCAGGTTGGCCCTTCTCACGAGACACTTGCGAAACTAACATCCTAGCACAACTTTTCAGCTTCCAACATGTGCTTCTTACATGACTCTTTTGCAAGTACACTTCTCGCGAGACAATCACAAAATCCACTTGTTCATCCAATACATGCTCGATTCTTCACTAACTTAATGCTAAACCCAATACAATAAAATCTCACAAAATAGAAAAAACAAAATTAAAGTAATTACAACACTTTTTATCATGGAATAAAGCTAACATAAAATATAGTTGTAAATCACAACTTTATAGATATTATTTGACTGCTCCTTGAAATATCCATAGTGAATAAAGTCATAATAAACTGTCCATTTGTAAATAACTATTTTATTCCTTGAGTACCTGGTTTAATATTTTAGTTATTCGTATTTATTGAAATTAGATTTCAATAAATATAAATTTTAGTAACTCCTTACTAAAGTGGCCGGCCTTGAATAATCAATTGGCATTAAACTTATCTCAAGGGGATATTTCACGTCTCTATAAAAGGAGATTATAGATTCCATTTTGAGAATATGTGTTCCCTCAACACTACGTGTAGTTACCCAACATACTAAGGTTTTGACCGTTAAATTAGATCTCAATCCTGATATACCAAAGCAACCTACATTTCATAATCAGATTTACTATCCTCTCAAGATTGAGAGTCTATGAAAATAGAAGTCGTGAGATTAATTATTCAGGAGACAGTTGTTAATTGAATAATTAATCTCACAGTGGTACAAAACACATTTAAGACACATCAACATATCAACTAAAAGTCTCAACTTCCATAATCAAGACTAACCATCTTAGTTGACATATTATAGTCATTATAGATGAAACGCCTAATTTCATCACTAACTACGAACTACATTTTGAGTTTACAAGGAACTTGTGATTTATATCTTATGTAACTAAATCATATAAATCACACACAATGCATCTCAATGACTATGATAATGTCCAATTAGTTCATTTACAAATAGTCTCATATAGTTAAACAATTTAATTATTTATAACATGCCAATAAATTGGATTTTAGAACATAAACAAGTGGACAAATTTTCATAACTGATCATCCTTACCAGTCAATGGAGAAAGTGAATCATGTGAATTAGAACCAAAACAACAATAAAATAAAACTAAAACACCAACCGGTATAAGTACTTTAACAATAGTAGCAATCAAACAAAGCAAAACAATAGCTAGCTGGATGAATGCCAGTAAATAGGTAATGCCCAGGAATGTGTCACAATAAATAAATCCCCGCCTACATGTGAATTAAATTAAATATAACACAAAAAATAGAGAAAATAGAAATCTATGGAAGCGATAAGAAAACCAATCAATAAGAACACCAAGAATTAAGTGAAAAACCCTCCAACAAGTGAAGTGCCCCATAAACTATAAGGGTGAGCTACATGTATAAATTTCGTGTGAAGCAATTGAGTTGAGCATTCCAAGTGCATCCAGTTGGAATCGAACCTACAAATTTACCTTTCAAAGTTAGCAAGGTATCCGAGAATAGATTTCTATGCTAGCTAGTGGGGGCAAGTAAGGGGGGGGGGGGGGGCAATTAAAGAGGTAGCTAGACTGACCGTCCCCCGGCACGATGGAGGTTCCATAACGCGTAATGCACACTGGGCTTAGCAAGATCTTCTACTTTAAATACTTCAACAAAACCAAGTAGCAAGATCTTTCACATAAAGAACTTTTGTTTTTCCTTCAATCGGCTTCAAATTTGTGTTCACTCTTTGGTCTTTCTCTGAATCTCTATGTATAAAGTACACGCACCAAGCTTTATATAAAAGCTCATGTCGCCTATATGGCTCCTTTTTGATGAAATTACCATTAATAAGATATATTGGTTATATTGGAAAATTTAGACCCCGGTTAATAGAATTAACAAGTTTCAACCGAAGTTGTTAATTAGATTTATTATGAATAAAACTTGTTAAAACAAACAAACATCAATATCATGTCAAAATCATGCAGCAAAAAAATAATACAAAATATGATGACTCAGGAAAACCAATAAAACAAACTAGTTTCATAGTAAAAAACCTGGGAGGAAACCTTCTCGAAAAGCAATCCACTATAGTAAAGAGAAGTTTCAAATCTAGTACAAAACCTTTATCCCTAGACTCTACTATCCCCGTAGATGAACTTATAGCAAAAACCTTCTACCGTTTTAGAACCTCTAAACTCTTCAATATATGAACATCACCCTTTTTGCACAAATCCCAGTACGTGACTAACCAATGATGCACGGCCCCCAGTACGTGACTAACACACCAACTAAAGAAAGTTGTTGGCTGCAAAGTTCTTCAGTTCATCACACGATGAAGATCCAAAAAATGCTTGGTCATAAAACCTTATGGTGTATAAACACAGTAACTTCTTCACAAGAAAGATGAACTAAGGCAAATTCTGTCTCCGATCACAATTTGCTTGAACAAACTTTGCTCAACACTTGTGCAACTTGTGTCCACCTTTGATGGCCCTTAAATTAATCTTTTTATATGTCTAGGGTTGTGAGAAAAGAAAGTCCAAACACATAATTACGGATTAGAGTCAAAACAGAACTGAAATTTTGTTTTTCGTAAACCTCTACAGATACCCTATCTGTCGAGACGCTGTCGAGCCACAAGGCTAGAACAGCTCTTAAAGCTCGATAGATGACTAGCTGTTGAGTTTTAATAACAAACACTTTTCAGACTTGAATCTTGGATAGACTTGCATGGCTTCAACATTTGATCTTGAAATAAAATTTCTTGAAGTATTAAACACATCCTAGATCTACCCAATTACAGGTAAAGTGCGTTTTGTCGAAGGATTAGCCAATTACATAAAATAGTGACATATGTTCCTAACAAGTGAATCACATATGTCCTTACAATCTCTCCCTTTGGCAATCTGTGACAAAACCACAACAAACAAATGAGACATAAGAGAAGTCATAAATCACTCAACTCATATTCACTTGTTACATACAATAAAATATATCCTAACACAAACTCTTGAAAAATTTTGCAAGAAAAGAGTCTATAGCAAGAAAGACTTTGACAACCAGTATTTCTGAAACACTTTAAACAAAACTCATCAAGACATCTTTGTGTGAAACAGAAATAATAGATTGCATACAAGTAATAAGAAGCATGTGCGTAAAGAGAGATAAGAAACAACACATGTAAGGGTAAGCAAAAGAAACATTTATCAATATATAAAGAAAATAAGTACAATGTATGTCAATAATAGTCACAAGATTTGTGTACAAGAAGAAGAAGCTAAAAGAAGCTCCTACAACAACAAGGAGGTGAACACTCCCCCTAACAAGATGAAACACAACTCCCCCTTACAAAGGCATGTATTTCTCCCCCTAACATGTAGAATCTTAAAAAGAAACCTTACAATGGCATGTATTTCTCCCCCTAACATGTAGAATCTTAAAAAGAAACCACATATTCTCCACAATTTTTCCCCTTTTTGTCATGATTGACAAAGGGTAAAAGAAGCTAGAAAACTTCACCTGAAAAATATAAAGATGATCAAGGATGATCAAGGGGACACAACAAATCCATACAAATGCATGAATGTAATGAAACAAGATGCTATGGATGACAAGATAAGAGAAACATGCAAAACATGTGAAAAACAATGCATGCAGGAGGATCTTGATAGATCAGAGGTGTCGAGATGCTATCAAGCAGAAGCCAACCTTGATGGATTGACCATCTATCGAGCATCTATCGAAGGGACAGAAAGTTTCTCGATCGATCGACATAGCTATCGAGAGGTGTCGAGATTGCAATAAAAATCAACTAAAGTGCTCGACAAATAGGCTAGGTATTGAGAGGTGTCGAGGAGGTGTCAAGAGGTGTCGAGGAGATGTCGAGATAGCTTAAAAACAGTTTTTCAAGAAGGGAAAAACACAGATATAAATGCAATCAAGCATGCAACACAACGAAAGATCCAAACAACATTTTGAACTATCAAAAACATTTCTAAAAAAAAATGTTAAGCACAAAGATCCCAAAACACACACATACACACTAAACAAGTCTAACCAATTTTATATTTCAAAAACAAGTCAAGAGAGTTTAGTAAACATACATTAATACATGTAAACCTTGTGATGGCCAAATCACATTATACCTACACATGTATCAAGAGTAGCAAAGAATATTGCGTGTTGTGTGTGAAAAATATTGCAAGATTGCATAAGTATATACATGTTATGATGATTTGAGATTTGAGAAAATCACTTTAACTCACACACAATCATAACTGTTTGATGAGGACTATCACCTTTGAGGTACATTCTATAACTCTCACATCTCCTAGAATACACGCTTGTAATCATATATAAAGCATTTTAATCTTTTTGCTTTTGATTTTTTTTTTTTTTTTTTTTTTTTTTTTTTTAGCAAATCATGTATGGACATATAAGAGAAAAAAAAAAAAAAAAAAAAAAAAAAAAAAAAAAAAAAAAGCCAATTATGTTAAGTAATTGACATTCCAATTTTGTTATGCTAAAACACACAAATGTCATTGACATTACACTTTTACTATGTCAAAGTATACAAATGTTATTTCATGATTGGCGGGCAACAGTGGTGAAATAGTTATTTATGTATTTCCCGTCAAAAAGAGTGATACGAGTGTTAAGTACAAGAGATAACTTAATCTTACTCATCACAAACACGAGCCACAAAGCTTACTTGCTTATTTGTGCATAGAGATGTTCATCTAAATTACAAAAGATACAAAGTTTAGAAAATTTGGTTTCAATGGCCATCTAAAGCACATAAGTACCAATGTACACAAAACACACACTATTTTTGAATTTTTCTTATTTTTTCTTTTTATTTTTATTTTGAAAATAAAACAAAATAAAAACTAAACAACCAAACAAAAATAGACAAACAACATGAAAGCATGAAAGAAAGATGTAAATGCATGAAAGTATGATTTCAAAAGTAAATAAGAAATCAAGCAAAGAGAATCCTACTTTAGATAAAAAGAATTAAAGTAAAGGACAAACAGAACAAACAATTAAGTCCTAGGCTCCTTTCTCACCCACACAGCACGAGTCTTTGGCCTTGAAGATGGAAAGGCATATGTCTTAGTATGTCTATTAAAGGACAAAGGAGAATTAGAATTCTACTGAAACTGAGTTAAAAAGCTCAAAACTTTTAATAACTATCCAAACAAAGGTGAAGATCCTTGAGAGGAAACCTGTGACCGTTTGGACAATTGCTTGTGAAGATACAATTTAAAACAATTAGGATGATTGTGTCCAGAAACATCACAATGGTGATAAACATGAGGTCTAACAGAGGATTTAGAATTAGGCAAATTAGTTTTAGATTTCATACCTTTATTACCTTTCTTAAAATGGAACATAAAGATAGTCTTTAATCCAGAAGCCGTAGAAGAGGAGGGGCCGGAGGAAACAGCATATCCTAAGCCAGTCTTATCAGAACTAGGCTTTTGAGCACTCAATACCTCATCAAGTTTTGCACTAGACATCCTCTCTATTTGAGTTCTAGCTTGACTAAGCTCAACCTCAAGATTCTTGACCTTCTCTTCTAATGAGGTGTTCTCCACAATAAGAGTTTCAACTAACCTTGTAGTCTCATCTAGTTTGACTAATAAATCAGTTTTTTTAGTTTTTACCTCATTAAGCTCTTTTCTACAAAGATGAGAAGTCTTTTCAGATTTTATGAATTCAGTACATTGCTTATCATAGGCTTCCTGAAGGGTCAACTTCTTTGGTACTTCATCATCAGAAGAATCCTCACTGTCACTAGCACTCTCCACAATCACCTTATCGGTTAAGGTAGCAAAAGCCATAACGTGACTACATTCATTCGCATACTCACCAGAAGAGTCATTCTCAATATCACTCCAAGTAGCAACCAACCTATTATCTTTTGACTCCTTAGTCTTTTCCTTCATGAGGTAGTTTGAGCACTCTATTCTCATATGACCAAAACCTTTGTACTCATGGCATTGAATAAGGGGTTTCTCATTCTTGCCCTTCTTAGAGGATTTAAATTTCCTAGGAGGTTTGCCCTTATCCTTTTTCCTAAATTGAAGAAGCTTGATAATCTCATCAGTTATGAAAGTTAGATCCTCATCCTCATCTTCATCTTTATCTTCTTCTTCACTTTCATATTTATATTCAGAGTCCTTAATCTCTTCCTCTATACTTTTAAGAGCCAAGATTTTACTCTTTCCATCTTTTCCCGTTAAATCTAATCTCATCTCATGGGTTTGAAGGTTCCCTATAAGCTCAGTCAAAGGAATTTGATCAATGTCCTTTGCTTCTTTAATGGTAGTGATCTTGGCATGGAATCTTTCAAGTAAGGACCTAGGGATTTTTCTAACAATCTTGGATTTTGCTATAGATTCTCCAAGGTTAAAGGCAAAATTCACAATATCCTTGAGTTTAGCATAGAACTTATCAAATGTCTCACCCTCCTCCATCCTTATTTCTTCAAAACTACTAGTGAGTTTTTGAAACTTCACAGTCTTTACTGCCTTGGTACCTTCATAGGTGGTCTCAAGAATGATCCATGCTTCCTTGGCAACTTCTGTGGATGATATTTTCTTGAATTCCTCATTGGTCACCCCACAAAACAAAGCATTCAAGGCCCTACTATTGAAATTTGCCGCTTTGATTGTTGCATCATCCTAATCCACTGGCGCTTTCTTTGACTTTACCTAGCCAACTTCAACAGCTTGCCATACCTGTTCACTTAAAGCCTGCAAAAAAAAATTCATACGAACTTTCCAATACGCATAATTAGTTCCATCAAATAAAGGAGGAATCAAAAGAGATGCTCCACGATCCATGACAACAGGGGTCAAGGATCACACTTAGGAAATTAATCTAATCAAAGTTTACCCGTTCTGATACCACTTGTTGGGAAATTTAGACCCCGGTTGATAGAATTAACAAATTTTAAATCCAATTTGTTAATTAAATTTATTATGAATAAAACTTGTTAAAAAAAAACAAACATCAATATCATGTCAAAATCATGCAGCAGAAAAATAAATAAGACAAGATATGATGACCCAGGAAAACAAATGAAACAAACTAGTTTCACTGTAAAAAACTTGGGGGAAAACCTTTCCGAAAAGCAATCCACTATAGTAAAGAGAAGTTTCAAATCTAGTATAAAACCTTTGTCCCTAAACTCTACTATCCCCGTAGATGAACTTACAAAAGAAACTTTCTACTGCTTCAGAACCTTTGAACTCTTCAACATATGAGTGCCACCCTTTTTGTACAGATCCCAGTACGTGACTAACCAATGATGCATGGCTCCCAGTACGTGACTAACACACCAAATAGAGAAAGTTGTTGGCTGCAAAGTTTTTTAGTTCATCACACGATGAAGATCTAGAAGATGCTTGATCACAAAACCTTATGGTGTACAAACACAGCAACTTCTTCATAAGAAAGATGAACTAGGGCAAATTCTGTCTCCGGTCACAATTTGCTTGAACAAAATTTGCTCAACACTTGTGCAACTTGTGTCCATTTTTTACGGCTCTTAAAATAATCCTTTTATATGTCTAGGGTTGTGAGAAAGAAAGCCCAAAGACATAATTACGGATTAGAGTCAAAACAAAACTGAAATTTTGTTTTTCAGAAACCTCGACAAATACCCTATCTGTTAAGATGTTGTCGAGCCATGAGGCTGGAACAGCTCTTCAAGCTTGATAGATGACTAGTTGTCGGGCTAGCTGTTGAGTTTTAATGACAAGCACTTTTCAGACTTCAATCTTGGACAAACTTGCATGGCTTCAACACTTGATCTTGAAACGAAGTTTCTTGAAGTATTAAATACATCCTAGATCTACCCAATTACAAGTAAAGTGCGTTTTGTCAAAGGATTAGCCAATTACATAAAATAGTGACATATGTTCGTAACAAGTGAATTGCATATGTCCTAACATGTTACAATAAAATTAGAAATTTAAACGAACAATGTCAGACTGAGACATGAAAATCTTCCTCTCTTTAAAGAGATTCAAGTTCTATGTGGTTGGCAAAGCTCAAAAACCGATGCAGCATAATTTCACTTTTGACTTGTCCTCTCTAGGATACAAAAGTCTAACAGTTTATTGTATACCTAGGACCAACTCTGCATAAGTGGTTGAGCTCAAAGCTCCCCTAAAAGAAACACATTTCTTTGGCCCGAAATCCCTAAAGTGTTTACGAATATTGTTGAATTCACTCACTCTCACACACTACTCATAATTACTATAGAAGAAGTAGAGAGAGCTCTTTGCTTTAACTATTTCTCTTCCTTAACTCTTGATATGAAAATAGTCCATAACATAGCTATATATATAGTCTTCAAGAACCTCTTATAACCTACATAATATTTATTAGTTTAGATAACTCCTCTTTTTTAATTAATTTAACTTGCATAAGGATACTCTTTGTTTAATTAACTTCATCTTATTAAATAACTCATCTCTTTTATAAGCTTCATTTAATTACAAATTAAATTTTAACGTAATTTAATTTAAAATACACTAACACTCCTAATTCTAATTCTAGTTGAATTAGGAGTCATAAATCCTGAAGCCACGTTATCCTATTTCTATTCGCAATAGGATTGTCATGGGCTCAAGTTCCATGTGGGCTAGACTTGTAGGTGCCAAGCACCTCCCAACAGAATGTGAGAGTAGTAGACATGGCAAATGCCAAAATGCTCATAAAACTCTATGCATAAGAGGGAACTCACTAATAATAAAAAGCATGACACTGAGAGATGCAGTGAAAGCAATGATATTACAAACTATATATGAAAGCAAGGTGTGCTTAGAGTTTTGTGCAAGTGTGGATTGAAGAACTTTGCAAAGCTGAAACAATTAAAAAAAAAAAAGGTTACTTTGGAGTTAATCACCGATAGGGAGATTTGTACAAATGAGTCTTCTACAATATCAAGTCTAATTGAGAATTGGAGCAGAAATTGGTACATCATAGTAGATTCTATCATAGGTAGATATCTCGGCATAGGCCTATAGGGTAAGATTTCTTCTACTTGTACGCTTTTTCTTGTTAGTGAATATTTCGAGAGTGGTGATCTAAAATTCACCTGATAGTGTTTTGCCTACGATGGTTTTTCCCATTATGATGAAATCGCTGTGTTAAACTTATTTCCCGTTGCACTCTATTTCTTTTGGTTGTTTGATTGTGTTTTAATCTGATTGTAATATAACTAATTAATCAATTTAGCTAATTAAATTAATTGATTGGAGTTAATCTATAACTCAACAAAGTTAGAGTATGACGATGGTGGGTTGATTTAAACAATCCTTGAAAATAGAAATAGCCTACTAATAGAACTTCATTATGATTTTTAGTTACTATACCTACCAATTAATGGGGTTTACATATTTTATAGTGTGATAACAATTTACTTTGTCTTTTATTTGTGTTTAATATGTTTTATTGATGACTTTCATTTTGGTTTATGACTTTGAGAGAGAGAAAGAGAGTTTAGTCAATCCACCGATAGAGGAGGCGGAATGCCATCAGGCATTAAGCCATTGACACACAAAATAATAATTTTTTTTTTTTAAGGAACACACAAATTAATATCTTTACTTCATTATGTATACCCGTTGTAAACTACAACTAAACACATATGATGATATTTGAATTTTTACCCTAAAAAGAAAAGTGCGCTCGCAGAAAAAGAGAAGAGTACAGGCCAAAAAAAAAATTTGAGGCCGAAGAAGCCATTATATTATAGTAGTACTATGTCACTTTCTTTTGGAATATACTTCAAATATCAATTATTATTAGAAACAACAATGCTTCTCAAGGCTCTCAACAATCGAGTTGGGGAATGCCCTTTACTCATGTAGGGATAGACTTTTTTATCTTCCTTCCCACCCAAACGAGAAAGCGAATAAAGCGAATCAGAAAAACCAAAGAAATCACAGCAACCAAACTACCTAGAACCCCTTTTTTTACCAAGGAGTACTCTTTATGGTTAACATTATACACTGAGGATGGGATCACCATGTAAAATGCAGCTAAATAAGTAATGACCAAAAATACAAGAGTGGTACATAGAGCTATTGTCAAGAGGCACATGCAAAACTTATTCTTTATCGGAAATCCACTAATAAGTAAGAAGGTGACAATAACGGATGCAATGAAAGAGATAGCATTGAAAATCATGAAAAGGACGTAGGTCACCTCATCATAAGAACCTATCACTGACGTTCCAGCAAAAACTGTAGTATTGAAATATTCATGAATAGTAACATATCCACCTGTTTGCCAAACGCCACCTGGGGGGTTGGCCATCTGTTGGAAAGTGAGAGTTGTAATCATAGTAGCCACAATCATTATTGAACCACGATTCTCTTCTACCCAATCACCTTGGTATTTCAAGTGTTTCCACCATTTCTTCCACTTTTTATTCCTTGACTGTGTTATTTCTAACAATTCACTTGCATTATTCACTTTTTCAACCCTAGCACCGGCATCCAACAACATGTTTCGAATGGCGAAGCTATTGAAATCTTTCGAACAGTCCTCCAACACTTCTAAGGCTGTAGAATCATTCTTGTTCAAGGAATTTACTTCTTCTTTCACTTTATCCACCAATAGCAAGTATTTTACTGTCTGCAATAACTTAATGGGTTAAAGCTATTTGTTTTTGAGAAGCATAAGGCAATCCATGCTACATAGATAGAGAATTTCTTCATTAGCAAAACAATAGGTGAGATGTACAACAAATTGAAAGTTTTTTTTATTAATCTGGAAGCAGTGTTTTTACTATGTAGTCCAAATTCTAAATAAAAGTCAATGTGGAGCTTTAAATTTCCAAAATTCCTAAGAACACATAAAAAATCACAATTTTTACTACAACTGTCCTTGTGGAACACTGTAGCGGTGGAGAAAGTTGTGACAATCAATCATAATTTTTCACATAGGATAGTTATGGCAAAAGTTGTGGTCTATTGTATAATACTAGAATTACACTTAAATTCATGCTTACACCAAAAACGGTGGGATTCTAAACTTTCTGATACAATTTTTTTTTTGGTTATTTTATTTGATTACAGATCCCTTCTTATCTCTTCATCTAATTACAAACTTGCCATATTGATTATGGGAGAAAATTTATGGATTTGACATTTTATGTCACAACTTTTATAACAACTCTAATGTGGCAGATTGTAAGTAGTTAGGGCTGTCCACAAGAACATAGAAATAGACCCACCAACACAACTGTCTGGGCTAACCTAACGCTGATGACGGTTGACGACTAGTCTTCCCCTACAACTGAGATGAACAAGTTGGTTGATGGGTCTTCTCATGAAAACTCAATTCCAACCAACCTAACCAATCTATACATCGGAATCTCGCCATTTTTTGTCGGTATGAGTGGTTCTTTGGTAATTTGCTGTTAGATTTGTTGAGATCCACCTAGATCTCATCCAAATTTGGCCATATTTCGGTCAGATCCAACAAGTTTTAACCAAATCCCTCTTCCCTGACTCATGTCGAGGACCGACTCACCCAAACTGACTCCTCTTATCGGTCAGTGGCGAGACTAGATCTTGGTGACTAGAAATTTTTGGGTCAATTTTGGGTTGGGCACAAGCCTGACCCATGGATAGCCCTATGAGTAATGGAGAAAAGAAGTGGATGATTACGAGAATGATTGATAGCCACTCGAAATCTATCACATTAAAGTTGTTTAAAAAAATTTGTATAAGAAGAAATTGTGGCTCTAAAACAATTTTAACTCACAGACACAGATAAGTTTTGATTATCTTAGATGGATCATGATCATGTGTAATACCCATCCATTGCAATTACTCCCTTTCTACTCACACAAACTTTTTACCACTTTCACCTTTTTACTTGTTCTCACTTTTTTTACTCAATAATTGAGATTGAAAGTTACATTTTCAACTCTTATTTACAACCATTGAGAACTGTTGCATCTAGTTCAATAGCGCATAGATCTCAATCTGTCTTAGACTCCCTTTGTATATAGTACGTAAAAATCATGTGTCATCATTTATCAAATATGGATATTCTTTAAAAACCTGAAAATCTAATATGAAAGTGTGAATATTGTGTGTATAGGGTGTATATTAAGAAGC
Source organism: Quercus cerris (assembly GCA_963669245.1). Classification (NCBI taxonomy): domain Eukaryota; kingdom Viridiplantae; phylum Streptophyta; class Magnoliopsida; order Fagales; family Fagaceae; genus Quercus; species Quercus cerris. The sequence continues at coordinate 7,858,862 of OY770008.1, forward strand.
GTGAAACAATAATTTCCCTATTAAAAATCGAACTTTTGTGCATATATTTTGGCAAAATTGGGTTTTGTTATAAAGTTGATTTTATAACGTACTCTCTCTTTTGTAATTAATAAACCTGTTAACGCCCGATCATTTTGAAAAGGCTGTTTTTTTTTTTTTTTTTTTTTAGGTTGTATCTCAAAAATATAAAATTTAGAAGAATCATGTGTTACCAAATAGGAAAGTGAACTATAAACTATTACCCAGGGACGTTTTGTACTTAAACTTCGTATTCTTTTTTTCCCTGTTTAATGTACCCAAGCTTCCAAAGTCACGTGATCAAGTACTTAGAAAAAGAGCGTGATTGTAAAGTTCTAATTTGTTTTATTTTTTTCAATACGTGTAGTGATTCAAAGTTTTAATTGACGAGGTGGTCTGTTGTAAATTGGAGCACAATCAAAATATAATAATGGCTGATTCATATAAATATGATGTTATTAAAATTAGAGCTTACCACTTCAATATATTGGAAAAAAATATATATTAATGAACTCTTAATTTCCAGTTGTTATATCTCCTTTATTAATAGAATTATACAGTCATACAATTTTTATGCTCTAATTTAATTAGTTATATAAAATTACTGGAAGCTAATAACATCATAAATTAACTAACTATAGCTAATTTAAAGTCCAAATTCTTGCAACTCTTGAGTATATTTTTCAATGAAAAAAAATCAATAGTGTAAATTTTAAATGTTTTCAGAATTTTTATTAATATTATACATACCCAAACCAAAAACAAATTCAAAGTAAATAATTAAGATACTAAAAATATTTAAAATACAATAATCCACAATATACAAATTTACATGATTCAGTTATTGACCTATGGATGTTCACGGGTGTATTGGTAAAATGAATTTTACATAATTTAGTTTCCATGTATATTCAAGAAATAAATGAAAACTTACCTCAATTTGCTTTAACATCACAGCTAAATGCAAGATGGTGTTGCCGCCTTCAGAATTTTTGGAGTTGAGAAAATGCCCATCTTCACTCGTGGATTCCACTAATAGTTTTAGAGGCTCCAATTGGTTGTACTTAACACACAAGTGAAAAACAGTTTCTTTTCCTCTTAGCAAAACCTGAGTTGAGTCAGGCCGCACAACAATCAACTTCTTCATGACATCAACTCGTCCTCTCATTGCTGCATAGTGGAGAGGAATTTTCCCATCTTGATCAAGAATCAAGCATGCATCTTCATATGCATGTAATAGTGCTTGGACAATCTCAATGTGGCCCTCAGCAGAAGCCAAGTGAAGAGGGGAACGTTTGTGGTAGTCCAACTCAAAAGCAAGGCGAGGATTTTTAGCTAAAATAGTTTTAGTGAAATCAAGGTGGCCAAGCAAAGCTGATATGTGTAATGGGGTTTCACTGAAAGGGGTCAAAGAAATTTTATGAAGGACGTGTGGATCTTTATTGATCAGGTTCTTCAATGTGGTTGTACAACCACTCGCTGATGCTTTGTAAAGATCAACAATATCATCTCCTCCGTCATTCATTATTTCCATTATCGTATCACCTCTACATCCACTTCTTGCTGCCTTAGACGGTTCTATCATATCATCGTCTTCACGTCTCATTTGAGCCATTTCCATTCTCTCTCTCTCTCTCTCTCTCTCTCTCAATTTGGGGTGGGGGCGTATATGCGTGTTTATGTGATTAGAAACTAGAACTGGATATAAATAGATGCATGTAGTTCACCACTAGTTGTATTGTAATGTTCTGTTCTTTGCTTGACCAATTCACATGTATGACAATTCTGCGTCAAATATACACAAGCTATTGACGACGTATTATGGAGAAAAACAAAAGGGAAAAAATGAAAAAATGAAAAGAAAATAGAGATGATTCTAAAAATGAAATTTCTGGGTAAAAAAAATAAAATAAAGAGAATTATTATGTTTATAATATTTTTTTAAATAAATTTTAAGTAGTAAATTATTATTAATTGTTATATATAGGTAAAAAAGTAATAAGTGATGCATTGAAAGTAAAACCATTAATAATTTATTTGTTGCGAAAATATTATAAACATGACACTTTTTAAAAATAAAATAAAGATTTTACATTTTCAGTCAAAAATAAAATAAAATAAAGAGAAAAAAAAATTCTAAGCTAAATTTCATATGTACAAAATTTTTAAAAGACTTGTCCATGATGACCACGTACAATTGATAAATTTTAAATTATAAAAAAATACTAACATAAAAAATAATGTGATATAAAAATTAAAATTGGATGATCTTACTACTTACTATATCATTGTTATAAGTGTTCTGCGAGATTGGTTAAAAAAAACATATTTAAAATGTTATAATCGTTAAATTTACCGGCTTTGTTAAGATCTGTATAATCCACGTACACTCTCAATTTCCCTGATTTCTTCCTTACCAGTCCTAGGGGTGTGCGCAGTTCGATTGGGGCGGTTTTTTTCCAAATTTATTACCGAACCGATAGAGATTGATTTTTTATAATTGGAACCGACGCACACCGCCTAAGGTCGATTTTCTGACCTATAGCGATGCGGTTTTTTGCGATTGGTTTAGTCGGTTTGGTCGGTTTGAAATATTAAAAAAAAAAAAAAAACCGTTTTTTTAATAATAAAAAAATTGAGCTTTCAAGCCCAATATCAATATATCAACCTATTCAAGATTGCAAGTAAATAGAAACAGTTTTTTTATTTAGCAAGCCATCTGTGCATAGACTAATGACATATTTATTTTATATTATATTATTTTGGGGGGGGGGGGGGGGGCTAACCGGCTACTTATTAGACTATATAATATAATAGTCTTTTCCAGCCGTTTACATTCCACTATTAAAGTCTTATATAAAAATCAGTAAATCACAACCTTAATCAAACAGCCATCCTTATTATTATATATGTATCCGTGTATATATAATATTATTATTATATATGTAAGCAATTACAATACAAACAGCTAACCTTAATAGTTAATACTTAATATTATATATGTAAGCATCCAACCTTAATATAATATTATATTTATATATGTAAGTAGCTACTTGGAGTTGGACCTCCCACAAAACAGAAAGACACAGACGCAGTCACACACTCACACAAGCTTTGCTTTGAGAGATTTTAAAAGGTGCTAAAAGCAATAGTATTAGCTTAGCTGCTAAAGCTTTACTTAACTTTCTCAAAAAAAAAAAAAAAAAAAAAACAAATAAGTAATAACCATGGTTTTTACATTCTACTTTCTCAGGTTAGAGGGAAGTGTGTAGGCAAAGGAAGTTTTGGTACAATGACTCAGTGACTCAGTGAGGCTTAGCTGCTAAACTTAATCAAATATTCAAACCAACTTAGATACTTAATCATTCATGCTTTCAACTTTCCCAAACAAATGAAAAGGAAAAAACCGTAAAACACGAAAACAAACAAAACTGAAAAGTGAAAACACGAAGAAGCTTACTGTTGTTCTGCGTCAGGCGCGACTCAAGACTAAGAGCGAGAGAGAGAGTTAAAAGATACCCTGAGACAAATATGAACTTATATACCCTTGAGAATCTGAAAACCTAGCATAAAACACACCGTTTTGCTTTTATTATAACACCCATACATGATATGAAGTCGTTTTATCAGCTTCATAAAAAAAAAATAATAAAAAAAAACTATAGATCCTGTATCGGTTCGTTTCGGCACAGTCTCGATTTCGAATTTCTCAATCCTATGATTTCACCGCACCGACATTAGAATGGAGGGCGAAGTTCGAACGCCGACCTCGGCTCATTCGGTTAGCGCTACAATCAAGACGGTGTCGTCAGCGTCGGTCGGTTGGGTCGGCTCCGATGAAGTTTTGCACACCCCTACTTACCACCATGGTATTAGCCAACCATTCAGGGTAGAAAACCTCTTTGATTCCCCCAGCCTGTTTAAGCTTACAGACCTCGTATTTTACAGCCTCGGCATGTTCTTTAAATGAACGCTAAGGTAGTTGTTTCTTTGGGGTAGCCTTGGGGTTAACATTCAAGTGATGGCAGATAAATTTGGGATCAACCCTAGGTGCTTCATATGCACTCCACGCAAAAACATCCAAATTACCCTTCAAAAAGTCTACCAACTGCTTTTTATCCATTACTGAGAGTTGAATCCCAACTTGAAATTATTTATCTATATCCTCGCCAATGATGACCCTTTCCAACTCCTCATATGATACTGGACTATCCGAGGAGGTAGGCAGCCCGGGCTGTGGTTGCTAAAATGTCAGAGCCACTTTCGAAGAGCCAATTTCAGCAACACAATGATCAACCGCCGCTACCATACATTGCCTAGCCACTAATTGGCATCCTACTAGCTCGGCCACCCCCTCATTAGTAGGATATTTTACCTTAACATGCAACGTAGATGAGACCGCCCCCATGGCATGTAGCCACGGTCTGGCTAGGATGGCGGTATATGGCGAAAAAGCATCTACTACTATGAAATTCACGCTCACCACCTTATCCCCAATTTGTACAGGTACTTGAATCATCCCCTACGGAATAGTAGTGTTTCCATCGAACCCGATCAATGGAGCATCATATTGGCCCAAATCCTCAAGTTTGTGTCCTAGACCTTTAAACAAGTCGGGGTACATAATCTCTACCTCACTACCTTGATCAACCATTATTCTCTTGACATCGAACCCTATTATCCGCAAAGTTATCACCAAGGAATCATCGTGTGATTTAATCATTCCTAACTTGTCTTTCTCAAAAAATCCTATGATTGGCTGCTCCAAAACTCTGGCCTTCTTACATGGTGCCTTTTCTTCGGATCCTGCCATTTGTGGCGACACTAATATTACCCCGCTAACTGGATGAGATTCTCTTTCGGTGTTGCGAACATGACATTTATCGTTCTCAAGGATGACCGAGGTGCTCCACTTCTCTATGGTCTTGTCGCGAGTCGATTTCCTTGACTATTTGGTTGCTGCAAAAATTGTTTTAACTTACTAGCTTTAATCAACTGATTAAGGAAGGCTTGCAAAGTTCTACATTCCTCGATCGTATGACCTTGGTCCTAATGGTACTGACAATACAAATTTTGGAGTACTAAAATAAACAAAAAAAGTTAAAAGACTGAAATAAAATATGAAAAAAAATTAGAGAGTCAATTTTACATTTTAGCCTGTAATATTTTTCTCTTTAATCCTTGTTAACAATTTGTGTGGGTAAAAGTAAAACTCACAAGAATTGAGGTCCCACCTAACCAAAAGTGAAAAAAGCAAAAGTACCCTATAATAATATAATTGGAGAAAATTTCCCATTAATGATGGAATAATATACTTGTCGGTGGGTTGAAGAAAAGCTTGGTTTAGTTTGAGTGTCAGTGTGAATTGTGGACTGCTAATGCACCACGTGGACTTCATTGACCAGAGTAGGCCCTCAGGCTTTTGAGATAGTGGGTTTACTCAAGACTATGCTTATTTACTGGTCATGGTTCAAAAAGTACTTTTCATCAAAATTGAGAATTTTATTATTATTTTTTATAAAGGTTTTAAATATATTTACAGTAGTGAAAATTATCTTTGAGAATTTTAGCCTTTAGGTGTGTTTGATAAAGTAATTTGAAAAATATTATTTATAATTTTTTAAATTTTTATAATTTTTTAAAATATATATGTATATGAGTTTGAGATATAGAGGGCGTTTGGACTCAGTGTTTGCTGAGTCCACGTTTTGCGTTTTGCATTTTTTTTTTTTCCGGCAATGAACAGTAAAATCATATGATTTTACTGTACAGGAGACAAAAATATTGTTTATGCACTGTTTGGCACTGTTTACGCACTAAAAAATATTAAAAATTAGTCTCACGGTACTATTTACACATTTAAAAATTATTTTGCTACAGTATTTTCAGTTTTTAGTTTTCAATTTTCAGTTTCAGTAACAATAAATTCAATCCAAACGGACCCATAATACCAAACAGAACCTTATTACGTTGAAATCTGACAATTGTGATGAAAAGTAATAATTATAGTACTCAAAAGCAAGGCCAGCTCTAGTCGATCACCGAATAAGTTCACATTGTACATCACCGGTTCACACTGAATCCACTCTCTAATCTAAAAAGCAGAGCCAGCCAACTGGAATCCACCCTATAATCCAAAAAGCAGGGCCAGCTGTTATCAATGAAGGATGAGTCTGACGTGAGCTTATTTCTTACGGCTTATTAGCAAAAGTCTAAAAAGGAGAGAGAGAGAGAACTCAGTTTCAGAGTACGTGTATCACTGAGAGTAAACAAGAAAAAAATATCTAACACAGTAATTTAAACAGTAACCAAATATGGCATCGCTTTTTTTTTTTTTTTTTAATGCAAGACAACTTATAGACAAGACCACGGAGATTATTCAGACTTTCCTCCAGACCTCCTGACACACGCTAACATTTTTTATTTTTTGATAGGCACTCGCACGCTAACATCACTTCACACGCTAACGTTCTGTTTTTTTTTTTTTTTTTTTTTTGCAAAAATGTAAAACTTTTTTTTAAAATTTTTTTTTTATTTCAGTCTCTTAATTAATTTTTGTCAATGTTTTGTTAGAACTTAGTTAAGGACTGCCATTAATTAAGTAAAAATGATGTCATCTTGACTTTTTTTATAATAAATTTCGAAATTTAAAGAAAAAAAAAATCTGAAAAAAGAAAAGAAAAAAAAATCGATTCAGAATCTGTCACCTAACTCCGTCACATCATTCTCGCCGAGCTGGATAGTGTACTTCTTTCTCACTTGGTGATTCTTTGCAATATCTGACAAATTATATACCATCTTAGAGCGCTTCAATTTCAAACATGTGCATAAAAAGTAAAAACTCTGAAATTAAAAAAAAAAAAAAAAATTTCAAACAAAAATCAATTTATTAGCACATATAGTGTGTTACTGTAATGAAATTGCCTTGCACAGCTGAGACAAAGATTTTCTCATACTAATAAGAGTTAGCTACTAAAGCAATACAGTAATCCAGCAAGTACAACAAATAATAAGCACAAACTAAAGTTATAGAAGATCCAGCATATGAGAACCCATCTTCCTAATCACACAAACCCCATTAATCTCTCACAAACACCGAAATCAATCTAGCCATCGCTAACCCAAATTTGGGTGTAAATACTAATACCATATAATTAAAAAAATACATGCCTTTTTGGAGTTTGCTGAGATAGTTAGATTTGGCTTCGAAATCGCGCTGTAGTTCTCTAATATCGGTTGAGGAAGACATTTGAGTGTGCTGCTTCTTCTCCTGGTTTTATGAAGAAATGAAAGAATTGGGAAAAACTGAATTACTTCATTAATTTAGATTATGAGTATATATATACATGATTATGTTGCACTGAGGCTGAAACAAAAAACAGAGTGCTTAACAAACTAATGCAACTGCCTAATAACCAATCTCACATGTTTCCAAACTAAGCTACTCACGTGTGAACACTAATGACATTCCAAAATAAAACTAAACTACCAGTCGTTTATTATTTACAACTCAAAACAGCTACTGAACGACAAGAGCATCAAATATAGCTTCTTGAACTTCAACTATGCGTGTTGAACCTTGTTTCTTCTACTCTAATTGCTTGCCTTGATCTTGATACTCCCCCTCAAGATGGACTCCAGGTTGATAAATGTTTATAAGACCCATCTTGGACAAAAGTTTTGAAAATTGTTTGTGACTCAGAGCCTTAGTAAGTAAGTCTGCCAGTTGAGACTGTGTTCTGACATGAATGAGCTTGATAACTCTCTCCAACACCTTATTCCTTACAACATGGCAATCAATTTCTATATGCTTCGTTCGCTCATGAAATACAGGATTGGAACCTATGTGGAGAACTGCTTGGCTGTCACAGAACAGCAATGCTTCTCTATTGTGATTGACTTGAAGATCCTTCAACAAATAGAGAATCCAAACAATTTCACAAGTTGAAACAACCATTGCCCTATACTCCGCTTTTGCTGAGGATCTGGAAACAGTGGATTGTTTCTTTGATTTCCATGAAACCAATGATTCTCCAATGAATATACAATATCCAGTAATAGACCTTCTGGTATCCGGACATGAAGCCCAATCAGAATTTGTAAAGCCTTTGACATGCAACTCTGAACTTGCTGAGAAGAAAATCCCTTTACCAGGTTCACTCTTTAAGTATTGCAGAACCTTAAGTGCTGCCTCAAGATGTGGTTTTCTTGGTTTAGCCATAAATTGGCTTAGTTTGTGAATTGCAAATGTGATATCAGGCCTAGTAATGCTTAGGTACAATAACCTTCCCACCAATCTTCTATACTGACCTGGGTCATCAAGTAATAAGCCTTCATGTTTGCTAAGTTTTAGATTCGGATCCATAGGAACTTTGACAGGTTTGCAACCAAGAAGTCCTGCATCCTCCAAAATCTCAAGGGCGTATTTCCTTTGACACAAAGAGATTCCTTTGGTTGTTCTAGCTACCTCCAAACCAAGAAAATATCTCAATGCACCAAAATCCTTCAACTTGAATTTCTAATTCAGCATTACCTTAAACTGATCAACTTGCTCTTTGTCATTGCTTGCTATAAGAACATCATCAACATAGACTAATAAAACAATAAAAGAAGCTCCTTATTTCCTGGTAAAGAGTGAATAATCTGCTTTGGATTGAATGAAGCCAAGCTGAATAAGTGTGGTTGAGAATTTAGAGAACCACTATCTTGATGCCTGTTTAAGACCATAAATGGACTTGTTTTAATCTGCATACAAGCTGCTCTCCATGCTCCCCCTTGCTGTGAAATCCAGGTGGAAGAGCCATATATACTTCTTCATGTAAATCACCATGAAGAAAAGCATTATTTACATCAAGTTGGCTAAGGAACCAGCCCTTCACAGCAGCCACTGCCAAAACACACTTCACAGAAACCATCTTAGCAACAGGACTAAATGTCTCAAGGTAATCCAAACCCTCCTTTTGGGTAAAGCCCTTTGTAACCAACCTAGCCTTATACCTTTCAACAGCCCCATCAGCCTTATACTTAATCCTATATACCCATTTGCACCCAATAGGATGTTTTGCATGAGGCAAGGGAGTGATAGTCCAAGTATTGTTTGCTTCTAAGGCTGCAATCTCAGCATCCATGGCTTCTTGCCACTTAGGATCAGACACTGCTTGTGAAAAATGTTTAGGTTCTAAGGTGGTACAAATGGAGCAACAAAAGGATTTGTAGGTGGAAGATAAATTGTCATAAGAAAGGTAAGAAGAAAGAGGATAGGAAGTACCTGATGATTGGAGCTGATTGGAATGAGATGCAGATGAAAATTGGTTACAATGGTAAGCCTTAAGATAGGATGGAGGTTTAGGCACCCTATTGGATCTTCTAGGGACATCAGGGGTTACAACTGGAGTAACAGAAACATCATGCTCAAATATGTCAGAAACAACATGATCAAGGGCATCAGGAAAGGCTTGATCATCTGAGTCAAGATCATGATGTATCTGTACAATGGAATCAGTACTGACAGAAGAGATAGGATCAAGAAAAGTTGGAGAAATGGAAGGAAATTTAGGCAAAGGAATTAAGGCAGAAGGAGGAAGGGAAGTGTGTGAGGCAAAAGGGAAAACCTTTTCATGAAAGATCACATCTCTAGAAATGAAAATGGAATGAGATTGAAGATTAAGTAGTTTGTAACCTTTGATATTAAAAGGATACCCTAAGAAAACTGATTTCCTAGCCCGAGGAGTGAACTTGTGTTTATGTGGAGAAACATTAGTGGCAAAACAAAGACAGCCAAAAGTTTTAAGATGAGAGTAAGAAGGAACTTGATTGAAAAGGACCTCATGTGGGGACTTATGTTGCAGAAAAGGGGCAGGAAGTCTATTGATCAAATAGACAGCTGTGAGAATGCAATCACCCCAGAAAACAAGAGGAATGTTGGACTGAATTTGTAGGGCCCTAGCTATTGCCAAAATATGCTGGTGTTTCCTCTCCACAACTAAATTTTGTTGTGGAGTGTAAACACATCTTTGTTGATGAATAATACCTTTAGAATTGTAGAATTCAAACATGTTAAACTCTAAAGCATTATCAGTTCTGATGGACTTAATTTTGGTTTGAAATTGAGTATGTACTATATTGTAAAATGAAACAATCAAAGGCCTAACTTCTGATTTTGCTTTCATACGGAAAACCCAAGTAGCTCTTGATGCATCATCTACAATGGTAAGAAAATATCTATGTCCAGCAGTGGTAGGAATGGAAAAAGGTCCCCAAACATCCATATGAACAAGATCAAAAGAATGAGCAGCTCTTTTATTATCAAAGGAAAAGGGTAGTCTCTTTTGCTTTGCCAAAGGACATACAACACAATCTTTAGTACAACAATTTTGCAAGAAAGGAAAAGTATGTCCTAAAGAATGAAGTTTATTATCGGATGGATGTCCTAATCTAGAATGCCATAGAGAATACAAATTGGCAGAAGAAATAGAAGATGAAAAAGAAGTAAATGAGCTGAATTTATTCTTGAGAAGAAAATCATCAAGAGACTTGGAAGCTGTGGAAAGGCTAGAACCTTGTAACAAATAGAGTCCATCATACAGTCTGCCCATTCCAATCGTGTTCCAACAGGTAAGGTCCTGTATAAAGCAATAGTTGGAAAGAAATACCAGGCAAAGGGGCTGAGAATGAGTTAAGGCACTGACAGAGATCAAATTAAATGAAAAAGAAGGCACACACAGGACATTTGTGAGGGTAATGTGTGAAGAAAGTTTAAGTGTACCAACATGAGTCACAAGAGTAGCCTCTCCATTAGGTAATTCAACCACAAAATTAGAAATTGCAGTAAAAGAAGTCAACAAATGCATTGAACAAACTATGTGATTTGTAGCACCAGTATCTATAACCCAAGTTTCAATACCAAAAGCTTTTCTATTCACAACCTTAGCAGAAAAGACTGAATGTGGTGAAGAAATAGTACCTGCTACTGCATTGGATGACATGTAGCATTAACCATATGAGGTTCTGGAACTGATGAAGTGTAATGAACTCCAATCAAGGACAGAAGCTGTTGATACTGATCAGGGGTAAATGCAGGTGCTTTAGTAGTGGTAACATGAGTAGAATCAACCATTGGAGCTAAGCATTGACCCTGAAACTGATTTGCAATTGCTGAAACTTGATGAGCCATCATATTTCTGTTCTTAAATTTGTAACCTGGTGGGAAACCATGCAACTTGTAGCACTTATCCACAGTGTGACCCAATTTTCCACAGTAAGTGCATAAAGGCCTTTCTTTTCCTTTTGGATTGTTGCCTGAGCTCTTGGTGGCCAAAACCGTAGACTCAACTCTAACAGAATTGACAACTGATTTCTGCATTTCCTCTTGGATGAACAAAGAATGGGCCTTGTTAACAGAAGGCAGTGGATCCATAAACAAAATTTGTGTTCTGACTTGAGAAAACACATCATTAACTCCCATAAGAAACTTCATTGTTGCTTCTTTTGCTTGTAGATCCTTCAACCTTTGATTAGCATTGCATACACATTTGCCACAGGTGCATTGGGGAAATGGACTAAGATTCTGAAGCTGATCTCACAAGACCTTAAGCTGAGTGAAGTAGTCAGTGAGAGATTGTTCTCCCTGATGAATCTCAGCAATTTCCTTTTGAATGTTGAAAACCTTGGTCCCATTCCCTTGACTGAAGGTGTCTCGAAGCTCAGTCCAAATCTCAAAGGCAGTATCTCTGTAAATGATACTACCCTGAAGTTTTGGTGATACTGAGTTAGTAATCCAAGTACCAACTATGTTATTAGCACGAATCCATGCTTGAATAGCAGTTGGTGAATTCATGAGTGGAGAAGAAATGGTGATGGATCCATCTATAAAACCAAGTTTATTCTTACCAATCAAAGATTTCCTCACCGATCTCGCCCATGAAGAATAGTTCTCTTCTCCAATCAAAAGCTGAGAAGAAAGAACAGCTCTTGGATTTTCTCCAGGATGTAAGAACAGGGGATCATTGAGATTATATGATTCTTGTGAGGAAGACGAAGATTCAGTGTTAGTTGTTGGTGCATCCGCCATTGAAGCCAAAGGAAAAGCTTAAATCCTTGAGATTTTGAGGAAGCTTGAGAAAACCGAAAGAAAATCGTGAAAGGATTTGAAGAAAGCTTGAGAACAACAATGGCGAAAAGAAATCCCAAATTCGTAAACCCTAGAATTCTAAGTCTCTAGAGAGCTCTAATACCATATGAAGAAATGAAAGAATTGGGAAAAACTGAATTACTTCATTAATTTAGATTATGAGTATATATATACATGATTATGTTGCACTGAGGTTGAAACAGAAAACAGAGTGCTTAACAAACTAATCCAACTGCCTAACAACCAATCTCACGTGTTACCAAACTAAGCTACTCACGTGTGAACACTAATGACATTCCAAAATAAAACTAAACTACCAGTCGTTTATTATTTACAACTCAAAACAGCTACTGAACGACAAGAGCATCAGATATAGCTTCTTGAACTTCAGCTATGCGTGTTGAACCTTGTTTCTTTTGCTCTAATTGCCTGCCTTGATCTTGATAGGTTTCTGACTCTCGCTACCGCTGAGTTCTCTGGTTTTTTTTTTTTTTTTTTTTTTTTTTTTTTTTTTTTTTTTTTTTTTTTTTTTAATTCTGAAATTTATTTAAAAAAAGCCAAAACGATGTCATTTTGGCTCAATTAACGGTAGCTCTTAATTGAATTCTAATGGAATCCCATATTGATAAAAATTGAAAGTTAGGAGACTGAAATGATAAAAATAAAAGTTAGAGGACTGAAAGAAAAAGACTGAAAGTTAGAGAATCAGTTTTGTATTTTTGCTTCTTTTTTTTTTTACTTCACACGCTAACTTTTTTTGGCTCCCAGTCCTGGATCACGCTTCACACCATATATATATATATATATATATTTTTTTTTTTTTTTTAAAAAAAACAAAATTATATATAGGGATGTGTAGAAAACTCACTGATCCGTCAAATTCGACCCGACCCAACCCAACCCGCCAGGTTGGGTCGGTTTTTAAGGCTTGGTGGGTTGGGTTGGGTTACAAAATTTTTGTTTATAGCGGGTTGGGTTGGGTTTAGGTCATAAAATTACAAACCCGCCAAACCCGACCTGACCCACCCATATTTAATATATATTTAATTATTTTTTAAAAAAAATCAGCTGTAGAGCACTTATATATATATATTTAATAATTAAAAAAAAAAAAAAAACAACGGTAGAGCAGCACTTATTCGGTTCCTCCTACTAACACTAATTTAATATATATAATATTATATAATTAATATATTTTTTTTAAATAACCAGTTCTTCTTATCCAATTAGTTCACACAAACCCTAATAAATTACTATTGTTGTTTAGTCATTAGTATTGTTTACCTTTAAGGAGTTACATTGATACTAATTTTTAAGTTTTTTTAATATATTAATATTTATATTTTTTCTACTCAATTTAATAATAATAAAAAAAAGAATTTGTCAAACTCATGAGTTCAACCCGACCCATGTGGGTTGGGTTGGGTTGGACTTATGTGATGGGTTGGGTTGGGTTGGGTTGAATTTTTTTTGACCCACCATGGTGGGTTGGGTCAAAAAGTCCCCTCAACCCGACCCAACCCAACCCATGCACGCCCCTAATTACATATATATTAAAATACTCGGGTCAGTTCGGTTCTCAGTGGTGTGCACATCTTGGTGCCGATGGCCGCACCGGTCCAATGTCAGTACTGAAGAGATGCCGCCAACCATCGTGCCAAAAACTTTCGGCGAAGCCCTAAAAGGGGTGGATCGGTGTGTTCAGACCGGTTATAGTCGGTGCCGGTAGATCAACAAACAAGCCTAATTACATCTTTCATCTTAGACATAATTCCATCAAAGTATGTTCTTCAAACTGTTGAAAAAATTGGTTTTGCATCTCATACAAAACCTGCAGCGGAAGCAACACAAGAATTTATTTCATTTATGAGAGATAACATATAACCTTGAATTCTAAACAAATAAGAGAAAGTGTACCTTGATGCAGTGAAATTCAAAATAAGACTTGAGAATACCTTCAATCTTTATCTCAATTCCATATGGTACCCAAGATAAATGGTCTCTCAATCAGTTCTTAAGTACATTGATTTTCCAAAAAACAAGTTTATTCAAAAGATGTTGTTCTTATGGTAGAGAAAAGCTGTTTTCTTTTCTTTTAATCATATGTACATAATTAATTGCCTTGATAATTACTTTATTAATAACTCTTATTAAATAAATAATTTATTATCTAATTAGGTTAGTTTTTGGGTCAGCCCTTCTCTCATTCTATCAACCTTTTACTTCGTATCTTTCTGTCTCTTATTTGTCTTTATTTTCATCTCCTCCACTCGTTATGCACTTTTAGGTTATACTAGCAAAATACCCATCTGTACAGTCAATTCAAATTCAGAAAAGGAACAGATGCCTAAAAGAAAATTAGGAAAAAAAGAAGAAGAGAAATTTCATAATGAATTTTTAGCATACATCATGAGTTCATGACCAAGCAACATAATTTCTGGACTGATATCAAAGACAAAACCGTGGTGGCTGCTACCAGCTATATCAATGGGAGATTCAGCAATGGTGTGAGAGAGTATTTTTTTTTTTTGGTAGCTGAAAGACAGAGAAAAGAGCAAAGAAAGAGCAGAAGGTGGGTGTCACGCGGATTGCTGACCTATCCTTATTAGGTGTCAATTTTTTATGAATTTCATTAAATAAATAGTTGAGATTAAAACTATTGCACAGTGGGATCTCAATCCCCTTAGAAAAACAAAACTGGATACAAAACATCCTAGTTCGCTTTGAACAACTCTCTGACTATGTGTGTTTCAGTTAGATTTTGCTGGTAATGAATCATCTCTGTCATTTATGCCCATCATACTTTTTTAGTATTCTCGGATTCAGATCTATTCGGCTGTAGAAAAATTTGAAGAATTGATATATCTGCCTCCATTCTTTAATTGATTAAATTGTATTGTCCCATTAATTGAAATGAATGAATGATGCACGAATTAAGGCACTATGTTTACCAAAAAAAAAAAAAAGAATTAAGGCACTACACCTATTAAAAAAAAAAAATTGACTAACGTGCTTAAGGTCTGTTTGGATACAGCTGAAAATTGAAAACTGAAAAACACTGTAGCAAATAATTTTTAAATGCGTAAATAATACCGTGGGACTCATTTTTAATGAAAAAGTTGCTGAAAAGTGAAATTTGTGGGTCCATAAACAGTAAAATTTGTGCTAAAAAATCAACTATTGCGCAACAGTACATAAACAGTAAAAAATGACTGAAACCCATAAAAAAAAAAAAAAAAAAAAACTGAAAACGCAAACACAAATCGTGAACGCACAAGCCAAATGAGCACTTAGTAAATAGCGAGAAAATAATTTTCTCACCGATTACCGATAAAAAAGCTGCTCATATGCTTATCAATGAGAAAGCTTCTCAATAAATGATAAACATACTACTTGGATTTTATAAAGCTTTTTTAAGATGACAGCTAATGTGCTTAACTATTTGAGAGAGTCTCAATAGTCATATTCTGTTGGAAAGGATGTCACCAGTTCACGCTTGACATTGACAAGAGTAATATCTAAGTCTTTTGGCTAAATATTGCTAAAATTAAAACATATTTGCGTTATAGGTACTGTTTGAAGTTATTTGTAGAAATGAGGAGAGAGATTGAATTTCGGCAACAGTATTGCCGAAATTCAACAAAAAGTAGGAGAGAGAATGAGAAAAAGGAGGAAAGAGAAAAGCCTAATGTTAGGAACAGTAAATCTTGAATTTCGGCAACAGTGTTGCCGAAATTCATCTGCCCAAATTTCCTATGCTGCCCGGATGTGTGAGAAGTGCAATAATGAGTGGGTGCCAAAAAGAAATGGTAATTGTGGCAATGGTATTGCCGAAAATGGTAAGGGAAAAAAAAAAGTGAATGCGGAAGAATTAAAGAAAAATATATAAAGTGTTACGTACGTAATATTTTTACAATATTTTCACAACAAATCACAAGTAACTGGTTATTATTAATTCAAATTTAAATTTAACATTGAGATTACTATTTTAATCCAACAATAACAATAAGTAACAACCTAACACTTAGAATTTGTTGTAAAAATATTGTAAAAAATGTGTGCACTTCATTTCTTAAAAAAAAAAAAAAAAAAATCAATTGTGGCAATGGTATTTCGGCAATACCATTGCCACAATTGATTTTTTTTTTTTTTTTTTAAGAAATGAAGTGCACACATTTTTTACAATATTTTTACAACAAATTCTAAGTGTTAGGTTGTTACTTATTGTTATTGTTGGATTAAAATAGTAATCTCAATGTTAAATTTAAATTTGAATTAATAATAACCAGTTACTTGTGATTTGTTGTGAAAATATTGTAAAAATATTACGTACGTAACACTTTATATATTTTTCTTTAATTCTTCCGCATTCACTTTTTTTTTTCCCTTACCATTTTCGGCAATACCATTGCCACAATTACCATTTCTTTTTGGCACCCACTCATTATTGCACTTCTCACACATCCGGGCAGCATAGGAAATTTGGGCAGATGAATTTCGGCAACACTGTTGCCGAAATTCAAGATTTACTGTTCCTGACATTAGGCTTTTCTCTTTTCTCCTTTTTCTCATTCTCTCTCCTATTTTTTGTTGAATTTCGACAACACTGTTGCCGAAATTCAATCTCTTTTCTTATTTCCACAAATAACTTCAAACAATATATATAACGCAAATATATTTTAATTTTAACAATATTTAGTCAAAAGATACGTAATATCTCCTGTATCCTTTTTCGTAGGAGACTTGAAAAAAATATCTTTCACGGTGAGAATGAGTGGCCTTAATGAAGTAGGCCTTCTCGACCATATTTTGTCTTTCACTTGCTTTTTCCCTCTTACAGAGTCACATGGCCTTCATTTATTTTGTTTTCAAATGGGTCATCTGCATCTTTTAATTATTGTGGTCCCATGGTTGCATCTGAATTTGTTTTTGTCACTGATTACTGATAACGAAAAAGCTTCTCACATAAAATAAATGTACGGAGTATCATTGAGCTCATCAATGTAAATGATAAAAAAGCAGCTCACGAAAATGCTTCTCACATAAATAATAAATATACGGAATGTCATTAAGCCATTGAATTATCCTTGAAAGATATGCACTGAATGTCAGGAAGTCATTGAAGAACAAAGCAGTTGTCTCTCACTAAAGAATTAAAACAGTTTTAGAGGATATTTTGTTTCTAGTCAAATATTTTGGTAATGTATCATTTTCTTTTATACATAGAGACAGCAATGTTATTGCTCATCTTCTAATTCAATAAGTTGTTCTTTTGAATTAGAGTGGGTCAGTTCTCATCTCTAACTTGTAGCTGATGTTAGTTAAGGCTTTAGATAGAAATGGTCACAGCCCTCCATGGACTCTATATCTTTTGTTTCTCCGTATCAATAAAGTATTTATTTAGGAAAAAAAAATGTACTACTTAGGTTTTATGCTTATGAACAGTAACATTTTAAAATCATACCTTTATCTTGATCATTCGCATAAGTCCGTTCAAAATTTTCATTTGTTTTAGCATCAAAATCTAATCACAAAAAAATAAAATAAAATAATAATAATAATAATTTAGGGATGTGACGATCATTTTGTGTTTTTGAGTTAAATAGTTAGGGCAGCATGTGCAAGGGCACGTGCTAGCCGTGGAAAAAAGAAGAAGTAGTGATTAAGATTAATTCTAAATTTTATTGGTATCACAAAATAAAGATATAAATTATTTGATTTTTAAAATATATAGAGATTTACATTAATCAAAAGAGACATTAATTTTAAGAATTTTGATAATTATGTCATAAAAAATTAATCTCATTTGTATAAGACAGTGACCGATCCCAGTCCAATATTTTATTATTTTATTTTAACCTATAACTTACACCTCAATAGTTGTGAATATATTGTAATAACAACAATATGCCACGGCATTTTTAGTTGTGCTAGATTTAGGTATGATATTTTATTGTTTTATTTTATTTTATTTTGACCCAAAAGGAATTAGCACATGCGTCACAATATTTTTACAATATCTCTATGTATACATTGTACTCAATTACAATGTAAATTTATATTGTAGACACAAAAAATTGGCAAATTTTGTACAATATTTATCATTTTTTGTGCAAATGTGTATAATATTAATCACTTTTGTGTATTTATAACGTAAACTTGCATCAAGTACAAAGTAAACATATAAAGATCTTAAAAAAAAAAAAAAAAACAAAAACAAAGATCAAACCAACTGGCATACTTGAAGGAAAAAACAAAACAAAAAGTGCACCTCAATAATTGATTAAACCAAAAAAATACTATTCATGAGCCTTTGGCTCTTTTTATATAGTTAATAGATATACTAGTTTACATAAATATTTAAAAGGAAAAAAAAAAAAAAATTTAGCACTGTAGAAATTAATGTTAAAATGTTGTGGACTAAGCATTTTTTTTATTTGATCTATAAAAAACTAAGATCTCAACAATTGTGAAAATATTGTGATAACAATAAGTGTTGTAACATTTTCTCAAAACATTTATTTTTAGTTGTGATTGGTCACAGACTCATATTTTATTATTTTATTTCGACTTGTAAGAAATTGATACGTCAATTATTGTGAAAATATTTTGAAATTTATTATGTCAGTATAACAATATATATAACAGCTTACATAAATATTTAAAAGAAAAAAAAAACACAAACCGATTATTGAAAAAAAAAAAAAACTTTAGGCACTGTATCTACCGTGCTAGTTGAATAAACTAAAAGCACTGCACAATAAGTGTTGTAACATTTTCAAAAAACATTTATTTTTAGTTGTGGTTGGTCATGATCTCATATTTTATTATTTTATTTCGACTTATAAGAAATTGACACGTCAATAATTGTGAAAATATTGTGAAATTTGTTGTGTTAGTATAACAATATATATACCAGCTTACATAAATATCTAAAAGAAAAAAAAAATGATTACTAAAAAAAAAACTTTAGGCACCGCTACAGTGCAACACTGCACAATAAGTGTTGTAACATTTTCTCAAAACATTTAATTTTAGTTGTGGTTGGTTATAATATCATATTTTATTATTTTATTTTGACTAGTAAGAAATTGACACATCAATAATTGTAAAACTATTGTAAAATTTATTGTGTTAGCATAATAATATATATACTAGCTTACATAAATATTTAAAAGAAAAAAAAAAAAAACACAAACCGATTACTAAATAAAAAAAAATCTTTAGGCACTATAGCTACAGTGCTAGTTACCTAACCAAAAGCACTGCAGCTACCGTGCATACGCGCATTCGCGATAAAGCAAAAGTATTGCACAATAAGTGTTGTAATATTTTTTCAAAACATTTATTTTTAGTTGTGGTTGGTCATAGTTTCATATTTTATTATTTTATTTCGAGTTGTAAGAAATTGACAAGTCAATAATTGTAAAAATATTGTAAAATTTATTGTGTCAGTATAACAATATATATATCAGCTTACATAAATATTTTTTTTAAAAAAACACAAACTAATTACTAGAAGAAAAAAAAAAACTTTAGGCACGGTAACTACAATGCCGATTGGTATTTTATCTATTGTAGCTACAGTGCCAGAGGCACTGTAGCTAAAACATAAAAAAAAAAAAACTCACGAAACTAAATTCATTGGAGCAATTACTGTAACAGTATTACCACTTTTTATATAGTTAATAGAAATAGATAGTATCATTTTACTTTTGTCTGCCATCTTGTGGGGCACCCAAAATGAAGAAAAAAAAAAGAAAAGAAAGTAATGGTGAGAAATGAGCAAGAAGTGCTTAATTCATTGGAGCAATTACTGTAGCAGTATTACCGCTTTTTATATAGTTAATAGGAATAGATAGTATCATTTTACTTTTGTCTGCCATCTTGTGGGGCACCCAAAATGAAGAAAAAAAGAAGAAAAGAAAGTAATGGTGAGAAATGAGCAAGACTTGGGTCAGCTAGAAAGTAATGGTGAGAAATGAGCAAGACTTGGGTCAAGCTGACCCAAGTCTTGCTCATTTCTCACCATTACTTTCTTTTCTTCTTTTTTTCTTCATTTTGGGTGCCCCACAAGATGGCAGACAAAAGTAAAATGATACTATCTATTTCACAGAAGCACTGGACTCAAGTTGCTTCTGTGAGAAACAATAATGCACAGAGAAAGATAAACGAATAAGCTGAAGAGCAAGGAACACATAGAGAAAATGAAGAGAAAAAAGTTCTCGAAACAAAGAAAAAACAAAGAAGAGAAGAGAGAGAGAGGGATTAGATTGTGAAATTTAGGGATAAATTTGATACTAGGTGAGCAAAAATCATAAAGAAACCAAGTGTTTTTGTTTCATCTCCGTATCCATTTACGGATTTACCCTAGTATGATTGATTGATTTATTTATTTATTATCACTAAAAATCATAAATTCGCACTAAACAGAAGTGTTTCTATACTAACCTAGGTACTGATACCAGTATGATATGAAATTGACTCCTTTAGTATTGACTTATTGAAAACCTCATAAGCCGTTATGTGATATAATGAATTCTTTCTTAAATATATGTTTTGAATAACTTAAATTCATTAGTTAAGTTAAATTTTTTTTAAAGCTGAATAAAAATAAAATTTTACTTAAAGAAAAAGCTTTAAATAATTGGACATAAATTGACTTAAAAAAAAAAAAAAACCAGCTTATACGATTTGAACAAACATGTTATTAGACTCATTAACTATCCCTTCTCAATTCATTAGTAACAAATTATATTTTCAAAAATTTAGATTTATTGTTAGTGTTGAGCAATGTTAGCGACAACAAGATTTTAAGTGGAAAAGTTCACATTGTCTTAACAAGGTATGATAAAATAATGATAATTTTTTTTAAGTAAATGGTAATACTTATTAGAATACACACAAAAATAGTAATATTAGTGTTTTAAATTGAGTTTATAATACATTAAATCACCAAAGTATAATTACAAAATGTCATTTGGAGGAAAATTTAGAGAATTCAAAAAAGAAAAGATTCTTATTTTTATGAGAATCAAAATGAGATTTGTAAGGATAAAGGCCCAAAATTGTATATTGGGCCTTGGGCCTTGTCCGAGGATGTGAGAATGTCCGAGGAGGGATAAATAACCTTGAAAGGTTCTAAATTGAAAGTCTCGTAAAGAAGGAACGGATGGAGAATGGTCCGAGGAGTAACTCCTCCTCGGACACGATGAATACAGTTCAAATCTATATTCCAGCAACCTTGGTGACCTACTAGGAGGTTTCCAAGATAAGGATGAGCTTCATGCATGTAAAGGAGTGATAAGAACTCAGAAATATCTAAAAGAAAAGTTGCTACCACCACATTAAATGCATTGCAACTATTTTTTTGGCCGCATTTATGTGGAAAAAACCTCTGAACAATGCAGTCTCAGCTACCACAATTCTCAAAAAGCCAAAGAGAGTGTTTGATGGGACGTGCACTCGAGTGAAGGTTTAGATGATTAACAAGTGTAGGATCTGGATGGTTTGAGAGGAACTATATAATGTGAGAGACTTTCCACGAGAGGAGGAGGGAGAGAAAAAGAAAGAAGAAATACTGTAGTAATCAAAATTGTACTTGTAAACAGTGATATTGATTTATACTCAGAATTATCTCCTCGGACAATGAATTTATCCAGTCCTATGTGTCCTATTCTTGCTTGATCATCTTCTAAATTCATATTAGCCGTTTTTAAATTCATTAGAGCCTAGTTGTTTAACCCACTTTCTACAAATTTATTGTACTGGGCCATCATCCCATTCATCTTTGGGCTTGGGCCGCAAATCGTGTCCTTACAATTGGCGCTGTCTATGGAAAGAGCTTGTATGATAGTAAAGACAATGGTTAACCATGGCAGAACCGGGTCCACAACAAGCAGAATCGAGGGGATCCCAACACGGTGACCCTTTTCTCAACCTTGAGCAGAGAGGTGACCGTGAAGGAAGTGTCCATATCACACACACTGACAGGAGTCAACCTCGAGGGGGGAGCCATGTCTCCCATGCAAAGAATAACAAGAACATGCAACTGGAGATCGACTAGTTAAAGAGAAAGTTACGCCATGCAAAAAGGAAGCAAGCTTCTCCGAACTCTGATGTTTCTTTTGATGACAAAATGGACGTTAATTACAGGCGGAGGTCTTGAACCCCGCCCAGTGAGTCCTTCTCCTATGAAGAGGAGCATCATCATGAGCGGCGATTTCGAAGCCTGTAATGTAGAGGTGTGCATGGGAAATGACTCTATGAGCAAGGCCCTGAACAAAATCTCCAAGTTGCCTTTCACGCGTAAGATGGAAGAGGTAAAACTTCCTCAACACTTTCATCAGCCAACGTTCACCATTTACAATGGTCGAACGGACCCTGTGGAGCACGTGAGCCATTTCAACCAGAGGATGACTGTCCATTCCAAAGACGAAGCCTTGATGTGCAAGGTTTTCCCATCCAATCTAGGACCAGTTGCAATGAGATGGTTTGACAACCTGAGAGCAGATTCTATAAGTTCCTTCAAAGAGCTCACCCAGACATTTGGTTCCTGTTTTGTCACCTGTCGTAGGGTTCCTCGGTCTTTAGCTTCCCTACTATTCTTAAACATGCGAGAAGGCGAGACCTTGAAAACGCATTCGGATAGGTACTGGGAGATGTTTAATGAGATGGAGGGAGACTTCGACAAGGTGGCCATCAATACTTTTATGCTCGGCCTCCTAATTGGGCACGGTTTGAGGAAATCTCTGACTGGCAAACCTGTCACCAGTGTGCGCCAACTGATGGACAGGATTGATAAGTATAAAAGAGTTGAGGAAGATCAACAGCAGGGGAAAGGAAAGGATAAGGTTATCCCTCAAGAGATAAGGGATTTCAGGTCTGATCAGTACAGTAACAACAGACCACGGAGAGATTTTGTTGGACAATCAGGATCGACGAATCTTCAGGCAGTCAACACCGTATTCCGAGAGCCGGTGCATCAAGTTCTAGAGAAGATTAAGAATGAGTCATTCTTTAAACGACCAAATAAAATGGTGGGAAACTCCGCAAGGCGCAACCACAACCTCTATTGCCAATAACATCAAGATCATGGACACACCACAAAAGAGTGTAGAAGTCTGTGGGATCACTTGGACCAGCTTGTCCGTGAAGGTAAATTAAAACAACTCTTGCATCACTCTAGTGGTCAGGGGGGCTAGGCAAACTCAGAATCTCTGAGAGATGATTCTTCAAAACCCCCCTTGGGAACGATAAATGTCATCTTTGCTGCACTAGGGAGAACTGGGTCCTGTCCGTCTAAAGTAATGTCCGTGGCTCGGTTATCGGCCAAAGATGCTAATCAAGAGCCGAAGAGGGCTAGAATGAAAATTCAACCAGTATTGGGCTTCTCGAATGAGGATAAAATCGGAACCATCTAGCCTCATGATGATGCTTTGGTAGTTACCCTCAGAATTGGGGGATATGATGTAAAGAGGGTAATGGTGGACCAAGGCAATGGGGCCGAGATAATGTACCTCGGCTTATATAAGGGGCTGAACTTGAAACCCGAGAATCTAACGCCCTACAGTTTGCCCCTGGTGAGTTTTGATGGGAAGATTGTCACCCCGAAGGGTCAAATTAGACTACCCGTGCAAATTGGTTTAGAAGTGGTGAAGGTGGATTTCATCGTTGTAGATGCTTATTCACCTTATACAGCAATTGTGGCTAGACCCTGGCTTCATACGCTAGGAGCCGTTTTTTCTACTTTGCACCAGAAGGTTAAATATCTGTCTGAAGGCCAAGTTAAGGAAATCCTGGGAGATTAGTTTGTAGCTAGACAATGCTTGGTGGCCGCCATCAGGCATAAACCTAGGGGTGAGTCCTCAGCCCCCACTGAAGAGGACTTATAGCAGTTAAAATCTTCGGCGTTGCCTATTGATGATTCAGCTGAGAAGGCGAAATGTGAAGACTTGGTAAAGGTTATTATTGGTAACAATTCGAAAAAATTCTTTCAGGTTGGGTCTCAGCTACCTTCTTAAGAGAAGGAAGAGCTGGTAGAATTCCTCAAAAGAAACATTGATGTCTTTGCATGGGATGCTATTGAGGCCCTGGGGGTGGATCCGGAGTTCATTTGCCATCATTTAAATGTTAACCCAGCCATCATTCCTAAAGCAGCTGCCTCGCCGCCCATCTAAAGAGTATGCAGATGCTGTCAAATACGAGGTGATGAGGCTCAAACGGGTAGGAGCAATCAAAGAAGTTTTTTACCTTGAATGGTTGGCTAACATTGTGGTGGTAAAGAAGAAGAACGGGAAGTGGCGAGTATGTGTGAACTTCACAGACTTGAATAAGGCCTGCTCGAAGGATCCATTCCCTATGCCTAAAATAGATCAGCTGGTGGATGCAACTGTAGGCCATCCTCGAATGAGCTTCCTGGACACCTTTCAAGGGTATTACCAAATACCATTAGCCTTGGATGATCAGGAGAAGACTGCTTTTGTCACCCCTATCGGGAACTACCACTAGAAGGTGATGCCATTTGGTTTAAAAAATGCGAGATCTACCTATCGAAAGATGATGACGAGGATGTTTGAGCCGCAGTTGGGTAAAAGTATTGAAGTTTACATAGACGACATGGTAGTGAAAAGCAAGGTGGTATCTGAGCATATAGGAGATCTCGGGAACATTTTCGAAGTGCTTAAAAAACATAGGTTGCGCTTAAACGCTTCCAAGTGCTTGTTTGGTGTGGGATCAAGCAAATTCTTGGGCTATATGGTAACCCACAGGGGGATTGAGGTCAATCCCGATCAAATCAAGGCTATTAGCAGTTTACAGCCACCTCGAAATCTCAAAGAGGTCCAGAAACTGATCGGAATGGCCACGGCCTTAAACTAGTTTATCTCTTGGTCAGCAGATAGGTGAAGACCTTTCTTCCTACTTATTAACAAGTGGAAGGGGTTTGAATGGACCGAGGAGTGTGCCTTAGCTTTCTAACAACTTAAAGAATATTTAACTCGACCACCTATCATGTCTAGTCCTGAAGTGAATAAGGTCCTGTATGCCTATATCGCTGTGGCCCCTTATGCTGTGAGTTTGGTGTTGATACGAGTTGATCATGGCGTACAATGACCAGTTTATTATGTGAGCAACTCGCTACATGAGGCCGAGGTTCGTTATCTACCACTGGAAAAAGCCATCTTAGCAGTAGTTCATGGTACACGAAAGTTGCCCCATTATTTCCAAGCACATATAGTTGTTGTCCTCACCTAACTTTCACTTAAAGCCATACTCCGAAGTGCTGATTACATGGGAAGGATCGCTAAATGGGGCACGGTACTAGGGGCTTTTGACATCAAATACATCTCTCGTACCTCTATTAAGGGCTAAGTCCTCGCGAATTTGGTGACTGAGTTCGTTGAACCCCCATTAGAAGAAGTAGCATCAACACAGAACATGGATGGAAAATCGGTTGGCATGATCTCCCAATGAGGTCTCTTATCCCGGGAAGTGTACGTTGATGGTGTAACAAATCAGAAGGGTTCCGGAGTGGGGCTAATGCTGGTATCCCCTGAAAAGATTACTATTGAGAAATCATTAAGGCTGGATTTCTCGGCTATAAATAATGAGGCTGAATATGAAGCTCTGCTGATGGGAATGACCATGGTTCAAAAAATGGGCAGAAAGGTGGTAGAAATGTTCTTGGACTCAAGGTTAGTCGTCGGCTAAGTGAAAGGAGAATTCGAAGCGAAAGATGAAAGAATGTAGGGGTACTTGAGTCAGATTAGACACCTGCAATCAGGGTTTGAATCTTTCAACTTATTGCATATCCCTAGAAGCAGAAACACACATGCTGATTCCCCAGCCATGCTTGCGACCTCCTCGGCGCAAAACCTGCCTCGGGTTATCCTCATAGAGGATTTATACAAACCCGTAGAGGTGAAGAGAGAAACAATCCAAGTTCACCAGGTCAGAGCAGGACCTAGTTGGATGGACCTTGTGGTACTATTCTTGAAGGAAGATACCCTGCCGGAAGAAAAGTCAGAAGCTGATAAGGTACAGAGAAAGGCTCCTCGATTCTGGCTGTTCGAGGACTAGAAATTATATAAATGCTCATTCTTAGGGCCATACCTATTATGTGTACATCCTGAAGCAACTGAATTACTCCTTGAGGAGTTACATGAAGGAATTTGCGAAAACCATACTAAAGGCAGATTATTGGCACACAGAGCTATCACTCAAGGCTATTGGTGGCCAAATATACAAAGGGAAGCATAAGAATATGTGAAAAAATGCGACCAGTGCCAACGGTTCGCAATAAACATACACTAACCGGGGGGAGTCCTTAATCCTCTGTCCAGCCTCTAGCCATTCGCTCAATGGGGCTTAGACATTGTGGGCTCTTTCCTTAAGGCAGCAGGAAACAAGAGATACTTGCTGGTTGGTACGAACTACTTCACTAAGTGGGTCAAAGCTGAACCCCTAGCAAACATCAAAGATGTGGATGTTAAAAAGTTTGTCTGGAAAAACATTGTCACTCGGTTTGGGGTCCCTCATACCTTCATTTCGGACAATGACCTTCAGTTTGATAAAAAAAAATTTCAGGAAATATTGTTGTGAGCTGGGAATTATGAATAGATATTCTATCACCGCTTATCCCCAAGGAAATGGACAAGCAGAGGCTGTTAACAAGGTCATAGTAAATGGACTCAAGAAAAGGCTAGATGATGCAAAGGAAAAATGGGTGGAAGAACTGCCACATGTTCTTTGGACGTATCGGACCATGCCTCGTAGATCCACCGGGGAAACCCCCTTCTTAATGACTTATGGCGCTGAAGCTATTATCCCTTTGGAAACCAGCTTCCCAATGTTAAGGATCAGCTTATTCAGTTCGAGTAATAACACTGGGTTATTAGAAAAGAGCTTAGACTTGATTGAAGAGAGAAGGGAGAATGCAATGGTCCAATTGGCATATTACCAACACAAACTCAAGTAGGGTTATAATGCCAACGTGAAACTAAGACCATTAGCACCTAGTGATTTAGTATTGAGAAAGGTTCTGGGCGCTGCAAAGAACCTAGTATGGGAAAAGCTAGGGCTCAACTAGGAAGGACCATACCGTATTACCTCAGGGGCAAGCATCGGGGCATACTTTCTGGAAGATTTAGATGAGTATGTAATACCACGCCTATGGAATGTAAACAACCCTGAAAATGTATTATTATTAGTAAATATTTCCTTGACTAATATGTTCATTTGTTATATAAAGGCTTGGTACTTTCTATTTCTTCTTTTATTTATAAGTGTTTAAATTAAAACCCAATCATGCCTGAAGTCATCGAACTAGATGATATGAGAAAGTTAACACTCAATGACAACTTTTACAAGTGTTAAACAGATCCTAAGTCATGTCAGGTCTCTCGAACCACATACTTGGGTGAAATTAACACTCAATGGCATCTTTATAAGTGTTTAAACTAAAACCCAATTATGCCTGAAGTTCTTGGACCAGATGATATGGGGAAGTTAACACTCAATAACAACTTTTACAAGTGTTAAACAGATCCTAAGTCATGTCAGGTCTCTCGGACCACATACTTGGGTGAAACTAGCACTCAATGGCAACTTTTATAAGTGTTTAAACTAAAACGCAATCATACCTGAAGTCCTTGGACCAGATGATATGGGAAAGTTAACACTCAATGACATCTTTATATAAGTGTTTAAACTGAAACTCAATCATGCCTGAAGTCCTCGGATCAGATGATATGGGGAAGTTAACACTCAATGAAATCTTTATATAAGTGTTTGAACTGAAACTCAATCATGCCTGAAGTCTTCAGACCTAATGATATGGAGAAGTTAACACTCAACGACATCTTTATATAAGTGTTAAGCAAACCCTAAATCATGTCAGGTCTCTCGGACCACCTACTTGGGTGAAATTAACATTTAATGGCATCTTTATAAACGTTTAAGACTATGAGTAAATCCTTAGATTGATAACCCTGAGTAAGGTAAAATCCTCAATTATTTATGCAAGTGTTGAAAAAGGTGAAAGGTATCTCCCACTTTCATGCTTTACCAAGTTCACTACTTATTTTTATTAGAATTATCCTTCATTGATACTTAGTTAAATTACTTGCATTAGTAGCGGAGTCTTATTGTTGGTTGGTTTTTATTGAAACTAAAGTAGTAACAGTTCAAGATTATTTGCAATAACAGTAAGCCTGAAAGTATATGAAATGAAAACATGAGAGACAGAAAGAAAAACACATTCATTAATCCAAAAAGAGAGAGAATACATTATACACCATGACAACAGTTCAAAAAAAAAAAAATAATAATAAAAAATCCTAGTGGCTAAGTCTTGGCCTAGGGGGCAAGAGGGTTAATAGCCTGGTTTGATTGGGAGATGGCAACATCCTTGGCTTCAGAAGGGGGTTTCTTTTTTCCCTAGCTCTTACCCTTGTCCTGGGCCCCTTTAGCTCCCAGATTCTGGTCATTAGTTGGGCCAAATTCCTTTAAAGCCTCGGGGAGAGCAGGGGTAGCTTGGTTGGTCAGAGGCTACTCGAATGCTTCTGGAACATGCTCAAAAAGAGAGGAATCAAGACCTGGGAGTTCACGAATTTCTAGGTGATAATATATACTCCCAGGCTTCCTCAAGTCAGAGTTTGCAGGAACTCCTGTAGCGTCCAGGGCCTTACCCCATGATACGTTGCAGTAATCTCGGCATACCCCTGAGAGTTTCTCGACAAGCTTTATTTGTGTTTCTTCCACGCCGAACAAATAAGCTGCTGACTTCTCAACCTCCATTGCCTCCTTAGCCAATTGGGCAGCTTCCTTGGCCTTTTGCTGCTCTGCTCTGAGGTCCTTGACCATCTGCCTCTCCGTGGCCAGGTTTATGTCGGTCAAATAGAGCTTTTGACGTTGGTCCTCGGCCTGCCTTTTCGCGGTCTTAAAGCCTGCATCAGCACTGTCCTTGGCCTGAATCACATCCTTCAACTTTTCAGACAGTTTAGCTTGATCCTGGTTGAGAGCCCCTAATGACTTCTCAATCTCGGCGCGAGATTGGGCCTCTGCCTTAGCTTCATTGCGGGCATCCTTGACCCATTCCTCGGCCACGAAAACCTATTGGGTAATCTACATAAAAAGAACAAAAGGATTTCATGTAAGACAAGAAAAAAGAATGAATAAAAGTGACTAAGTGTCCAATTAGAAGAAATGGGTTAAACCGCTTACCATAGCAAAATCCCTCTTAAGGGATAAGAAGAGATCGGGCTGCTTGAAGCGCCTGTAAGCGTCCATATCTTTTGGCAGAAGAAGTGGCTGCTCCAGGGCTTCAGCAATGTGACCCGAGTGCACTCCTTGAAAGCTTCTAACTGTAGCATCCCAAGGGATAGGGGCACCATCCACTTCCAACCTGGGGGACCAAATACGTGGTGGTCGGTGCACATCGGCCCCAAAAGAGTCATTCCGGCTGTCAACGGAAGTTGATGTCCTGCCTCGGTTGTCCTTGGCCACTTTCTGTTGTTTAGTCCCCTTTTGGGTTGCTTTTTGTAACATCTGTGATCCATCCTTGTTAGTGGCTCAAGCTTTGGAAAGAGATGGGCAAAGGCCCATGAGTTCTTTGTTGTACCCTTGGGGCTTCCTTTTGTGAAATAAAGTTCTTTATTCAGCAATATATATATATATATATACACACACAACTCATGAGCTTTTGATTAGCCATTGGAAATTCTGAAGTTCACTAACTGAATCGTTTTCTGAAAAAGAAAAAAATATTGAGTAATATGAAAAATCTAGAGATAACATTGCTATTTGAGTTCCCAAAAAAAAATAAAAAAATTCATTTATGTATTTTTACTTGCATAAAAAAAAGCATCAGAATTGTATCTTGTTAAATAATTGATGCCCCGTCGAGGGATTAGCATACTGTGCTATTTATATTCATTTACTAGAAAGGAAAAAAAAAAATTAAAAATATCATCATGTTATTTTGTCATGATTTTAAAGTTCTATGTATTCATCATTTTTTTTTTACTTTCTCCAGTACGTAGCCAGAAAAAGTTTCAATGGCGTTGTTGAAGACAATGTTGGCCAGCGTTCGTACAAGATGTCATTCCCCTAGTAGGAAACTAATCGCTGTAGCTTGGAACCCAACTTTAATGGTAGGATTTTGATCTATATTTTGACATTTCACACGCATAGGCAAAGCTTTCTTTATTTCTCGTCATCCTTCATACAACTTTCATTCATGCTTGCCTTAAATATCGCTATGGAAATGAATCTCATTTTGATTCTCATAAAAATAAGAATCTTTTCTTTTTTTAATTCTCTAAATTTTCTTCTAATAGAATTAAATCTTTTTAAGAACAATGAAATAGCGGTAACACAAGGAGAAATAGCGGTAACCAATCATTGACAAAAACGAAGGAATTGTATCAACTAACAATAACAATATCTAAGTCCCATCAAAATAAATAAATAAAAAACAATATTTAACACTTGCATTATTTGAGTCTACTCCATTTTCCTAGTACTCTGGTTACTTTCAAGCCAATAGCCCAATTTCTACCAACTATTTTGACAAGACCATAAAATTGTTTGTTACTTTCTCAAAAAAAAAAAAAAAAAAAATTGTTTGTTTATGTAACCAATGTCATCTGTAAAATTTTTTTTTGAGACAACCAATGCATATAAATTTTATTTTTTTATTTATTTATTTTTTGGTAGAGACCAATGCATATAAATTACTACTAGAGGTTTTTATTTAATCACAAAAAAAAAAAAAAAAAAAAAATTACTACTAGAGGTTTTCATCAAAGCAATGCCTTTTTCCCAAATAATGATTAAAAAGAATCGCAGAAAGAAGGAAAAAGAAACGATTGTTGCTGCTTGTCGAAGGTGATGTTTTATGCTTCCACAATATTGCAAGCCACGAACTTTAATCAAATACCCACAATGTTGCAACTTGCAAGTCATGAACCTTAATCAAACAATAAATATAGGATAAAACACACAAACGATCCTAAGGTTTAGGCTAGCTAATACTATGTATTATTAAGACTTTTTAAAAATATCAAATTTTCTCCCTAAGGCTTGGTTAAAGGATGAAAAATATTAAAAAGATGAAAAAAATAGATAGATGA
Source organism: Quercus cerris (assembly GCA_963669245.1). Taxonomy (NCBI): domain Eukaryota; kingdom Viridiplantae; phylum Streptophyta; class Magnoliopsida; order Fagales; family Fagaceae; genus Quercus; species Quercus cerris. The sequence goes on from OY770008.1 coordinate 7,890,143, forward strand.
AAAACTCATTTATTTAATTGAGAATAAAATAAAATAACATAAAACGTAGTTTATAAATTTATTCTCATGTTTATAAAATAAAATAAAAATCAATAATTTAGAAGGAAAAAAAATAAAATAAAACAACAACAACAACAACGTACAATGGAAGGAAGGAAACGGGTAGATAAGAACTCTTCTTCCCATTTTCTCCCCAATTGGAGAGATGAAATTTTGATGGGCTTGGAGATAAAACAATTAAGCCCTACCAAACAACATTTCTTCCCATTTTCTCATCTATTTTCCCCTTTTTTTTTACCATCCTCCCCCAAATCACTACCAACCAAACAAAGTGTAAGCACAAACAACACTTGACATTGTTTGAAAGTGTTTTATTCCTTTCAGTCTTTTGCTTCTTTCCAATAGCATTTCTTAACTACATGAGTCTTACATTCAATGCATTATGGATCATATAGTAAATAATATCCGATTAATACAAAATTTGACCTATATGCTAAAAGAATAAAGAAAATGCAATCCAATAATTAGATTTTCAATATACGTAGTCATGTTAAAATTTTTAAAACTTCATATTTTTTTAGAAACAAATGTATTTTACTCAATTTTTTTAATAAAATAAAACACAAAATAAGCTACATCAAATAATCTTTTAGAAGTACCTCACACTAATTATAAAATCTACTTCATAGGAGCACTAAATTAATAATTGAGGTCGAAGACATATCAGGTCGTGTTGAAATTCAGGTTAATCTTGATAGGCCTAAGGCACTAAGGGCATTACCTTTTCATTCTGTAAATTTTCCAAGCAAAAGCATGAAAGGCTATAGTTCCGTTCAATCAATAAAATTCCTAGGAAGTGTTTGTGGCATGCCACCATTAGTCATAACTCGAAAATTTTTATTTAAAATACAATATTTCAAAATTTTAAAAATATCAAAAGTATTTAAAAAAAAAAACAAAAAAAAAAAGAAATTTTGTTTTTTCAAAAAGGTTTAAGATAAAATGAATAATTTTTAAAAATTTATTAGGGAAATTTTGTATAAATTTGAAGCCTTATTGAGAGAGAGAGAATTTGAAAGAAAAATTGTAATTGTGAAGGAATTTTATTTTCATTTCATGTCATCAAATTTGTGTAAAAAGAAATGCTCATTATGTATCGGTTGAATATAAACCTTTGATTTGGATATGAGATGAAGAAATATTACTCATTTGAGGGGTCCATCTACCATGGAAATGACATGAAAAAACATCCCCAAATCTATTTCATTTCTTTACCAAGAAATAAGGATCAATGATTGAGGTCCCATGTAAATCAATTTAAAAATGTCTCATGTGGTGAATATAGGGGCCCAAGCGGTGGGAGATAGGCCTCGGGCCATGGGCCTTAGTTTTCAACTAATAGTCTTCCTTTAAAAAATTGTATTTATATTTAAATATAAATGAATAATGCATCATTTTATTCATTTTAATACATTCATGTCATCATGTTTCACTCAAATTCCCTCTCTAAATAAATCTATTTCATAGAAGTCTTATTTATTGTTTAAAAACAAAATCTATTCATTTTTATTGGGATATTTAGAGATATAGAAAAAATGGAAATAATATTAATTATGATCAATATCATTTGAAATATATATAGTTCGAAAATTTTCAAACTGACTAGATTGAAAAAAAAAAAAAAAAAAAAAACAATTGAGTTATATGAATACTAACATAGTCTAAATATTTTTGTTATATATGAAAAAAAAAAAAAAGTAACACATGCTGAATCTATTATCCAACTTTATATATATATATATACACACACATTTAACTTGGCACATTAGAAAAATGTTCTTGACTCCACCACTGAGAAGCTTAACTCCATGCTCGTCCAAGAGAACAGATAGAACAAATATTTGGTCTTCAAATATTTGATATTTTTATTTAAAATCATGTTTATATTTTATTAAAATGTTTCAAAAGATTATTATTACCATGAATAGAAAATATAACAAACAAAATTCATATAATCGTTGTCACTTTGATGACATTGAGACATGAAATTCAATTTATGGTAATAATAATCTTTTGAAACATTTTATAATGATTTGCAATTTTCAAAAACAATAGTACAACGTGAAAGACGAGAAGGTGTATGATTGATTGATGAAAGGAGCAGGTAAATAATAGAAGGCATGGATGCACTTTCGCTGATATATAATTAATTGGATGATGCTTATCACCTTTAGTAGCACCATAAACAATGAGCCAAAATGACAAATGCACAATATAATACCCGTTCAAAAACAAAACGGATTATCACTCACTTTCAAATGAAATAGAGAAGATCCAAATATAATGGTTGCTAGGCTATGAGAATTTTTTTGTGTGTAGTGGGGTTGGGACTGTCATATTACCAACTATATTTTTTTACTCTTTCGTTCGGTGGAATTTCACCTTAGAATTAATGATGGGCATCAAGCATGGGTCTTACCTATTCCTCCAAATGTAAAGAGATGATTTCCCTAAATAGAATCATATTAATTACAAGCAGTCTGCACAATAATTGTTTACCAGTTCTAATTGAATTATCTTATACCAGCTTCCTTATATATAACTTAGGATTCATTTGGTTGGGAGGATGGAAAAGTGGGAGGATAGGAAATGGAGAAAAGATGGAAAAGTTGGAGGATAGACAAGATTTTAATTTCCCTCATTTGTGTTTGGTTGGGAGGGTTGAAAAGTGGAGAGATGAATTTTTTTTTTTTTTTTTTATTGAAAATGAAATTTATATAAATTTACCATCATGTCCCTATTAAATAAAACAAGAAGTAACACATTATATTTTTAAAAAATTGTGTATAGATGGACACTTTAGTAAAAAAAAAAAAGCATAAGAAATTAACCCAAAACTGTTTTCTAAAAAAAATAGAACAAAAACAAAAACCAACCAAATTTAATGAGAAAATAAACATATGAGCACAAAAAAGAAGAAGACGAAAGCTACACGTCTAGAAAAATATCAAAGAAAAGAAGAAGAAGAAAAGAAGGCAACATGTCAAGACAAAAGCAAGCAAGCAAGCAAGCAAGCAAAAAAAAAAAAAAAAAAAAAAAGCCCAACACATTAGTAGCAGAGAAAGAAAAAGAAGAAGCTAACACACGTTAGTAACAAAAAGAAAAAAAAATCAAAGGAGGAAAAAAAAAAAAAGTCAACATGTTGGCACCAGAGAAAAAAAAAAAAAAAGAAAAAAAAAAAAAAAGGAAGGAAGCCAACACACGTTAGTAACAGAAAGAAAAAATCAAAATCAAAGGAGGAAGAAAAAAAAAGAAGCCAACATGTTGGTACCAGAGAAAAAAAAAAAAAAAGCCTACACACATTAGTAACAGAACGAAAAAATAAAAAAAAAAAAAAAAAAAAAAAGAAAGAAAGAAAGAAAAGAAGCTAATACATTGGAGACTTGGAGGTGAATTCTAAGGGTATTTTTGGAAGCTCATTTCATGAGCTTTTCTCTTTCAGTTTTCTCTCCATTTTGGAGAAAAAACTTTTTTTATGGGTCCGGAGAGAAAACACCTAGACCCTACCATTTATTTTCCTTCCTCTCCATCCAACCAAACACACTTCAAAAAAGTTTTTCTTCCTATTTTCTCTCCAAAATTTTCTATTCACCCTATTTCACATTCAAATGAACACACCTTCAAGCGAAAGAGAGGAAAGGAGAGGGATGAAAATAGTTTAATCATATATTAGTAGCATACCCGTAATTAAAATTGTATATTAAAGGAAATATATTTTCAATATATTATTAAAACTTTAGGAGCTATATGAAATTTTAATAGAGTTTCATCTAGATTAAATTATTGAAATGCAAACATATATTATTATTGTGGGGTCCGTGGGCCTGATAGCCTCGGCCCATCATATAGCGGGCCCACGGCCCATGCCGAGGAGTGCAAGCTATTTCTGAGGAGAAGGGGGGGAAGCCTATTCTCCTGGATCCACGCCGAGGATACCTTGTCCTCGGCCAGACAAAGGTGATTTTGGGGAGAGGTTAACCCCAAAGTAAGCTGTCACTATCGCATTGAATGCACTCAACCAACCCCCCTGGCCGCATTAATGGGGAGGTAACCCCTTGGCAGGATAACGTTGGTTAGAGTGAGCCACTTGAGTGCCGATAAGGCCTCTGATGGGACGGACAACCAGAAGAAAAGCGAATAGACGATCAACAGATGGAAGCAGGAGATAGGAAGATGAAAACTATAAAAGAAGAGCTAGTAAAACCAAGAAGGGGGGGGGGGGGGGGAAAAGAGAAGGAGAACCTTGAGGCCTCCTCGGCCACAGGCCGAGGAGCATTCCCCTATTTGTAAGAAAACACTTAGCCCCTTTTTATAAAAAAGGTTTGTGCATGGTGATCGACGGCCAGCACCTAAGCCTGTCAACCCACTCTCTATAAATTTATTGTTTGAGCTTATTGGGCTGAAACCCAACACTCAATTCAAATTGGATTGAGTCCTTACAATTGGCGCCGTCTGTGGGGAGGATTAGGGTGCTGGCCGGTGCACCAGGTAAATGTTCCACGTTCTAAGTATTTGTTTTACAGTAGATTGAATAAGATAAGGTTCTAAGTTCTAAGTGTTTGTTTTACGGTAGATTGAAAAAGATAATGTTCCAAGTTATAAGTATTTGTTTTGTAGTAGATTGAATAAGATAAGAGTTCTAAATTCTAAGTATTTATTGTACAAAAAAAAAAAAAAAAAAAAAAAAAAAAAAAAAAAAAAAACGAAAGAGAAAAACAAAAGATCTTGATATTATTAATTCAAACATAGAAAAATTACATATTACAATCAGAGGCTCAGGTAGGCCTGTGTTACAAGTAAATTTACAAGCTAATAGCCACCTGCTATTCCTAGCTACTCCTACAATCAGAGGCCCAGGTGAAGCCGCCCCAAGGGAAAACTAGCCGGAGGGAAGTGTCAACTCGTGCTTTTATTTGGCATCAAAAGAATGGGAGAGCTTGACACATGGTGGAGGAGGTGAAGGACAATCATGCCCTCAGGCCCCCAACCACTCCCTCCTCGGCTGGGCAGAGCTGGAACAAAGAGAGGAGCAGACGCAGGGGCTCGGGGGTACCCTCCCCCATGATGTTCCCTCGATTCTCTTCATTCCTCTCGAGTATTGGCCATTGGAGACGGCAACACTCGAGCACCGGCCATGAGGTGAATTCATGCGCCTTCCTCATCGGGGGTGTGCTCCGAGGAAAGACGTGAGGTTCTCTAACAACATCCCTCTGGGATACCTCGAAGGGCACCATCAGGGTTACGCCTAGACTCTGCCGCACCGAAAGCCCAGTGGGGGCTGCGGCTATACCGGTTTTTTTCAGTCCCGGCGACAATTCCGGCGGGGTTGTTAAAAGGGCATGTGAAGTTGGAAGAAGGTGTTTTGCTCTGTTTGTGTTGAGAGGTTCATGGGTTATGGAGTAACCATCTACTTACTTTATATAGGGGATGGGAGTTTGGTGAGAATTAATTCATGTAGAATTCGAAAAGGATATTATCAGCTGGATCAGTAATGAAGTCCCCAATTTCCAAGGAGGCCACGGACGGTTGGACTCGTGTCAATTTACGAGGGCATTAATGAAGGCGCGTTTCGCGCATCGGAGCGTTGAGCGCGGAACACGAACAGACAGGGGGCGCTTCTTAAATAAAAAAGATGGGGCCTCAAGTTAAAGGTGAGATCAATGCCACGTGTAAAGATTGTAATCTGACGCAAAGAATAATCGTATCCAGTAAAGCGATCTGAGGACAAACCTGTACTTACAAAAAAAAAATTAATTGAAGTAGTAGACAGAGCCAAGGTATTGCATGGTCCTCGGACCCAAACCTATGGTAAAACTACACACACCGATTATGTCTAATATTTACAAAAAAATTGAAGTGGTAGACAGAGCCAAGGTATTGCATGGTCCTCGGACCCAAACCTATGGTAAAATTACACACACCACTATACCTGGGTACTAGACAGAACCAAGGTATTGCATGGTCCTCGGACCCAAACCTAAGGTGAAACTAGATACTTACAGGGAAAAATTGAAGTGGTAGATAGAGCCAAGGTATTGCATTGTCCTCGGACCCAAACCTATGGTAAAACTACACACACCGATTATGTCTAATATTTACAAAAAAATTGAAGTGGTAGACAGAGCCAAGGTATTGCATGGTCCTCGGACCCAAACCTATGGTAAAACTACACACACCACTATACCTGGGTACTAGACAGAACCAAGGTATTGCATGGTCCTCGGACCCAAACCTAAGGTGAAACTAGATACTTACAGGGAAAAATTGAAGTGGTAGACAGAGCTAAGGTATTGCATGGTCCTCGGACCCAAACCTATGGTAAAACTACACACACCGATTATGTCTAATATTTACAAAAAAATTGAAGTGGTAGACAGAACCAAGATATTGCATGGTCCTCGGACCCAAACCTATGGTAAAACTACACGCACCACTATACCTGGGTACTAGACAGAACCAAGGTATTGCATGGTCCTCGGACCCAAACCTATGGGAAAACTAGATATTTACAGGAAAAACAGAATTACTGGGCATAACCAGAGTGTTGCATGGTCCTCGGACCCAAACCTATGGTAAAACTACACGCACCACTATACCTGGGTACTAGACAGAACCAAGGTATTGCATGGTCCTCGGACCCAAACCTATGGTAAAACTACACGCACCACTATACCTGGGTACTAGACAGAACCAAGGTATTGCATGGTCCTCGGACCCAAACCTATGGGAAAACTAGATACTTACAGGAAAAACAGAATTACTGGGCATAACCAGAGTGTTGCATGGTCCTCAGACTCAAAACCATAGAGAAAATAACCGTCTAGATAAAAACTAGAGCGTTACTTAGAATTAAGCTTTATTGCGCCATGTAGATTTATATTCGAAGGATAATAGGTGGTTTCATGGAGCAAACTCCAGCATAAAGTACGAATATTGAACAGAGTACAATAGTAAAGTGAACAAAAGAAAAGAAAATATCATTAGTTGGAAGAAAAGTATTACGTATTCAAATTCAAAAAGTATGCAATTCCCTTACAAGAGCCACTGAGGCAAGAAACAAAATGAGGTAAAAGAGAAGACAAACAAATTCATCCTACGCCGTATACTAGCCTCCTCAATTCAATGAGCAAATTAAAATCAATAAGTAAATCAAAAGGTCTGGGTCAAGGCCTAAGGGCTCGATTTCAAAAAGTCCGCTGGAGGACTTGCCATGTCTTGTGGCATTCCCTGACCCTCGGTCGCAACTTCCCCCAATACTTTTTGGGGCTCAACCTCCTCGGATGGCTGACCAGTTAACGGCACATCCTCGGTGGTCCGATCCTGACCTTCAACCGATGGTAATGAGGATCTCTCCTCAGGAGCAGCAGGTATAACCTCGCGAATGGCAGTAGGGTAATATACCCTGTCTTCCCTTCTAAGATCGGACGAAGCGTCAATCCCTACTTGGTTGAGGGCTTCTTGCCAGGTTTGAGAGCAATAATGCCTGCACACAGCAGGAACTTGAGCCCGAAGGGTGGCTTCAGTCTTAGCCACCCCTTCTGCGAAGGCCTCTTCCTTTGCCTCTTCCACAGAGCGCTCAGCGTCTGTTTTCGCAAAAATCGCCTCGTCTCTGGCTCTCACAGCCTCGTCCCTGGCATACTCGGCAACACCTTTGTCATGGATTGCTTTGGTCAAACTTTCCTTCATGTAGGAGATGTCCTCTTTGGCCTTCTGTAATTGACCTTCAACATCTTGCAAGTAGACAGTTTGATCCTCAGCTTGCTTCCTGACCACGGCTAGGTCAGAAACAGCAGTATCCCTGGCTTTCGCCATTTCTGCCAGATCCTCGGTCGCCTTTTTCAGGTCGGCCTCAGATCTCTTAAGAGTTTTAGCCGCTTCTAGGAACTTATCGCGCTCTTGCGCTAAGGCGTGACTATGGTCGTCAACCTCTTCGCCCAACCTAAAAAGGGCTTGGATAGCCTGCCAGCAAAAACAATCAGCTTTATAAAGAGAAAGAAAAGTACTAAGCAACAAAAATTTCTAGTAAAAAGAATGGTTGCCAAAGGACCTACCATGCCTAGATATTTCTTAAGGTCGAGGACAACCTCTACCCCACTCATCTTCTCTAACTCAGCCATATCAATGGGAAGAAGAAGAGATTTCTCTAGGGCCTCGGCTACGAGAGCCCCCTCGTCTCCTTGAGACTCTCGTATCGACGCGTTGTCCATTAGGGGCTGGTCGTGGAGCATGGCAACAGGCAGCCATGCTTGAGCCTGGGGCTGCTGGATGACCTTCTTGCCTTTCTTTTGATCACCGAGCTTCAATTGCTTTGGGGGTCTACGAGTCTTACCCTCCTTGGGCGAAGAATGAGATTTGCTCCCATCCATTGGCTCCTTACCCTTAGAAAGTCTTTTCCTTTTCGGATCAGGAGACTCAGTAGAAGGGGCAGCTACTATAGGGGTGGAGGATGACCTGGTTTGCATGATTGGAATCTGGGGCTGAGGTGCGGGGGGCTGGGATTGTAACTCCCCTGGTACATCCTTCTTGGAACCGCCTTCGAGCAGGTCAAGAAGATTGGTCTGGGGCTGTCTCTTTAAACCCATCTTAGCCTGGGTACCAACTCTTAAGGACTGAAGATCGGCTTCGGATAAGTGAGGATCCCCTAGGTCACCGGGAGGATCCTCGGGCTGATCAGCTAAGTTAAATACACTATACTCGTCCTCGGAGGAACTCAATTCAACCACCTCCTCGGAGGAACTCAATTCAACCACCTCCCTTGCTTTCTTAGATGGTCCTTTCTCGGCCACCGTTACTTGCCGGGAGGAAGAAGGACCTGATAGCGGAATACCTTCAGGTATGTAAGACCCCCCAGTAAAAGAAAAACCGCTCTCCACCACGGTAATCTGCGTAAGCCGAGGATCACGAGCTCTAATTACGTGCTGCGGAACAGGGAATGACGTCTGAGCTGGGTCACACCCGAGGATTTTATGAGCAGCTCTGACTTGGTTGTTAGGTTCGTTCAAGAAGAGGTCCGACCTGAGAACGGTTTCCAAATCCGCCTTATTAACTAGGTGGAAGTGACGTGCAAAGGCGTGCGGATCTGCGAAAAGAAAAGCAAAACTCCTATGGTTAGTCAACCAAATCAAATATACAGACATAAAACTTGAAGATGCTGAGACCTAGATTATCTTGTACATCGGATGCCCTACCTGGCTCCCCCTCTACGGTTGGGCAGTGAAAGCCGTCGTGCCACTCTCCCGACACTATGAGGAAGTCTTGGTTCAACCCCTTATTGGAATCAGGAAGACACTGGATAAGACGAACCCTATCGTCCCTTGTCTTCATATAATATGTCTTACCCCTCAGGTGATGAAGGTTATAACACCAATTCACATCATGGTGAGTCAGTCTCAGCCCCATTTTCTCATTCAGGGTATCTACACACCCTAGTATCCTAAACACATTCACAGCGCACTGAGTGGGAGCCAGGCGGAAATGCCTAAGGTAATTGAGGGTCACCGGCCTCATAGGGATTCTCATCCCTCCTTCTACAAAAGTAACTATTGGAATTACGACCTCACCTTCTCTCCTCCTAAGGTACCACTCTCCTTCTTCGCAGTACTTCAAATTTACATTATTGGGTATTCCATAGTCAACAATGAATTGGTTCATCATCTCGTCGGACTCGACCAACTTCTTAAACTTACCCATTCCCCAAAGACAACTAAAAGCTCTAAAAAAGAAAAGGAAGAGTGAAATCAAGGAAATTTGGGGTCACTAGAAAAAGAAAACTTACAGAGCTATGACGATACTCTTCAGATAGTGTGCCAGTCGAACCAAGTTCAAACTATATGCATCAATAATGATAAGCGCGAAAATGATGAAACCAGGCAAGTCAAACAGGTATTTATACTCTCCCTTAATTTCCCCAAATGAAACCGCTTGCTCATAAAGGCAGAAGATCATGCCGCTGAAAGTGGGAAACGTGGTGCCGCCAAAAATTTAATGTGGGCACCCATTAATTCTCGAAACGCTAAAAACGCGCATCGGGCAGTCAAGAAGCCGCCAGTATCAGTATAAACTAAAGTGAGGCCATTCGTCCAGTGGATCCGCATGTATCAAAACCCTCCTCCCCGTTCGAGGGAACGTGCAGCAGAGTTTTGAGGGGCTAATGTGGGGTCCGTGGGCCTGATAGCCTCGG